>OY735261.1:5131225-5486840 GCA_963457715.1 Argyresthia albistria | reverse complement strand
GACAGATAGATTACTGCAAATGGACGTAAGGGAACGTACCTGTACTACGTGACCTATTTATTGCTATCTCTAACCCCCCTCCCCCCTGCGTGACCACTGTAGTATGAGACAATGGAGGGGCCGGATTCTGCCAGCGAATCGCATGTCAATAGCGAGAGCGCGGAATACCGGTTTGCGACTCGGCACGGTCAAGCCAAACTAGAATTTTGAGCCCTCGCCATCGCCATTATCATACGATTAAAGAAACCCCCCCCACCCTAAAATGGTCATAGCATGAGTAAGTTCGGACGGCAGCAAAACCAGCCATGTGGGGGATGCATAGAAATAGCTGCAGGTCACATGGATAGGTCTAACCCGGCTTGCATAGATCATAGGGAATGAGGTTGGGTGAAGGTGGGAAATGTCCTAGCCCAGTGGGTACACAGGTAAAATTACCTGTGTACCCACTGGGAAGTAACTGTCTCCCAGCCCATGATACAGGTTTTTCCTACTTTGGGAGGCAGGGACCTTAAACCTGTAAAATGATATTATTTTGAACAATAAATTATTCTTATTCTAGCTGTCGAGGCTTACACTAGGATTGGTTGTGTCACTGATACAGGAACTTCCAATACCCAAATAGTGTTCTTCTCGGCCTATATGTATTTAAATTAAAAGAAAAATGACAATGTGATTCACATCACAAGCAACTAATTCATAAAATATGGTAGATTTTTAAATCTACTTACCTTAAACTGAAAGATGAACATCCCGGCGATCAGTGTATAGTAATCCGAGGTCAGAAACGAGAGATGCAGTATAATCGCGCCCGCATCCCGCAGCATGAAGCTCTGCAGTATTTGAAACACAGTCTGCACTATCCAGTAGCTGCCAAGTTGGACTATCGTGTCCAACTCGTACCAGTAGAAAGCCATCATTTCCGCATAGTCGAGGAAGAATGTTTGGGTGCAGGATGTTATGCTGCCGATGAGGCCCAGGAGGGCAAGGTACTCGGGGCAGGTTTGTGTGGTCAGCATCATCTCCTGAAGAACTGTGACGACGGCATACAGAAGGGAGCCTCCGAGGCAGAGCATGTCGCCAACGAGTTGGTTCTTTCCTGAAACATAATTTATAGGAGTTACACAATTGGATGAATGCTGATATGATCATGAGATCCTTCTTAATAGCACAAAGTCACATCACAGTTCCACTCATTTATGTCAGTCTATTTGACATCAAATTACGAAATTAATTGAAATGAATACAAAAAATGGCTTTCAATGTCACATTTAAACCATTTATGTAGACATACCATCGGTCGGAGCGCCCTCAACATCCACCCAGACGATGCACACCACAGCCATCAGGCCCAGGGTTGCTCCTGCCACATGCACCACCCCGAGCCTCTGACCCTGCCAGGCTCCGCCGACCAGCGCTGCACCCACACCACTACATGCTAGCAGCTGTCAGCTCAGGACGGACGTGAAGCGCTGCGACAGGACTAGCAGCCAGCTGGCCTCCACGTCTAAGATGCAGGCGATGATGACTACCCACCATCTTCTGTGAATTTTTTTTTGTTAAAGCCATGTTATCTATTTTTATTTTTTTAAGTATATTGAGTAGGTGTCTTTTTCTCAATTCTTATATACTATTTCTATATTTAATATTTTCTGCTTGAAGAAACTACATGGAAGGTACCATGCAGAAAAATTATCTAACGACTTTACAAAATAAAAGGCCTGTTATGACAGTAATAAAAGCCAACTGTTGCATACAAGCAAAGCATACAAGTTGCACCTAGGAAAACCGCTTCTATTACCTATGTGTTAGGGGTTAAAACTTCATGGGCGTGAACTGTCAAAACGGGCCTTTTATTTTGTGAAGACTTTAGTGTGAAATAGAAGCTCTGGAGGCCGATTCTCACCCTAGACTCTCAATCTGTATTAGACAAATGGGAGGAGCTTCGTCTTTTAATAGGCCAAAGACCAATCGCGAAGGACCTTTGCCTATAGAAAGACTCCTAATTCGACAAAGCTATAGAAACGAGAATTGGCCTTCAAGACTTACAGGCAAGACTGAAACTAGGAAATGTTCAGTAAAAATCAGGATAAAAGTAGATCATGTCTTACTTTGCCAAAGCCTTCTTGACTCCATTACACAGCAATGTTGGTGTAAACAAGATGAAGAGTATCACATAAGGGACAGTGAGTTGAGCAGTAGTGGGAAACTGCCAGGTCGCGCTCTGTAGCAAAGTAGTCAGTATACATTTACCACTGAAGAGCAATGACAACACTTGCCCCAGAATTAAACTTCTCCACACTTTCCTGCAAATAAAAGAATACACACATTACACCGAAGGCTTACGAAAATTCGACCAAGAAAGCAAGATAAATTGTGTTTGAGTAGGTACTAGCCATCGCCCAAGTTCTGAAAAATATGAGTCGAATTTATCACTGAAACTCAAGTCCTCCATAACTACTGCGCCAATTTAATACGCCAAAGGAAGCGCTATTTTGTCGCAGAATGACAAAATAGGCAATCCATTTTCCATTGCAGAAACCACAATCACAAAAAATATTCTTTCGGGAATCGTTGACTGACGTTTTTCAGGTTTCAGGATATAAAAACCGCGTTTCAACATCAATCAACTCACCAGCCCCATGTTCCGAGTCACGCCAAAATCGATTACAGCGTCTTCGAAGCCGTTCCGAGTCAGTTTTGTTTGGCGATACTATATCGATATATTTTATCGTCATTATTATCGTATTCCCATCACTTTCGTGAAGCAAGACAGGCAGATAAGGCCGTATTCGATTGCGTTTAGAGGACGTTTAAACTGACTTGACATTTGTCTCGCTCTTACACATAAGTTAGGGCATAAACGAATGTTGAGATAAACTCGTTTCTGATAACTGCTATTTTTAGGCTACTTCTATGCTTTAGTTATTGTTCTGAGGGCGATACAACAAAACGATGCCGATGGCATTCGTAGACGCTATAATTTTACGGAATGCGACCCAGGTTAAATCGATCGATGCAGTAAAAAAGAGCAGCGGAGCACTGACAGTTACCAACAGAGATGCAAAAAAAAGTGGCAATGTTGCCAGAGCTATTTTGCCGCTAGAAATGACGACATTTGCTAATGGGCTCTAACTCACACGATACAATTTCACTAGCAATCGTGGGTTATATCAAATCTTTATAGCAGGATCTAAACCGGGCAGTTCTGCTTTTTTCATACAAATTCATAACATTTTAGTATTGAAAAAGCAAAACTGCCCGGTTTAGGTCCTGCTATAAGAGTTGATAGTAACCCCTCTGTTGCTGTAATGCAACTCATAAGGCAGGTTAGGTTGCCTCGCAAGTCTCGCAACAGATAGAGAAGGAAGCGTTGAGGCTGTCCCGCGTCCGGAAAGTTTGTATGAAAAACCAGAACTGCTGGTTTAGGTCCTGCTATAAGATAATGCTGATAAGGCCGTATTCGATTGCGTTGGAATGCTGATGGTTATGATGCAAAGCTTAGCAGACAGAAGTAGAGAGGTGGGGTTAGAAATGAATGCAAGCAAAACAAAATTGATGACCAACGCAGAGGAAGTCGAAATCACAGTCAACGGTCAGAAAATTGAATATGTGAACGAATATGTCTACCTAGGCCAAATAATATCGACCAGCGATCAAATGACAAAAGAAATAGATAAAAGGATAGCAACAGGCTGGAAAGCTTACTGGGCTCTAAAAGAAATCACAAAAAGCAAGGAACTCAGTATTAAGATAAAGAAAAAGACGTTTGACACCTGTATTCTCCCATGCATCACATACGGCTGCGAAACCTGGGCACCGACCTGCAACCACAGAGACAAACTCGCCAGATGTCAATGAGCCATGGAAAGGAGCATGTTGGGAACTAAACTAAAGGACAAAGTCAGACACATCGACATCAGAAACAAAACTAAACTGACAGACATTTTAGTACCTACGCATCGACCAACTCAAATGGAGGTGGACCGGCCATATGCTGCGATGCAGTAAAGAAAAATGGAGTAAACAGGTAACGGTCTGGTACCCAAGAGATGGGAAGAGAAACCGAGGCCGCCCAGTGAGAAGGTGGGAGGACGACCTCAAACAGACCTTGGGCCCTCACTGGTGTAGAGTAGCAGCAGACCGTAAGCAGTGGAAGAGGTTGGAGGAGGCCTTTGTCGAAAGACACACTGAGACGAGAGACATTTTATGAAAACAATTAACAACTTAGTAACTAAGAACGAAAAAACTCTGTCTTCAGGAATAAATGGCTTTATTATTATTATTATTATAAGAGCTGATGTTAAGTTAACCTCCCTGATAATCGCAAGTGTAGTTACTTGATGGTTGTGTTTCTAAACGCTTTTTTGTTTGATCTACATTTTTACAAAGTGATAGTGACTTTCTGGCCATTTTTCATAGTTTCGAGTCTAGAGAATGGAACATGGCAACACTGGTGCGATGCTATGCTACAGTTAAACAGTACACAATCAAATCAATCTGATAGATAAATTCTAATAACAGCTTTTATCACAGAGAAAGTAAATTTTATACACACAATCAAACTTCGAATTTTGCTGTGTCTTGGATACCTGTCGAACTGATAATTATGGCTGATGGTGAGTACTTTACCTTTGAAGAAAGAGTGTATAAGTTCCTAGACATTCTTCAACTTGACTTTACTTTTGTTTGTAGAAGATGTTATCCGCCGAAGACTGCTAATCGACGGTGATGGCACTGGAGACGATAGAAGGCTGAATGTTCTGCTCAAAACTCTGATAAAATGGTGTAACAGTAATGACGAGAAGCCTGAAGAAAGGTTTGTTATCATAACCTCAAAACTTTGTACACAAGCCTACAGTTTTAGAGTACATATTTTTAACAAAAGTTGTCTTATCTACGTACGTTGGTAGGTACGTTTATATATTTATCCTTTATCAACAGCAAATCTACACATGACCGCATGCTGGCACAACTAGCACAATGCGAATTTGCAGTCACAAAGTCCCAACTTAGTTCTGAAATGATGGCAGCCGAATTGCAAAGTTACGAAGCCCTCTCTCAAATACTCGAAACCGGTATCGAAGCAGCAAAAGGACACATTGAAAAAAGCAAAGCAGACTTAGCGCAAGCAAAAACTGTGCGTAAAAATAGAATAGAGTATGATGTATTGGCCAAAGTTATCAGCGAACAGCCTGACAGAAAAGAGACGATGGACCGGCTCAGCACTTTAAAAACTGAGCTTGATGGCTTAGAGAAATCTAAGCAGGAACTAGAAGGCAAGTTGTCTTTGAGGAAGAAGCAGTTCCATGTATTGGTGACTTCAATTCATCAGCTGCAAGCTCTGTTGGATGAACCAGATGATGTTGATGCCTTGTCTGATGATGTTGATATGAAAGAAGAGCCTGTCAATGTCGCAGAATCTAAAGCTTAAATACTTAAATGTAAGATATTTTCTTAGGTAAGTAGGTATAACAATTAATAAATCTATCACGATTTGATTCACACTAAGTTTTTAATTGGTTTTAAACTTGAAGGTTAAATTTTTGAAGAGAAACAAAACTGTATTCAATGATAATACACTCACAATTTTTTTCATTAGTTGCTACAGTCAATGACTAGATAAAATTTCTCCAAGAAACACCATCCATCCATCTTACATTCGTCTGTCGTTGAGACACCCATAAAATCGAATATTAGTATGCAAGTTTTAAGAGGAGTTCTGATGAAAAGTTTAATGCCGGCTCCAGACTACCGTCGCGAATTCGCGCGTTATTTCGCGGCAACGGTTCGCGTGTGAAAACGGCGTGAAAAATATAGCCCTCCACTTTTTCGCGCCAAGCGACCTCCGCATAGGTTTCGCGTTCGCGCTTCGCGGGACTCCTTTGACGGCTGACGCGGACAACATACGCCGTTCGCACAAAACATAATTGGTCTCTATATAGGTTAGGCACTTTCTGACTCAATTTCAAGGTATAGGTCGATGACCTTGGGATCAATAAATTCTTAATAACATTAAAAATGGCAAAACTTTTTAATTTCTGCAAAAATGATTAAAAATGTCACGATCTAGGTCAATGACCTTGAAACGACGTCGAACGTCAAAAACCGGCAAAACCGTTGATTTTCTGCAACAAATGCATGAAAGGTCAAGTTTAAGGTCCAGTTCAAGGTCAAGGCCCTTGAGGTCAGTCAACTTTCCACAACTTTTTACGCCAGAAAACGGCCAAATTTGTCGTTTTCCCACCCTAATAATCCCCCCCACATCCCCAGTGTCCCGAATGCTTGAAATGACGATTTTCAAAAATCATAACACGAAAACTAATGATTCGTGACGGTTCGCGTATTTTGATATCGTCTATACAAGGTGTAAATGAATTAACGCAAAATGAGAAATGTGAATGTGAAAAATAAAGTTGCTATCAAATCGGTTTCACAATGAAAGTTGCTCAGAATGATGTCCCTAACAAAGTAGTTTCTTTCAAAGTCCTCGCTTGATAATAACCGGCCAAGTGCGAGTCAGACTCGCGCACGAAAAGGGTTCCGTACCATTATCTATGAAAACGGCAAAAAAAAACACATGTTTGTTGTATGGGAGACCCCTTTAATATTTATTATAATCTGTTTTTTAGTATCTGTTCAACACATGTTTGTTGTATGGGAGCCCCCTTTAATGTTTATTATAATCTGTTTTTTAGTATTTGTTCTTATAGCGGCAACAGAAACATCATCTGTGAAAATTTCAACTGTCTAGCTATCACGGTTCATGAGATACAGCCTGGTGACAGACGGGCGGACGGACGGACGGACAGTGAAGTCTCAGTAATAGGGTCCCGTTCGGCACCCTTCAGGTGCGAACCCTAAAAAACGCAGGTAGAGTCGAAAAACTCACAATCTTCGATGCGCAAGTCAGCCAGCAACAACCCCGATACACCCCCTATAGGGCAAAAGGCACTCGAAGACCGTAACCGCGCCCGAACGCACGCGATCCGCCAACTAACAACTAAATAACAAACTGACTTCAACTAAACTAAACATAATAAAATGCCATCGTGGTGGGACTACCTCCGCTTTAACAGACAATACCAAAACACGCGCAACCTCGAAGAAGGCCTGTTCCAAATAGCTTCCCAAACTTGCAATATTCTAGTCAAAGTGAACAACACGAACAATATTAATCTCACGAGAAACAATCGCAGTGACGAATTCGGTTGTGCCGGCCCGCCTCAAGACAAGGGGTCGTCGATGCAAATATGCGTGCCGAAGTTTAAGAAGAACTCTATCACGTCGGGCTGCAACCCTGGATTGTCGGTGAGAGATAAACATATTAAACACTTTCCAAAAAAATATGTAAAAAGATAAATAACATCTTTAGTTATGCGTGGCCTGATGCTATAAATAAAATATACGCCTGGCAGTACGGGTAAGGTTTTATTTATCTCCAAAATCTAGATACAGATACAGATCCAAATTAAATAGTTTAAATAAAGTTCAAATCGTTCCTAAAATCAGTAAATGGTTTTAAATTGTTTAAAAAGCCATGCTCCACGCCGCGCTGTCTTGCTTGGCGGACGACGCGACGACGACGGGGCGGCGTGTCTTTATTTATCGCATGTGCAGTGGACTGTGGACCCCCCTACTGTAGACGTTGTAATAAAACCGATGCAATGCAGTGTAAACTTATCTGTCAATCAGTTACTACATATTTCGCGGGTGACAAAGTATAACATTTTGTGCAAGCTGCTTTTTCCAACAACGGTAAGCTGTGCTTCAGCACCTCATTTGCAAGTTTCTCAGCTGTATTTTTAGTTCAATTTCAATAGTGTTTCTGACAAGCAACGTGGTTGCCGTTGACACTGTATCGATTTTTATATTTTACACGTAAAGAAAGACATCGCACGTTGCAAGCACGCCTCGACTTCTGACCTTGCCCTAATTTATAAATACATAATATATTATTCACATAGGTCACATGACCAGGCTCGTAGCAGCCTAGAGCCTTGTAGAGTGGCGGATACACAAATCTAGTTGGGGGATTGAAATTAGACATCCAAACCTGGGGGTCTTTTTCTTTCCTCTCCAGCCTGGATTCGAACCCGGGATTCGCTTGAGATAGATAGACTCTGTGTAGATAGCAACAAAACGTCTCTCAACTACAATTCATGAAAGTGTTGCCGACTTTCAAGCGTTATACTAAAGTGTGCATAAAATATTTAAGGTTTCATACGCCCGTGCTTAGGTATTATGTGCTGAATGTCTAAGTTCTAGTCTGCAGGAGTGGCCTAGTTTCAACAATGTCGGCAGTCTATTCTCAGAATATGTAGTTATTTGAAAGGCTTTTTGTTGTTCTATTGACTTCGAATTGAAGTCATGTTTGAATAATCGGACCGAATTTTGTGGTGGGACCGTGCATGGGAAGCCTAACTCTTGGATACTTTTCTAATAATGTTCATTGAATTATTTTCGCAATGACTCTTTAAGGAATCCCATACAATGCTATCGCGCTATGATATCGCCTCTAGTCGCATTTTTAACAAGATTGTACTATATGCATTTAGTTAAGCGATTTATTATTATTATTACCTATCCTATTCGATTGTCGATTTAGTGTCTGACATGACAGTGCATGATGAAAAGTTATGAAAGCCAAGTCACAGTATTATTATAGACAGTAGATAATCATCGAACAAAGGTACATCGCACGGCTGCACACATGCGCGCGTGTTCGGTATGCACGCACACATAGCCTTAGGATTTGTTTGAGACGGGTTCAATCGGGGCCGCGCCGTTGCCGTGTTCTCACGCTCTACTCGTTACCGCCACTATGTCATCTTCGTCGTCTTTACGGAAAAGTGTCTACTGTTGCGTTTATGGATCTATACTGTTCAATTTAAATGTACAACATTACAGATACAATTATTCAACACAGATATATGTCACAATTAAGATAAGTCAAATTTGGTTAATTAAATAAGCATTACCTATGCAACAAAACTTATGATGTGTATAAAAACGGCACTGCGCTCCTGGTCTACTCGACTGTACTTACCGAATGCGCGCGCGGCACGTGCCGCAAAGCTCGTAAGTCACAGGCGTTTGATCTTCGCCGCGTTCAGTATGCGAACGCGGCGAAGATCAAACGCACCTTATGCCTTATGCCTTACGCCGTCGTCTGTCTGCGTGGAAGCCACCTCGTAGTAGGTATGAAGACAGCGAGTCGCCCCCAGTGCCACGCACGATATCAAAAGGAGCCGAATAGGCTTGTAAATAAGCACCTACCAACCTAGTGCAGATTAGCCACTATTTTATACAAGGAAATATTTTAGGTATAGTATAGTGGTAAGTAATAAAATATTCGACACAACACAACATGTACAGAGTAATCCTATAATTCATTTCCTAAACTTTAATAATATTTATTAATTTACACAAAAATTATTTTTAACTGAATATTTCCCTGTTTTAAAGTAATTATTACATTTCATAAAGTAATGAACCTGCATTTCTATTTACTCATTAATTTATTTACTTGAAAAGAAAAATTATTACCTACCAAGTGTCACGTAAATTTTTAAATCAATCGAAAAAATTAATAATATATGTATATTAAAATGTGAATGCAATTTACCTGAAATCTTCCTATCGTGGTATCGGTACATTTTCCACATTCATACACATTTTCCAAACACACATTTACACTTTTGGTTTTTAACCCATTTTGAACATCCTGTAGCTCTCAGTCATCACTCTGATTACTGCCATTATGAACTCTGGGAAGTGAGATTTATCGTAACATTTGGGTGATGAATCCACTTGTTAGTCAAAACTCCTTAACCTTTCATGTCTTCGATCATTCATTCTTATCTTGTTTTACACTTTTTCTACTAATGCCTTACTACTTCTAATAATTAAGTCTTCCACCGAGGGCACGACAGTCCACACTATGGTCAAGAACATAATTCTCCTAGGGCTGTAACTCTACACCCTTTATCTACATACATTATACATCCTGTGGGCATGGTCACCCTACACTACATATCATATTTTTCATCTTGTGGGCATGGTCACCCTACACATTGGCATATCAGGCCACCTATTTTGTGCACCTGTATAATAGAGAATAGAGCCGCTACAATTTAAGGCAATGGCCTCCAATCTGTCTGTATGACTAGAAGGAATAGTTCCCTATCTCATATTTCTATTCCTACTATGTACCGATCCATAAACTTTTCTAATTCGAAACACAAAAAAAAACATTTGCTTATTAATTCATTTACTCTAAATCTCTCTATTCAATTGTCATTAGGTCGTCGGTATTTTCCACTTGACCTAGAAATTTTTCTGCAGTCATTCAACTCGGAATGCATTGTATTAGCAATACCTAACTCGTATGCTATTTTTACCTTTACTTTGATTTTTAAATGATTATGAATTTACCGAATATTTACTCATTGACTGTGACACTAGGTATTACAAATATGTATGATAAAACTATGATTAAAAAAATTTATCTACGTTCCTAATTCTGCCTGAAATGATTAATTAATTTAACTCACAGTACAACATTTCGTCGAAGTAGGTCGCTCGTTGCTTGTCATCGTCGCGTGGATGGTGATGACGTCAGCTGGGCGGACGTGACGCACGTTGATACCGGATATTGCACGAAGATGCACGTAGTTGTCATCTTCTTGAGCTGGACCGGGATAACCCTGGATACCTCTTGATCGAGTCGGGATACCCTGACTCCTCGTCCGGTCGCAGTAAATCTTCAAACGAGACGGGAAACCCCTGAACTCCCCGTCCGGTCGCAGTAAAACTTCATAAAAATCGGGATTCACTCGTACATGTTCATTTTCTTCTATTACGTCGTCTTGTTGTGTTGAACGACGGCGATGTTGACGTCGTTGTTGTGATGCACGTGTAACATTGTGCAATCACCGTTGAAGCGCGTGGTCGTTGTGGTGGTCTTCATGGTCTCCTCTTGGTTTTTTCTTTAAAATCTTCTTACTGCCATTCGGCACAGCACTACCTCGCGAGAAGTAGGCTGGCCTGGCAAGGTCTTCTTCGGAGTAGTCAGTAGATTCTTGTGGCTCAAGGCAAGGTCGCCATGAAATATATGAAGGTGTATTGAAAGATAGATGTCGGTAATCGAAGTCCGTTTATTGGTTATGTGTGTACTTATATACCTATCTTAATGCTAACACAGCACTACGTACATTATGTTGTAGTTCACTCTAACATCTAGCCTATTGCATGTACGACCATACTACACGATGAAATGGGAAACTAGAAACACATACCTAACGATCTGTAATATTATTACTTTGTGTAAACAATATTGTCTATTGAACTGTAACTGTAATACCTACTTTGCATAGGTACCTACTTAAAAGAAAAATTAGTATTTTAGGTATGCCAAGCCACAAACGTGACACAGCCCTGCGCATCGAGCGAAAGTAGGTAACGAACGCTCCTAGACGGCCTCTGATTTACTACTGTCTATAATAATACTGTGGCCAAGTCAACCAAGGCCAAAATTAAAACCTTCTCTATTTTGTACTAGGTATGTCTTTTTGGGACTCGTAATAAAATGTAGATAGGACGACGACGTCCCTAAATGTACTATGGTCTGTAAAACCTGATTAGAAGGACGAAGGATAAAAATAATTTGAAAGTTGTGTCTCGACTCTCGTCTTTGCGTGTTCAATTTAAGAAGTTTTACCTTTCGCTGTATTTTACTAATCGGTTTTAACGATTAACCTCATTTCCCATACGTCTTTAGGTAGCTATAATCATATGATTGAGATTGAAAGTATTTTTAATCGGTGGTTGATGATTTCTGAGTTACTCTATAGAATCGATGGACAGTGTTGGCGCACAGACAACATTCTAGAAATCTACACTTTCCCGAGTATGTGTTACTGTCAAAGTTATAATATAACATTATTAATACCTCCAGGTATTAATATATTTCATTAATCAATTATATCCCACCTCGTGGCACCTGCGAAAGTTCACTGAACATGACGAGTATGAAGTATAAAATTGTATCTAGTTGATAAAATCACTGAAGGCTAGGCCAAGGACCATTCAGTGTCCCAACTATTTTTATAGTCAATGCCATCAGGGCGGTGTGCATAAAATGATTGTTATGTCATTGATATTCTTTTGCGTAATAGGTAAGTAATATTATTAGTAGAACTGACTGACTATTAAAGTAACGTGGTATTTTTTACGTCGGGATCCAAGATATCAGATGTATCTCTTATTACTTATTAGAGATAAGCTCGCCTTTGTACACGTTTTCTATGTTTTTTATTTTCCTATGTAACTGTTTGTGTGCAATAAAGAAAATGAATTATATCAGTTTATGAGCAGCATCGTGGTGAGTCTCGAGCTTACTTCTCATGCAGGTGATGCAAGTTCCAAACTAATGAGATAATTAACTTGTCCTAGGGCGGCTTGCAGAAACAGCTTAAATCTAGATTTAGCGACTTAAATCGATTAAGCATCTGTCAAATGTATGAAATATGTTAAAGTTAAAAGACGCTAAATCTACATTTAGGCAACTGCGCAAGCCGCGCTTTACATGAGTATCTACATTATGGGACGTTCCGTATATCGGATGAGACGAAGCTGTCTGTAGGTTCCGGCTACTATTGCATCTTGGTAGTATTATAGTAGTCGTAAAAACCCCTCCACCAAGCCGTACTGACCCAGCGTGGTGGAGTATGGAATTTATTCGTAACCGGGTGAAGGCCTGTGCCCCTCGGTGGGGGCATTCATGGGCTACATTTATTCTAAGAGTATTTTCAGAAAATAGCTCTATTTTACCAAGAAACAAATCTTAAATACCCAGACAGTGACAAGACAACCTAAGAGGAAGAAATGATAGAAATTAGGCTTTTCTCCCATCCCGTTTAGAAAATAAAACTTTCTCACGATTATTGAATGCTCTTTGGCTCCGCGCCGAGTCGTGGGTTTCAACCAGGGAGCACTTATCCAGTGGAGAGCGCATAGATACATTTTCCTTTGAAACACAACTCACCAATTTACGGGTGGCGGGGGACGAGGTAAGAGAGCTGTGATTGGTCAGCCGCTGCCTGGCGGCCCGTCATCGTACATAGGTTGCGTTTGCGAACATTTGTTGAATACAACACACGTTTGGCGAGCCGCATTCCCCCGCAGGCGCAGTCAATTGGATATATAGTCTCTGGTTTCAATGTTCTGCCAGACAGTTTATGTTACGACCGTGCAAACAGCTCGGGGGTTAACGTTCGGCTGCGAACCCTTCGAAGGGTACCTGCAGAAGGTTTTCGTAGTTCTCATCATCAGTGAGTATCTGTATTATCTTATCATCGCATGGAAGGAGTATAAATATACTTTACCTTATAATATACCCCATATAAACCTTAGATACCTATCTACTTAATAATATTAACATAGAGCAAATAATGTAATCCAATCCAATGAGAATTTAACGATAATTTAAACAATATTTATCACAATCACAAACATTTTATAACAGATAATAATAATTTATTCCTTTGGAACGATTTTAATATTTATAGATTATGGGGCTTTGGGCTAATTTTCCATCCAAGTCGTTCGTACACGGTCGATGTTCTCATAGTTTCTGTCCTTGAACTCGGTTAATGTTTCGGCTCTTTCATTTGTTCTAAACAAGAATGTTTGTTTTACTAGAAGAAGCATTTTAGGCTCGATTTTGATTTTATAGGTTTTAGGCAAGCAAAAGTGGTTAACAAAATAATTAATTTATATGATAACGGCTAGTAGGTCGCAATATCGCATCGAAACAATAAAGTCGCAAATCTGCCGAAATTAATCAAGGATTTTTTAACGCTAGGCGTAGCGCGTAGATGAGCTACGAGATGCTACGGGGCGTCGTCGTAGTAGCGGTGAGAGCTACGTATGCTACGATATGCTTCATACAATAGCTAAGGGCGACTACGTCTTACTACGACGAAGCAACGTTTCCAGTATACAGTGTAAAAAACTGCTCAAGTACACCTTGGCAAGAAATGCGAGACATTAAATGATGGCAACATTTGCAGACTAATGCATGTTTTTTAATGACATGTTTGTGTTGTCAATAAAAACACCAGTGGTGAACCAATCAATATGTCACATAATTATGTTGCCATTATTTTTTGTCTTGCATTTCTTGCCAAGGTGTATCTACATCTATAATCAACATTTTTATAGAAATACACTCAAGTTTAATGTCAACTCAATAACTTTCTTGTTGTGAAATAAAGTGGACCAAACTACGTAAGTATGTTTCTGATGCACATGCACTCATGCTTGCATATTATACATCGAGTAAGGTGGGTTTTGTACAAGTAATGAATTCAGTGGAATGTTAGTATAACTTTCGTTTGACATTTCAATTAGTCGGGCATTAGTTTAGTTGCAGCACGCAATGTAGCGATTTAAATATTTCGCTGAGGACTGTTGTTGCTATGTAAGATTTGCGTGAGATTGAGGCCACCTCTTCAACGTGTCTTTGCCGTCTCAAATGGTAATAATCTTGATTCTTCTCCACTCTACTCGCTGAAACTTTCAGATATGGTTTCAGGTATGATTACATAGATTATAATTAGTGGCTAGGATGCTAAACGGGACCCTCTTAATTACTAAGCCTCCGCTGTCCGTCCGTCTGTCCGTCCGTCCTTCTATCGGCAAGCTGTACAGTATTCCTCAGAAGATAAGTCCGATGACATCGCATGATTTTGAGGGAAGGGAATCAAACAAAAATGTAAAGAAAAGTAAGAAGCAAGTTTTTATACATAATACACGAAATTAACCACCCAACCCAAAAAGTATCTGCATAGTAGTATGTAGGTATAATATTATAAGTATCTGTCCTGTGATAGTAGTTATATGTACGGTCGCCTGCGCCTAAAAGTATACAAGCAGTATAAGCGGGATTCACTCGTTAATATGACCGCCCGTATACTTTTAGACGCAGGCGACCGTACAATAAATGAGGCGGCGTCGATTTTTTAAGAGGATCGTGTACTCGCGAGCTTCCATACAAAAAGCGTTAACGTTTTCCACCCCCTAAACCTTGTCCGATTTTCACAATTTTTTTACATGTTTGAGATACTTACTATGGAAAACTATGCTCGTACGTTTTGATTTTTTTGAAATATTAGATATTTTAGGAAATATTGGAACTTATATTTTTATATGGACTAGGTTATGTTCTTATATTTCCTAAAATATCTAATATTTCAAAAAAATCAAAACGTACGAGCATAGTTTTCCATAGTATCTCAAACATGTAAAAAAATTGTGAAAATCGGACAAGGTTTAGGGGGTGGAAAACGTTAACGCTTTTTGTATGGAAGCTTGCGAGTACACGATCGTCTTAATACCTAATTATTACTAAAATGTCAAAGTCTCAGATAAACAGACAGATTAACGCTATCTGAGGAATGAAAAATTGGCACTTATTTGTGTCATTTGTTGATTTATGAGGTATTTATCGATTGATTTATTTAGTATAATTTTATTGCATAATATTGTTAAACTATGGATATGTCTGATAATAAAATAATAATAATTACTTATATTACTCTGGCCGCTGAGAGAAAGCGATCCTGACACATGTATGTCCCTGTCTGTCCCGCGCTACTTTTCACTCTATCTCACTGTGCAGCGCGGGACAGACAGGCCATGTACGTACATGTGTTGGGATCGCATTCTCTCAGCGGCCAGAATATAATGTGTCAGCGACCGACGACAGTCACCGAGGTGTCTCATATTGTTATTACTGGCGTTGCCATGACGAACATGGCTAATGGCGTTCGTTAGCTTTGTAGCGGGAACTGTGTGTTCTCTGTAAATATTTACAGTTTTGTATATGGCCTTGCTGGAAATTCCGAACCACTCCATTATACTACATTCCAAAATAGTCCATATTTGTACAAAAAACCTTGTATGAATAAATTAAAAAATAAATACCTAAATTATGGCACTAAAATTGGTCCAGTAGTTTGATTTTTATCGGGTTCCAAAATACTCCCGAAACAATCAAGATGGATTTACGTTCCATCTCTTCTATTTAGCAGGCCACATCCGCATAGTAACTTTTGTGACGCGATAATACATCCCACTATACTACAGCATGTTCCAGAACATCTTTCTGGTCAAAAAGGTTCTGGGTCATACCCGTTCAAGGATTTGAATACCGACTTTATTGGCAACTTTGGACTATAATACTAGCTACATATGTCCAAGTCCCGCAAGGCCACTCATGCCATGTCATCTGGTAAAGTAATCCATATTGCATACTCTCTATCACCGTCTCCGACCGGGGTCCCAACATTTTCTGCACATTTTTTTTTCCAATAATTATCCCAACAACCGTTTGCTTGCACGAGAAATGCCAACCTATGCCTGTAACTTCGGAACTATGCTGGCACTTTTTTTTTCATTTGGGCTCTTATTAGCACTAAGTTTTGGCATTGTCAGAATTCATTTTTATGAAGATTTTAAATGTGAGGATTACAAGTCGACGGTCAGAAGACAGATTTCGTAGGCTCATTATCCTGTTCATAGACAACATTCGGATCCCGCGCGTAGAGTTTTTGTGAATTATTTATTGAAAATTATTAGTCTCTTTGTCATGTAATGGTAGTTAACAAGTTCGTAGGTTCCAGGTATACGAGACCCCAGGATTTTTGGCACCTGAGCGTGCTCTCACCTCTCTCTCGCCCATGTACGGTCCGCGTCTCTCTTGACCCCATGCGTCGCACGCACCGCACGCACTACTCCTTTAACGCCAGGTGCCAAGAAACTTGGCGCGATCTGTATTGTGTGAAATCTTGAAGGCTTTCAGACAGTGTTTTGATGATGTAATTCACATCAATAAAAGTTGGTCAACTTGTCGTTAACGCTAACTAACGAGCAGTTTCGTAATTTCGCGCACCGGAAGTCTTCTCTATCCGGATCTTCATCAACCACTATTAGTGATGTTCGATTAAAATAATTGAATATCGATCGAATTGGGTTTTCTATTATATTTAGGTCGTTAGTAGTTCTGTTCTACCTAAAATTATACGGTGTTTCGTGAACAAGAGATGTCCTTTGGCAGGTTTAATCTGTAGGGCCAAAGGATGGAATTAAGAAGTGGACCTGGGTTTGTGATGCAAGAGAAAGGAGGGGAGTGGCAAAGTTTGTATGGACAAAAATAAAATATGTACTTGACCTAAGAAGCTGTATGTTGTCTAATTTGGCACTTATGTAAAGAAGAGTAAAATATTCAAGACGTAAGTTTGGTATTAAAAAAAAAATTGTCCCCACGATGGGCTAAAGTGGACCTACAGATCGATCCTGCAAAGAAAATCTTTTGTACATGAAACGCCGCCGCCGTATTTATATCCAATAAAAGTTTAATTTGGACCTAGGCAGGTAAATATTTAAATTTTAATTAAATACAAACATATTGACTTCAAAATTACATTACGCGGCCTTGCTTGCGGCATCGATATTGTCAAATTGACCACGAGCCCAATAAAATCAATACAAAATACTTAAATTAAAAACGCACATATCACAGGATCCTGTTATGTTTTCACTTTTCAGGTCTCAAAATATTATTAAATGGAACCAACAAAGTATTACCACTATCAGTGTAACAAACTGTTTTAATTGTTGTGCCCTCAATAATAGCTTTAGAGTTTGAACTAACCTAGTATTTTAAATGCACATGCACAATGCGGCGGTGCCGACGTCATCTACTTGCAGTAATATTTTTGCCACTAATGCGCTTGCACGGAACGCTCGGTCTGTGAAGGAACGTCAGGATTTCCGAAAATGCAGTTTTCTACGAGTTGCGTTCGTGATTGTGCTGCAATAAGATTTATAGTATTATCATTATCAGATATAACAATTAATTATTACGGCCTAGTGACTTAGTCTACACGTTCTTAACAAATTAGATGGTTAGTAAATAATTAATTAAGTTTGATGTGCCGCACCGTGCTCGTGTTTTGTGTGAGAGAGGATCGAAGTGCCGCCGATAATAAAATTAATCGATCGATTTGTGAAGTTACATCACTAAAGTTTTGTGACTCTGTTTCCTTCCGTTCCGTCCGGCCGCCGGCCGGCTGAAGCTGAACGTCAAAATTTTCAAAACCATTTTTGACGACGAAAGCGTACGAAAACAAAACAGAAAATAAACAAAAGAAAGTTGTAGAGTAGAGTTCAAGAGAGTAGAGTCTTTTGTTTGTTTCTGTTTGATAATAACGATACTTAATTACCCTGACTGCGCTATTTCTCACGTCCTCAATTCGCATTTGTGTATTCGGCAATAGAATCAACAATGAAGCTAACTTTAGGAAATATTGCAATTAAGCAAAAGGTAGAGTACCTACATAGAATCAGTAAAAACAGTTATACAATATCACTCCCATCTATCTATCTATGCATGTAAATTATTTCTCGTCGTCTTTTGTTGGAGCGCGGGAATCACGGTAACCTCAAAAACATATCCTCTCTCTGTGTCCTGCAACAGCAATTAGTTCAGACTCACCAAGTAAGTATTGTTGTTTTTCACAGACTGTACTCGAGTCTGGCAGTGTGGGCAACGCCTCGTCCTCCGATGAGGAGCTGGAGCAGTGGGAGCAGATCTTCATGATGAGAGATGAGAATGGAAACAGTTACAATGATAAGTAAGTTTGTAAAACATTTGAAACAAGCTGGGAAGGACTTTAGTTCCTGACCTACTGAAATTGACCTTGTGAGGGGGGAAGGGGGGAGGGGGGAGGTGGGGGGATGCCCCCCCTACTACTCCCCCCGAACGGAACTGTATAGTTTCTGAGTTATGATTTTTTTAATTTTTGGAGGTTACATAATATAAGGACTTTAGATCCTGACCTACTGACCTTGACCTTGAGGGGGAGAGGGGGGGAAGGGGGAGGGGGGCAGATGCCTCCCCTACTTCTCCCCCCCCGCGGAAGTGCCTAATTGCTGAGATATGATTTTTTAAAGTTTTGAGTTTTGAAGATTTTTGCATTGTTGGGCGGGGGAGTTGGAGGGGATGAGGGGTTGGAGGGGGGGTTGCCAGAAGTAGGGGGTCGCCTCGCTCCGCTCCGCTTCGCTCCGGCTCCCGGTTCTGCTTATAAGTGTGTACCTAACAAACCTATCTTTAGTTTTCAAACAGGAAGTAACCTATAATTGATCCAATCGGATTCAAAATGGCCGCCCAACCAACAAAAACTCGGACAGACAACACCCCAAATGCACTCCGTTTCAGAAAAATTACAACTTTTAATTTATCAAAAGTGATATTTTACGTTTAAAATAGATTCATCTTTTCAAATATGCATACAACGAAACGTAACTAATGTATTTTGATCACAGACCATAGATTTTGACATATTTTTTGCGTTTTGTTACATAATTTTACAATATTTTCAGATTTTCAAAAAATCATATCTTAAAAACTACTAATTTCCGTTACCTGAAACTTTCAGGAAGATGATTAAATGACCCCAACTATACGCTAAAAAAGTTTTGACAGCCTAGTCAATAGGTCAGGAACTAAAGTTGAGCCACAAGCTGTGTTGGTACCTATAGTTGGTCATTCTGAGGCCATTCAGACCCAAATTGACTAGGGGTGTTTATGAATTATCATGTACCTATTCAAACTTTGTTACCAACTACTGCCTGTTCTGCAACTTCGCTACACTTTTTTGGCATTTAAATTGTTCATCCATCATGTTAGAGGTGCATAAGATCATCATAATACTTAGGTACTTATCAACATTTTGGGCACAACACAATATGCATTACACATCAGATTTATGAAACTCTGTTTGATAACTGTATGCTTCCTGTGCGACAGATGTTTAGGTTTATTTAGTAAACCTAACCTTTTGGTTTTATTATATTTTCTATTTCTATAAACAAATAGTCAACTTGCTACACCTAAAGAGTGTTGATAGTATCTAATCCAAACTTTTTCTACTACAGAAGAAAGAAGAAGAGCATTTGGTGTCGGCCATCTTGCATCCCAGTCTCAATAGTGATCTTACTGATAGTCTTAGTAGTGTTAGTGCCACTCCTAGACCAGCCGAACAGCTTGCATCTTGCAACAATGGCTGCCCCGCCAACAGTGTATTGCTCACAACAGTGTAGGTATGTAAAGGTGGAGATTACTTATTTTGATTGAGTCTGTTCTATTGTTGCACAAGTCTAAAACTGGCTTCTTTGTGAATGTTTTATATAAAGAGAATTTGAAAGCACATGTTATTGAGTTATATCTTTATTTCAGGATATCATTAATAGAAAGTATACCAGAGGGTCACATGTACCCTCCTAATGCCACACATGCATCCACTAAGAGTGCATGGTTAGATTTAATAGATGAAGCTCAATCAACCATAGAAATAGCAGCTTTTTACTGGACACTTAGATATAATGAAGACTATCCATATAACTCTTCTATTGAGGTAAGATTGTATTATTATCATTATATTTACATTTCAGATTATTAGCACACTGCTGGATTGGATATAGACCTGAAATAATTATGTAGATGGCACATTCATATGTCAAAGTCCAAGTAATAGTGTAGAGGCTATACCTGGGCACTAACTGTGCCACCGCCACCCCATATGAGAAAAGGCGTGACGCTATGTTATTTTGTTTCTTGTCTAATTTAGTATCTGTTTTCAGGGTGAACAAGTTTTCCAAGCCTTATTAGCTGCCGGGTCTAAAAGAAAAATAAAATTGAAAATTGCTCAAAACTGGCCCACCAAACTATTCCCAAATGTTGATAGCCAATATTTAGTTAAGAAAAAAGCAGCGCAGGTATGTAAATTATCTTTGTAAAATAAACTTAGTTAATGTGTTATAAAAACGCAATGTCATGCACATAAGACATTAGCTTATCTATCCACATAACTTAACTTGATAAGCATTATTTACTTTCGAAAATGCAATAAAGATAATGTTTGTTGGCTCACAAAAAATATAATATAACATTGTTCAAATAAAATTTTACCTCTGATATAAAACAACCAACACCATTTTTTTTAAAGTACCTATGCAATTGTGAACACAATGTTATTTATAAGACTATTTGTAATTTTCAATTGAACAATTTTTATGAACAAATTGTGATGACTGTTTCTGTTGACCTTGTCATAAATGTATAAAGTCGAATTATTAATTCAGTCGTGAATAATTGAAATATAATTTTCGCCAGGTAAGAAGTTTAAACTTCTCCAAATTACTTGGTTCTGGGGTTCTGCACACCAAGTTTTGGATTGTGGACAGAAAACATTTCTACATCGGCAGTGCCAATATGGACTGGAGATCACTTACACAGGTATCGTCTTACATTCCTTTACCTTAAGTGGAGTGTACCGGATTACCTAATAAGGCATTGCGCATAGCAACTTCTGGCAGCGCAATTCACTTTATGTTGATAGTAAAATTGTGGATGCATGTATGATGCGAGATAAGCCCTAATTGAGTCTCCTAAGCAAAGGCCTGCCTTTATTTAGTAAATGCATTAAAACTATTCACGCGCTAATTTTCCTTCGCCTTTCAGGTAAAAGAAATGGGTATCGTCGCATACAACTGTTCCTGCCTCGCAACGGATTTGGCGAAGATCTTCGATGTAAGTAAATTAAATATCTAGTATTTTTAAGTGAACAATTATCTAATAAACTAATATTCGTGTGAAATTCCAAAAACTAATTCGTCTGACCTCCAGCATTGTTTGCTAGACTAACAGAGAGTAGGTATGATGAGTATAAATAAATATGGGTAGGGTCACCACACGGTAGCTGCATAGCAACCAAAACAACTGGCGGCTGTTTTTACTACCGACTTTCTACGATACCACGTGATTCGTTAATTTGTTTGGGGTGAACCCAACCCCATATGTTATCCAGTTCATCATTTTATACCATTAAACATAACATAAAATTTCGGCACTATTTGATGTAAGTTTATGGATGTCATTCATGTAAATAATAATAAGTAACCGGCCAAGTGCGAGTCGTACTCGCGCACGAAGGGTTCCGTACCATTATCTATAAAAAACCGCAAAAAAAAATGTATGGGAGCCCCCCCTAAATATTAATTTAATTATTTATTTTTTAAGTAAATAATATACTCAATATATTGTGAACATTTTAAGCGTCTACCTGCTACCATTATCAATATCGAGCAAAAATTAGCAACAGGATTTGTGTTGCTTATGTGCTAACTCTAACGAGTTGTTTTATTTCAGAGAGGTAACTTGTAAACCACGATAAGTGAGTCCCTCGTATGCCCATCAACTCCATCTTTCAGAGAGGTAACTTGTAAACCATGATAAGGGAGTCCCTCGTATGCCCATCAACTCCATCTTTCAGAGAGGTAACTTGTAAACCATGATAAGGGAGTCCCTCGTATGCCCATCAACTCCATCTTTCAGAGAGGTAACTAGTAAACCATGATAAAGGAGACCCTCGTATGCCCATCAACTCCATCTTTCAGAGAGGTAACTTGTAAACCATGATAAGGGAGTCCCTCGTATGCCCATCAACTCCATCTTTCAAAAAGGTAACTTGTAAACCATGATAAGGGAGGCCCTCGTATGCCCATCAACTCTATCTTTCAGAGAGGTAACTTGTAAACCACGATAAGGGAGTCCCTCGTATGCCCATCAACTCCATCTTTCAGAGAGGTAACTTGTAAACCACGATAAGTGAGTCCCTCGTATGCCCATCAACTCCATCTTTCAGAGAGGTAACTTGTAAACCACGATAAGGGAGTCCCTCGTATGCCCATCAACTCCATCTTTCAGAGAGGTAACTTGTAAACCATGATAAGGGAGTCCCTCGTATGCCCATCAACTCCATCTTTCAGAGAGGTAACTTGTAAACCACGATAAGGGAGTCCCTCGTATGCCCATCAACTCCATCTTTCAGAGAGGTAACTTGTAAACCATGATAAGGGAGTCCCTCGTATGCCCATCAACTCCATCTTTCAGAGAGGTAACTTGTAAACCATGATAAGGGAGTCCCTCGTATGCCGTATGCCCATCAACTCCATCTTTCTGAGCAGTATCGGTATTGACACGGTGTTTGAACCAACCAACCTTTATAATAATGTTAACTTAGCTGTTGGACCTCCTGACAAGTTTTAATTGAACTGCCGTCGTGGTCTCATGACGTTACTTCTGAAAATAGACTCGTATGCAACCAAGCAATTAAATATGGATGACTATTTCACCCTTATGCCATAATGTATGATTGTCGCCTTGTCGACTAGGTGCTGTATGGAATGCGCGCTAATTAGTATTCAATCAATCAATCAGCCCACACCTACCCACTGCTGGGTATAGGCCTCTTCTCTACCACGCCATCCGCTCCGGTCCTGTGCCTCCCGCATCCACTATTAGTATTAGCACAGAATAACCATTAGTCCGTTTCATGTTTCAAGAGGTTTTGCATTCTACACTCTGGTACGTACCTATGAATGTTTTAACAAGTTTGAATGTTTCGCTTTCTTTGGTAATACAGTTAGCAACGGCTTAGGTCGCGAACAACTACCACTTGCAGTAGCAATCAAGCGATACGACCGTTTGTGCTTTACATTTTTGAATTTGCATAGTATTCGCAAGGGAATCAAAACCTACAGGGTTTTCGCTTTTCCCGATGTTTATACACGAAGCAACATCTAATAGAACAAGTAAATAAACAGAGAAACCCGTTGTAGATTCTTCACAAAAATGCGATTAGAGCGGACCCTCGGTGCCCGAATCCAACTCGCACTTGGCCGGTTTTCTTTATAGATATTTGATACCTGTTGCCGACATTCCCATCGAATGACAGCACGGCTAACGATAGCGTGACTGCCGCAGATCGTATTATAGATATTTTTTATCAACATAAACTGAACGGGATAACAGTATAAGCTTTTATGGCTAACGTGCAAATAACTTTGATACTCTATATAGAGAGGCACCGTCATCATAGCACTTTAATTCCTTTGACATTATGGGTAGAAATTGTACCTACTGTAATATCAACTACAACCTAACTATCGAAGTAAACTTGCTCAAGGCAATTTATATTATAAACCTTGGCAGTTTAATACCAAAGTGTTGCAAGTAAAACAGTCTACAAGTAACAAGTACTGGGTGGAACGGAACCAAGTATAGTATGGCTCGTGCTGCTACTTGTTACAACGTTGCTGTAGAACTTTTGACGCTGTCTTGACTTAAGTGGGTTGCTTGCTACGAAAGTTTTTAAAACTAATTAAACTAGATAAGTAAGTAGTTAGTGTTAATTTCCATGCATGTTCTAAACTGGAACTACTACATATATACTCTCTGCCACCGCGATAATTAAGAACATAGGTATAAAAGTCTGTTTCAATATTAGTATTATAGGTGGTTTTAACGTCACGTATTCTCCTTTAGGTTAACAGTACGCATGTGATACCTACTTTCTCCTAATTGCATTAATATTTCAGAACCAGTAATTATTCTACCGTGCGTTCCGTGGTAGGTAGGCAAATGTTTATTAAAGTTTAAATGGCAATGGGGGTGGGCTAATTGTTTGAATCTCATGATAATATGCCTGCCTATCTTCAGCATGAACCCCTTTCGGTGCAATTTTTCTTCTTTTTAACCGACTTCAAAAAAGGAGGGGGTTATCAATTCGGTTGTGTTTTTTTAATGTGTGTTACCTTGAAACTGGTATTATTTATGAACCTATTTAAAAAAAAACCTTTTTTGTATGAAAGGGTGACCCTTCAGGTTGGTCCCATTTTTTGAAAATCAACAATCAGTCCAGTACATTGGTTTCTACATAGAAAAGACTGTCATCCAGCATCCAGGTAACCAAAATTACGTATTTTTGCCTCATTAACTTTGTGGCGTTTACGCTCATTGTTCAAGTTCAAGTTAAATTTTTTTATTGACCATAAAATCATACAAATTACCTAGTCAACGTTAATATAACATTACTATTTTTGTATACTACCGCCCGTTCGGAAGTTGTGGGCTTAGGGATGGAGCAAAGAAGGGCAAGAAACTCCCCCCGACGTTGTCATTAAGATTAATTATGTCTGTAAGGATCGATATTTGTTTATTTTTTGTAGTATTGTGAATTTAGAAGAGAGATTTCGTAGGCTCATTATCGTGTTCATAGACTACATTCGCATCCCGCGCGGTCAGGTTTATCAGGTCATGAAGTCGTTTTTTTTTGTTTTTAACTTGGTGAATTATTTAGTGTAAAAAGGTAGTTTACTTTGATAGCCAATTTATAGAAAACAGTTGTGCCGGCGTGTTCGAGACAGTCCGACGTGTCTCATGTCGTCTTATAATTACGGTTCAGCACCGCGCATGACGAGCGCGAGGGGTGTTTTGTCGTGGAAGGTGAGGGACAGAGATATTTAAAGCGCGGGGTACGTGCTACGGACGCAGGTTGTTCTTAAGACTGCGCTCTAATAACAGCCTTGAGCAAAACACAAATCGCTCGGAATGATGAGTATTATTGCTGTAAGTGTCAGCGTGACTATTAATTTTGCTCGATAGAAAAGTCTCCTGAAGTTGCCAGAAAATCGGTCTGTCAACTCAATTCAATTCACTCACATCACAATGTTTTATTTTACAATTTCGCACCGCATCTGAATTTGTGTTCTTGTTATTTATCTAATCATTATAAAAATGGCACAGTATGTTCCTCAGTTAGACTTGCTTAGCTTGGTTTTAACCTTTTTTTATTTAATTTCCTCTAAAAATAAGTAAGGGTGAAATTCTTGCCTAGGGTCCGCCCTTAAGGCGAGGTATGAATAATTACAAACCAAGGTCGACGAAGATTGCGGAAGTGAGAAGCGAATATAACTCGGGAATAGGAACACGTGGGATGGCAATTGTGCGCTCGCGCCTAATCTGAATCAACGTAAGCGCCAAAACGAAAAGAAAAGAAAACATAAAAAATAATCTATTGTAGGGAATTACATTTCAATATTCAAATCGCTAGTAACAACAATTCTCCACATATCAAAATTAATAGAAAGATCATATTTACTACTACTGCTGTATAGTAGTAGTAGTACTGCTGGAAAAAGGGTTGACTTTGGATTTATTTTCTATCGAGAATTTTTTATCCAAACACGTTTTCTATCATGAAAACCCTAGATTATGTAGTCAAATTACATACACCAGAAATTGATTACGATTTGCCGAGTATTTCCTGAAACACACATGAAAAAGCACCCCTAATTTATTCATGAGGCGCCTTAATCAAATCTTGTACGGCTGTGCAATCCCATCAAGTTACCTAAACCTGATTACTAAAACCTAATCCTCGCAGGTGTATTGGAGGTTAGGAGCGGCCGGGGCGGAGGTGCCGGACAGCTGGCCGAGCGAGCTCAGTACCGACATCAACATGGACCACCCGGCCAACCTGACCTTCA
The DNA here is from genome assembly GCA_963457715.1 of Argyresthia albistria. NCBI lineage: Eukaryota > Metazoa > Arthropoda > Insecta > Lepidoptera > Argyresthiidae > Argyresthia > Argyresthia albistria. The sequence continues at coordinate 5,460,386 of OY735261.1, read as the reverse complement.
ACAACCACACCTACGGCACCTTCATTACGGTAAGTTATTGCTCAAACTCCTCCCTGGGGGCGAACGTTTCCGAGAACTGCACGTAGCGCAACGAAAACCGTAACTAAAGCTGCAAACGTTAAAGTTATCGGCCATGTGCGAGTCTGACTCTCACACGCAGGGTTCCGCACTATCGTAACAAAAAATTACAAAAAATCACGTTTCTTGTATGGGGACACCTTTATTTTTTCAATATTTAACGTAGTCCAGTATTTGTTGCTGTAGCGCCAACAGATAATACAACAGATTCTGTGAAAATGTCAACTTTCTAGCTGGTACGGTTCGTGCAATAGTGCCCGCTGACGGACAGACAGACAGACAGACGGACAGCGGAGGCGTAAATAGGGTCCCGTTTGGCACCTTTCGGGTACGGAACCCAAAAAACTACATACCAATCTTCAGTTATGTTATTATACACAAAGGCATAGGAATACCCAAGTATACCTATACCTTTGTGTAAAATAACATAACTAATCCCTAATCTAATATTACCCAAGTAATCGATGTATGTATGGTATGTAATCTTCCTTTTCCGGATACAGAAGCAAGCCGATTGTCGAAAACTATTATTCAAACACATCGTATTTTACCTTTGAAAGCTTGAAGCAGCTACTATTTCCTCGTGGACGACACATCAATACCGTCATCCACTGAGTCAAGCATAGCGATCTCGAAAACTGATAACAAATTCCACGATACACCGCATAAACATGCAAATGTTACAGGAAGTAGGTGTATAAATTGCCAATAACATAAAATGCCCCACCTTTGTCGACTGCATTCGCTGTTCAGTTAATGCTTTTAGGGTGACTTTATTTCCATCTATCATAACAAGGGAGGTAGAGTAGAGTCTCGTAGAGGGGGGTAGTGGGGTAGTCTTATCAAAATGTGCTGGTAATAGAATATGTATACCCTATTGCTTTGCACATAACCACACCTCGGACACTCCATAGAACGCTCGTAAAATAATCACCTATTACTACTACATAACCAAATGATGTTTGTATACGTGCAAATGTGCGCGTAAACTTTGCTAGGGATGGTGGCGCGGCAAATGCAGCGATATATTAAATTAAAGTATACGCGTCGTCACTCGTCAAGCGTTCAGCCCTGTCTATTGATATTTTAACCAATCCTTTGACGCCAGGGGTGGGGTGCGGTATCTGAATCAGCGCGGGGAAGGGAGTGGCCGTTCTGTACGGAGTACTATTATCTCTTCTGTGACATAACTCTCCTTCTCGTGCACACACACAGTCTAACACACTTTCACAAGTAATAATATAATTTCAGCAAAATTGTTAAATAATATATTAAGTAAAAATATAAGTAGATAAGTAAGCAATTATAACAATTTAAGTAATCGATGGAAACCTGTAATTATTGAATTAACATTTTGTAATGATAAATGCTGTTGGCTTCCTGAATGAATAAATAAATAAATAAATCGAAGATTGTATTTTACACATTTCACATGCAGTGAGATAATGATCAATGTCGTCACAGCTATAGGGGGTAAATTATGATACGACCGGTCGGTATTGAGAACGTGACTAATAATAATTTATCAGCATGTATCCCTGGATTGTATTACCATGTGACATGCACAATATCATTGTTTGAAAATAACACATTTTAAAAGCACCTTTTATGTGTTGTTTTGTTACGAAATAATAGACAGTCGGAAATTGATCGCTAACTCACAAAACATCGAGGATTTTACGAGGAATCGACACCAAACTACTTCCTCCCTTTTGTGGTGAAGCGACGAATAGTGGTCAAGGTCGGCTATAGACAAGGCAAGGTCGGGCTATTTAATGTATTATAACCAAATAAACAATCACGTTATAACTAAATCTATAGATAGTTAATTTAGTCGCACGCACCATAGATAGTTACTGCCTGCGATTTGGGAGGCAACATGAACTATACTAACTAAACTAATTAAAATGGTGTGTTTGAAAATGGAATCTGTGGCCACCGCGCAAGAACTGTCGGATTTGAAGGTTGTCAGTTTAGTGCCTTTAGTTCCTCTAGTTTAGTGGTTTTGACACCTCCCAAATAGCCCCCACTACCTATGTTGCAAAATATGTTGCACATGGCAATCTTGCTGCCGCTACCTAGTTCTTAAAATATGTTGCACATGGCAGACTTGCTGCCGCCACCTAGTTCTTAAAATATGTTGCACATGGCAGACTTGCTGCCGCCACCTAGTTCTTAAAATGTGTTGCACATGGCAGACTTGCTACCGCCACCTAGTTCTTAAAATATGTTGCACATGGCAGTCTTGCTGCCGCCACCTAGTTCTTAAAATATGTTGCACATGGCAGTCTTGCTGCCGCCACCTAGTTCTTAAAATATGTTGCACATGGCAGTCTTGCTGCCGCCACCTAGTTCTTAAAATATGTTGCACATGGCAGTCTTGCTGCCGCCACCTAGTTCTTAAAATATGTTGCACATGGCAGTCTTGCTGCCGCCACCTAGTTCTTAAAATATGTTGCACATGGCAGTCTTGCTGCCGCCACCTAGTTCTTAAAATATGTTGCACATGGCAGTCTTGCTGCCGCCACCTAGTTCTTAAAATATGTTGCACATGGCAGTCTTGCTGCCGCCACCTAGTTCTTAAAATATGTTGCACATGGCAGTCTTGCTGCCGCCACCTAGTTCTTAAAATATGTTGCACATGGCAGTCTTGCTGCCGCCACCTAGTTCTTAAAATATGTTGCACATGGCAGTCTTGCTGCCGCCACCTAGTTCTTAAAATATGTTGCACATGGCAGTCTTGCTGCCGCCACCTAGTTCTTAAAATATGTTGCACATGGCAGTCTTGCTGCCGCCACCTAGTTCTTAAAATATGTTGCACATGGCAGTCTTGCTGCCGCCACCTAGTTCTTAAAATATGTTGCACATGGCAGTCTTGCTGCCGCCACCTAGTTCTTAAACTATGTTGCACATGGCAGTCTTGCTGCCGCCACCTAGTTCTTAAAATTCAAGTTCCTTTTACCACTTTTGATTGCAGGTACTTCAGATATAACAAAAATGTATGTTGATGCGTATTGTCTATCTAACTCAATAGGTAGGTACGTTAACACGACTAATGGCTCTAATATAGAAACTAAAACGACGCATTTTATATGTCGGACAAGCCAGCGGTCGGTCTTGATGATGGATTAATTATTGGTAAATGATATGAATGAGATATAAGCTATATGAATTTGTATTATTAACTTGATTCGATCAAGTCCATTCCCGATGCATGAACTCGTTTAGACAACAGTGTCAGGGACAAAGCCTTGATTTTATCAATGTAGGGCATTATGGGGCGTACTCGTAGGATGTATGATATATGGCTATCATAGAATCCTATTATATATGTCGGCGGCCGATAGTAGAATTGGGCACATCAATGTGCCCAGATGTGAAATATCATGAAATGATAAAATCTCTTAAGGCAAACACTGCGGTAGCTTAGGTGAAGACTAAAGGGGGCGAGCGCAGCGGAGCCCCCGAATAGTCTTCGTGTTCGTTTGACATGTATAAAACAAAAAACATCACGTAGTGCTGAATAAAAATGCTTTTCAAAATACATGTTTTCGTTAAAACCTGCCACATCATGATTTGCCCAGAAATTGCTTGGGCATATCATGAAATGGGGCGGGGCACATGACGGCACATCATGATGTGATTCTAGGATCGGCCGACGACATATAAAAACTTATAGGTTCGGTTCAAACGAGGGAACATAATACCATAGCTACGGTGCTAGACGAACCTCCTGTGCTGTGCATTCCTCGTCTACTGCGGTGAATCTAAGGATGAAACATTTGATATGTTCAAGTATCAGTTTCCTTAGTATAGTCTAGCGGCTTATACTATACTAGACTCGACTAGAAAGAAGGAAACTTATACTATACTAGACTCGACTAGACTCTAGCCGGTGAGAAAATGCGATCCTGACACATGTCAGTTTGGAATGCAATCCCCTTTGTGGGAGTGAGATAGAGTGAAAAGTAGCGCGGGACAGACAGGGACATAGACGCAATAGAAATGTGTCAGGATCGCATCTCTTAGCGGCCAGAGTATAGTTAACAAAGTTTACAGTTGTAAAAAATACAAATTAAATAGGTAATTTAATCCGATACCAAATTCTCATGAGACGAAGTAACAACATTAGTGAATATTTCAGCCAAGGTATAGGTCAGAGCGCGTGTCTCCAGTCAAGGGCATACCAACCAGCCAATTAGGGCAAATCAGCTTACAACAAAGCTACTCCAAGTGACTCCAACTCGATACAGGGATCGTATAGTTAGTTACAGTCCGCGCCAAGTTTGTTTGGGTATGAGTGGGACGGTGGTGGGGGTTAGCTCTCTCTTCACCCTCACTCTATGCTAAAGAAACTGGCGCGGAAAGTACCTACCTATTTCGGTTGTTTCGATTTGAACCTAACTGATGCTCTATACTCTATCATGCAAAAAAGTTTGAATATGAGCATGAAATCGCCTCAAATAAATTTTAAATCTCTGTTATTTCAGTACAACACTAGGTATACTTGTAGATTTTTTATGGATTCAGTTGTGCATTTTATCGCCTCAAATAAAATTTTAATCAATGTTATTTCAGTACACTAGGTATACTTGTAGATTTTTTATGGATTCAGTTGTGCATTTTTTTTTACCCCCAGCCAAACGTGTAACTGAACAAACTCGAAAGACTTCAGAATCTCGGGATTCGGTTTATCTTCGGGCTACGCAAGTATGACCATGTCTCTCAGTGTCGCAAGCAGCTAGGATGGCTTCCGATTCGTCTTCGCCGTGATATGCACATTCTCTCCTTTCTGTTTAATATTTTGAAAAATCCCCGCTATCCCGTTTATCTTCGTGAACGTTTTGAGTTTCTCTTCCCCAGGGATAGTCGATCCCACACGATGTCTCTTCTTTCGATTCCTCGGCATTACACTACTGCCTATAATCACTCGTTCAGGTTGAGAGCAATCCGATTGTGGAACGCACTTCCCTGCGCTATAAGGGACAGTCCCACAATTTATACTTTTAAGAAAAGAGTAAAAAATCATTTCCTTTCTCTTTCATATTAGGTAGTTTTTATTATTATAGTATTTATGTACCTATGTATGTGTATGTATGCATGCTAAGTCGTTCTTATTTATACTATGTATTACTTTATTTATTGTATTATCTATGTTTTAGGTTGTAGATATCTACCTAAGTATTATTTATTTATTTTGTAGCAAGTGTAGTTTTATTCAGTTTATTTTTATCTTTGTGCACTAGGATTATCCTCTCAGCACCATCTTTCCTGTCATGCCTAGGTTTGCTGGTAGAAATCTCTCTTAAGAGATAAGCTCGCCTTTGCGCACTATTTTTGTTATTTAAGTTTAATTATTAAGTTACTGTGCAATAAAGAATAAAGAATAAAGGTGTAAGTCGTTTGCATAATGCCATATTCCCGTATCTAATTTGGAGTTCTTTATGTCAAGGTGACTCAGGTCAAGGTACCTTATGTGGGTTCCGTACCTGAAGTGTGCCAGATACAAAAAGCCCCCCCTACGCTGTCCGTCTGTCCGTTCCGTATGCCTGTCAGAATATCCCATGAACAACCAACCGTTCCGTCCAAAGTCCATGGCCTTGATCTGGTAATAAATAAAGTTCAAAACCTATGAAAAACAGAGCAAAATAAGTAATAACTGAGTATTTTGTGGACATTGGACGAGGTAGTAGATGAGACGATTCTGTTGCCGCTACAGCAATAATGACACCACGACATTTTTTTAAACTAAAGGATATACCTAACAGTAAAAATGTACATCTTAATATGTAGACAATTTAATAAGCAATATTAATGTAGAAGTGACAAAAGAGATATCTCTAATAGTTTTCGATATGCAAGCGAAATAAAACTTCCCCCTCCTCCCCTGCCGCTGGCTTACCTCCGGACTCTCCGGACCCTTCTCGGGGACTTTTAGTAGGTTCATCTGGACACCTCAAAGAATATTTCTGCCAATTTTCAAAACTAAACGAATTATTTGGTCTGATCGTCGTTAATTCACTTAATTTTCCTATTCTAATGGTGATAGGTATGTAGTAATAATAATAAAAGCAAAGGATATGAGTTCATACAGGTCGTGCATCAGATTGATACGGAACCCTTCGAGACCCGAGTCGTTCTCGACCGGTTTTTTGTAAAGGGCATACACGTGTGCGTGCGGTGAGGGCTCTAACATTAAAATAAATGAGGTCAAGTGGGATTCGGACTAGCAGACGAAGTTCCGTACCATCGTACAAGAAAAAACGCAATAGAGTATATCCTCGTATCCTCAATGCTAAATATGCAGTTCTTGTTACAGGCAACCGTATTCTTTGCCAGATTGTATCTTCCCTAAAAATACTGCATCACTTCTGTCTACCCTTCTGACTAAGTTATTTTAGTAAGGCAACTTCTCATATTTTTTTGATCATATTTTGTGATGACCTTTATCTGGGAAGTACCTAGGTATTTATTAATTTTACGGTCCCATGCTGGAATTTACGGTGTTGTTACGACATTACGAAGATAACATTACTGCTGTAAATTTTAGCGTGAAATATACAGTCAGACTTTTATAGGGTTTACTTAACTGTTGTAATAAGATTTTTATGGCCGGATACGTCGGACGGTTTTTGCTACAGATAAGTTATACATACAATGAATGGGGGCGATTTGGAAGAAAAACGCACTAAACTAAAAAGGCCACTATGCCCTCTAAACGTCATAATGACGTCATCTTAGTTGTTGATATGGCATCAATCAATAATGGTCACAATTCTATGATGATTTGTTTACTCTTGATCGGTCATAGTTCATAGTCAACATGAAAATACTATAGGACGCTCTTATATATTATGTTCTTGAGGTCTACTCGTATTCGGCGAAACCGGTGTGAAGTTGGCAGCCAAAAAGTTAGCAGCCAAAATAATCCGACCGAATTAAAGAGTGTTATTTTAATATTAACACTAATGGCCTCTGTGATGGGTTTTAGACCATACAAGGACGTACCACACACAACAAGACCTAGCCTATGTACTGTCCAACCCTCCTTATCAGTCAAAATGGCCCGCAGCACTTTCAAGATAAAGAAAGAAAGAAAGAAAGAAAGAAAGAAAGAAAAAGTTTGATCTTTCGCCAGCCGTGGATGTGTCTTGTCGTCCGATATTAGTATTCAAAAGTATTCTAGATTATAGTCTAGGACCTACTTTACAAAACTAGACCTAGCCTATGTACTGTCCGAACCTTTAAATCTGTCAAAATCACCAGCAGCGCTTTCAAGATGAGGAAAAAATAAACATGTCTGAGCTTTCAACGACCGTGGTAGTGTCTTGTCGTCCGATATTAGTATTCAAAAGTATTCTAGATTATGGTCTAGGACCTACTTTACAATACTAGACCTAGCCTATGTACTGTCCGAACCTTTAAATCCGTCAAAATCACCAGCAGCGCTTTCAAGATGAGGAAAAAATAAAAAAAGTCTGAGCTTTCAACGACCGTGGTAGTGTCTTGTCGTCCGATATTAGTATTCAAAAGTATTCTAGATTATGGTCTAGGACCTACTTTACAAAACTAGACCTAGCCTATGTACTGTCCGAACCTTTAAATCTGTCAAAATCACCAGCAGCGCTTTCAAGATGAGGAAAAAATAAACATGTCTGAGCTTTCAACGACCGTGGTAGTGTCTTGTCGTCCGATATTAGTATTCAAAAGTATTCTAGATTATGGTCTAGGACCTACATTACAAAACTAGACCTAGCCTATGTACTGTCCGAACCTTTAAATCTGTCAAAATCATCAGCAGCGCTTTCAAGATGAGGAAAAAATAAACATGTCTGAGCTTTCAACGACCGTGGTAGTGTCTTGTCGTCCGATATTAGTATTCAAAAGTATTCTAGATTATGGTCTAGGACCTACTTTACAAAACTAGATCTAGGCTATGTACTGTCCGAACCTTTAAATCCGTCAAAATCACCAGCAGCGCTTTCAAGATGAGGAAAAAATAAAAAAAGTCTGAGCTTTCAACGACCGTGGTAGTGTCTTGTCGTCCGATATTAGTATTCAAAAGTATTCTAGATTATGGTCTAGGACCTACTTTATAAAACTAGACCTAGCCTATGTACTGTCCGAACCTTTAAATCTGTCAAAATCACCAGCAGCGCTTTCAAGATGAGGAAAAAATAAACATGACTGAGCTTTCAACGACCGTGGTAGTGTCTTGTCGTCCGATATTAGTATTCAAAAGTATTCTAGATTATGGTCTAGGACCTACTTTACAAAACTAGACCTAGCCTATGTACTGTCCGAACCTTTAAATCCGTCAAAATCACCAGCAGCGCTTTCAAGATTAGGAAAAAATAAAAAAAAGTCTGAGCTTTCAACGACCGTGGTAGTGTCTTGTCGTCCGATATTAGTATTCAAAAGTATTCTAGATTATGGTCTAGGACCTACTTTACAAAACTAGACCTAGGCTATTTACTGTCCGAACCTTTAAATCTGTCAAAATCACCAGCAGCGCTTTCAAGATGAGGATAAAATAAACATGTCTGTGCTTTCAACGACCGTGGTAGTGTCTTGTCGTCCGATATTAGTATTCAAAAGTATTCTAGATTATGGTCTAGGACCTACTTTACAATACTAGACCTAGCCTATGTACTGTCCGAACCTTTAAATCCGTCAAAATCACCAGCAGCGCTTTCAAGATGAGGAAAAAATAAAAAAAGTCTGAGCTTTCAACGACCGTGGTAGTGTCTTGTCGTCCGATATTAGTATTCAAAAGTATTCTAGATTATGGTCTAGGACCTACATTACAAAACTAGACCTAGCCTATGTACTGTCCGAACCTTTAAATCTGTCAAAATCACCAGCAGCGCTTTCAAGATGAGGAAAAAATAAACATGTCTGAGCTTTCAACGACCGTGGTAGTGTCTTGTCGTCCGATATTAGTATTCAAAGTATTCTAGATTATGGTCTAGGACCTACATTACAAAACTAGACCTAGCCTATGTACTGTCCGAACCTTTAAATCTGTCAAAATCACCAGCAGCGCTTTCAAGATGAGGAAAAAATAAAAATGTCTGAGCTTTTAACGACCGTGGTAGTGTCTTGTCGTCCGATATTAGTATTCAAAAGTATTCTAGATTATGGTCAAGGACCTACTTTACAAAACTAGATCTAGGCTATGTACTGTCCGAACCTTTAAATCCGTCAAAATCACCAGCAGCGCTTTCAAGATGAGGAAAAAATAAACATGTCTGAGCTTTCAACGACCGTGGTTGTGTCTTGTCGTCCGATATTAGTATTCAAAAGTATTCTAGATTATGGTATAGGACCTACATTACAAAACTAGACCTAGCCTATGTACTGTCCGAACCTTTAAATCCGTCAAAATCACCAGCAGCGCTTCCAAGATGAGTAAAAATAAAAAAAGTCTGAGCTTTCAACGACCGTGGTAGTGTCTTGTCGTCCGATATTAGTATTCAAAAGTATTCTAGATTATGGTCTAGGACCTACTTTATAAAACTAGACCTAGCCTATGTACTGTCCGAACCTTTAAATCTGTCAAAATCACCAGCAGCGCTTTCAAGATGAGGAAAAAATAAACATGTCTGAGCTTTCAACGACCTTGGTAGTGTCTTGTCTTCCGATATTAGTATTCAAAAGTATTCTAGATTATGGTCTAGGACCTACTTTACAATACTAGACCTAGCCTATGTACTGTCCGAACCTTTAAATCCGTCAAAATCACCAGCAGCGCTGTCAAGATGAGGAAAAAATAAAAAAAGTCTGAGCTTTCAACGACCGTGGTAGTGTCTTGTCGTCCGATATTAGTATTCAAAAGTATTCTAGATTATGGTCTAGGACCTACTTTACAATACTAGACCTAGCCTATGTACTGTCCGAACTTTTAAATCCGTCAAAATCACCAGCAGCGCTTTCAAGATGAGGAAAAAATAAAAAAAGTCTGAGCTTTCAACGACCGTGGTAGTGTCTTGTCGTCCGATATTAGTATTCAAAAGTATTCTAGATTATGGTCTAGGACCTACTTTATAAAACTAGACTTAGCCTATGTACTGTCCGAACCTTTAAATCTGTCAAAATCACCAGCAGCGCTTTCAAGATGAGGAAAAAATAAACATGACTGAGCTTTCAACGACCGTGGTAGTGTCTTGTCGTCCGATATTAGTATTCAAAAGTATTCTAGATTATGGTTTAGGACCTACTTTACAAAACTAGACCTAGCCTATGTACTGTCCGAACCTTTAAATCCGTCAAAATCACCAGCAGCGCTTTCAAGATGAGGAAAAAATAAACATGTCTGAGCTTTCAACGACCGTGGTAGTGTCTTGTCGTCCGATATTAGTATTCAAAAGTATTCTAGATTATGGTCTAGGACCTACTTTACAAAACTAGACCTAGCCTATGTACTGTCCGAACCTTTAAATCCGTCAAAATCACCAGCAGCGCTTTCAAGATGAGGAAAAAATAAAAAAAGTCTGAGCTTTCAACGACCGTGGTAGTGTCTTGTCGTCCGATATTAGTATTCAAAAGTATTCTAGATTATGGTCTAGGACCTACATTACAAAACTAGACCTAGCCTATGTACTGTCCGAACCTTTAGATCTGTCAAAATCACCAGCAGCGCTTTCAAGATGAGGAAAAAATAAACATGACTGAGCTTTCAACGACCGTGGTAGTGTCTTGTCGTCCGATATTAGTATTCAAAAGTATTCTAGATTATGGTCTAGGACCTACTTTACAAAACTAGACCTAGCCTATGTACTGTCCGAATCTTTAAATCCGTCAAAATCACCAGCAGCGCTTTCAAGATGAGGAAAAATAAACATGTCTGAGCTTTCAACGACGTGGTAATGTCTTGTCGTCCGATATTAGTATTCAAAAGTATTCTAGATTATGCTCTAAGACCTACTTCACAAAACTAGACCTAGCCTATGTACTGTCCGAACCTTTAAATCCATCAAAATCACCAGCAGCGCTTTCAGGATGAGGAAAAAATAAACATGTCTGAGCTTTAAACGACCGTGGTAGTGTCTTGTCGTCCGATATTAGTACTTAAAAGTATTCTAGATTGTGGTCTAGGACCTATTTAATGTTCTAGTTTCTAGTATTCTAGATTATGCTGTAAGATCGACTCAACAAAACTACTTTTAGGCTTAGTAAAAATATATATTGTATAACGCTGCTATTAGCCAACAGATGGCGTTGTCATTGCTTTTTTTCATTTTAAGATTGTAATTAATTAGTTTATGTACTTACCAATATGTAGATAGAATGTGTTTATTGTTTATTAGCCTTTGTCTTATCCTATTTTGCTTGTGAATAAGAGAGAAAATAATGATACTCACCCATCTATTGATGTTGCTATTATCTAATAGATGGCGTTAGCGGTGATTACTGCAGCACATCAATGGCCGTTTTTATTCATTACCGGAAGACTTCGAGACGTGTTATTGTAAATAGGTACCTACCTACAGTGCTACATGTATGTTTTGGCACGTGGCCAAGGGTCGGAACTAACGTGGCCAAGGGTCAAAATTCCCGCAGCGCTTTCATGATGAGGAAAAAAGTTCAAGTTTGAACTTTCATCGACCGTGATAGGATCGAAGACTGTGGCAGTTCTTGTCGTCCGATATTAAGTAGTCATCGATCTTTTATAGATAATCTAGAATACTAGAAAGTAGAATATTAAATAGGTCCTAGACCACAATCTAGAATACTTTTAAGTACTAATATCGGACGACAAGACACTACCACGGTCGTTTAAAGCTCAGACATGTTTATTTTTTCCTCATCCTGAAAGCGCTGCTGGTGATTTTGATGGATTTAAAGGTTCGGACAGTACATAGGCTAGGTCTAGTTTTGTGAAGTAGGTCTTAGAGCATAATCTAGAATACTTTTGAATACTAATATCGGACGACAAGACACTACCACGGTCGTTGAAAGCTCAGACATGTTTATTTTTTCCTCATCTTGAAAGCGCTGCTGGTGATTTTGACAGATTTAAAGGTTCGGACAGTACATAGGCTAGGTCTAGTTTTGTAAAGTAGGTCCTAGACCATAATCTAGAATACTTTTGAATACTAATATCGGACGACAAGACACTACCACGGTCGTTGAAAGCTCAGACTTTTTTTATTTTTTCCTCATCTTGAAAGCGCTGCTGGTGATTTTGACGGATTTAAAGGTTCGGACAGTACATAGGCTAGGTCTAGTATTGTAAAGTAGGTCCTAGACCATAATCTAGAATACTTTTGAATACTAATATCGGACGACAAGACACTACCACGGTCGTTGAAAGCTCAGACATGTTTATTTTTTCCTCATCTTGAAAGCGCTGCTGGTGATTTTGACAGATTTAAAGGTTCGGACAGTACATAGGCTAGGTCTAGTTTTGTAAAGTAGGTCCTAGACCATAATCTAGAATACTTTTGAATACTAATATCGGACGACAAGACACTACCACGGTCGTTGAAAGCTCAGACTTTTTTTATTTTTTCCTCATCTTGAAAGCGCTGCTGGTGATTTTGACGGATTTAAAGGTTCGGACAGTACATAGGCTAGGTCTAGTATTGTAAAGTAGGTCCTAGACCATAATCTAGAATACTTTTGAATACTAATATCGGAAGACAAGACACTACCAAGGTCGTTGAAAGCTCAGACATGTTTATTTTTTCCTCATCTTGAAAGCGCTGCTGGTGATTTTGACAGATTTAAAGGTTCGGACAGTACATAGGCTAGGTCTAGTATTGTAAAGTAGGTCCTAGACCATAATCTAGAATACTTTTGAATACTAATATCGGACGACAAGACACTACCACGGTCGTTGAAAGCTCAGACTTTTTTTATTTTTTCCTCATCTTGAAAGCGCTGCTGGTGATTTTGACAGATTTAAAGGTTCGGACAGTACATAGGCTAGGTCTAGTTTTTTAAAGTAGGTCCTAGACCATAATCTAGAATACTTTTGAATACTAATATCGGACGACAAGACACAACCACGGTCGTTGAAAGCTCAGACATGTTTATTTTTTCCTCATCTTGAAAGCGCTGCTGGTGATTTTGACAGATTTAAAGGTTCGGACAGTACATAGGCTAGGTCTAGTTTTTTAAAGTAGGTCCTAGACCATAATCTAGAATACTTTTGAATACTAATATCGGACGACAAGACACTAGCACGGTCGTTGAAAGCTCAGACTTTTTTATTTTTTCCTCATCTTGAAAGCGCTGCTGGTGATTTTGACGGATTTAAAGGTTCGGACAGTACATAGGCTAGGTCTAGTTTTGTAAAGTAGGTCCTAGACCATAATCTAGAATACTTTTGAATACTAATATCGGACGACAAGACACTACCACGGTCGTTGAAAGCTCAGTCATGTTTATTTTTTCCTCATCTTGAAAGCGCTGCTGGTGATTTTGACAGATTTAAAGGTTCGGACAGTACATAGGCTAGGTCTAGTTTTGTAAAGTAGGTCCTAAACCATAATCTAGAATACTTTTGAATACTAATATCGGACGACAAGACACTACCACGGTCGTTGAAAGCTCAGACATGTTTATTTTTTCCTCATCTTGAAAGCGCTGCTGGTGATTTTGACAGATTTAAAGGTTCGGACAGTACATAGGCTAGGTCTAGTTTTGTAAAGTAGGTCCTAGACCATAATCTAGAATACTTTTGAATACTAATATCGGACGACAAGACACTACCACGGTCGTTGAAAGCTCAGACTTTTTTTTATTTTTTCCTCATCTTGAAAGCGCTGCTGGTGATTTTGACGGATTTAAAGGTTCGGACAGTAAATAGGCTAGGTCTAGTATTGTAAAGTAGGTCCTAGACCATAATCTAGAATACTTTTGAATACTAATATCGGACGACAAGACACTACCACGGTCGTTGAAAGCTCAGACATGTTTATTTTTTCCTCATCTTGAAAGCGCTGCTGGTGATTTTGACGGATTTAAAGGTTCGGACAGTACATAGGCTAGATCTAGTTTTGTAAAGTAGGTCCTTGACCATAATCTAGAATACTTTTGAATACTAATATCGGACGACAAGATACTACCACGGTCGTTAAAAGCTCAGACATGTTTATTTTTTCCTCATCTTGAAAGCGCTGCTGGTGATTTTGACAGATTTAAAGGTTCGGACAGTACATAGGCTAGGTCTAGTTTTGTAATGTAGGTCCTAGACCATAATCTAGAATACTTTTGAATACTAATATCGGACGACAAGACACTACCACGGTCGTTGAAAGCTCAGACATGTTTATTTTTTCCTCATCTTGAAAGCGCTGCTGGTGATTTTGACAGATTTAAAGGTTCGGACAGTACATAGGCTAGGTCTAGTTTTGTAAAGTAGGTCCTAGACCATAATCTAGAATACTTTTGAATACTAATATCGGACGACAAGACAGACACTACCACGGTCGTTGAAAGCTCAGACTTTTTTTTATTTTTTCCTCATCTTGAAAGCGCTGCTGGTGATTTTGACGGATTTAAAGGTTCGGACAGTACATAGGCTAGGTCTAGTATTGTAAAGTAGGTCCTAGACCATAATCTAGAATACTTTTGAATACTAATATCGGACGACAAGACACTACCACGGTCGTTGAAAGCTCAGACATGTTTATTTTTTCCTCATCTTGAAAGCGCTGCTGGTGATTTTGACAGATTTAAAGGTTCGGACAGTACATAGGCTAGGTCTAGTTTTGTAAAGTAGGTCCTAAGCCATAATCTAGAATACTTTTGAATACTAATATCGGACGACAAGACACTACCACGGTCGTTGAAAGCTCAGACATGTTTATTTTTTCCTCATCTTGAAAGCGCTGCTGGTGATTTTGACAGATTTAAAGGTTCGGACAGTACATAGGCTAGGTCTAGTTTTGTAAAATAGGTCCTAGACCATAATCTAGAATACTTTTGAATACTAATATCGGACGACAAGACACTACCACGGTCGTTGAAAGCTCAGACTTTTTTTATTTTTTCCTCATCTTGAAAGCGCTGCTGGTGATTTTGACGGATTTAAAGGTTCGGACAGTACATAGGCTAGGTCTAGTATTGTAAAGTAGGTCCTAGACCATAATCTAGAATACTTTTGAATACTAATATCGGACGACAAGACACTACCACGGTCGTTGAAAGCTCAGACATTTTTATTTTTTCCTCATCTTGAAAGCGCTGCTGGTGATTTTGACAGATTTAAAGGTTCGGACAGTACATAGGCTAGGTCTAGTTTTTTAAATTAGGTCCTAGACCATAATCTAGAATACTTTTGAATACTAATATCGGACGACAAGACACTTCCACGGTCGTTGAAAGCTCAGACATGTTTATTTTTTCCTCATCTTGAAAGCGCTGCTGGTGATTTTGACAGATTTAAAGGTTCGGACAGTACATAGGCTAGGTCTAGTTTTTTAAAGTAGGTCCTAGACCATAATCTAGAATACTTTTGAATACTAATATCGGACGACAAGACACTAGCACGGTCGTTGAAAGCTCAGACTTTTTTTATTTTTTCCTCATCTTGAAAGCGCTGCTGGTGATTTTGACGGATTTAAAGGTTCGGACAGTACATAGGCTAGATCTAGTTTTGTAAAATAGGTCCTAGACCATAATCTAGAATACTTTTGAATACTAATATCGGACGACAAGACACTACCACGGTCGTTAAAAGCTCAGACATGTTTATTTTTTCCTCATCTTGAAAGCGCTGCTGGTGATTTTGACAGATTTAAAGGTTCGGACAGTACATAGGCTAGGTCTAGTTTTGTAATGTAGGTCCTAGACCATAATCTAGAATACTTTTGAATACTAATATCGGACGACAAGACACTACCACGGTCGTTGAAAGCTCAGACATGTTTATTTTTTCCTCATCTTGAAAGCGCTGCTGGTAATTTTGACAGATTTAAAGGTTCGGACAGTACATAGGCTAGGTCTAGTTTTGTAAAGTAGGTCCTAGACCATAATCTAGAATACTTTTGAATACTAATATCGGACGACAAGACACTACCACGGTCGTTGAAAGCTCAGACTTTTTTTATTTTTTCCTCATCTTGAAAGCGCTGCTGGTGATTTTGACGGATTTAAAGGTTCGGACAGTACATAGGCTAGGTCTAGTATTGTAAAGTAGGTCCTAGACCATAATCTAGAATACTTTTGAATACTAATATCGGACAACAAGACACTACCACGGTCGTTGAAAGCTCAGACATTTTTATTTTTTCCTCATCTTGAAAGCGCTGCTGGTGATTTTGACAGATTTAAAGGTTCGGACAGTACATAGGCTAGGTCTAGTTTTGTAAAGTAGGTCCTAGACTATAATCTAGAATACTTTTGAATACTAATATCGGACGACAAGACACATCCACGGCTGGCGAAAGATCAAACTTTTTCTTTCTTTCTTTCTTTATCTTGAAAGTGCTGCGGGCCATTTTGACTGATAAGGAGGGTTGGACAGTACATAGGCTAGGTCTTGTTGTGTGTGGTACGTCCTTGTATGGTCTAAAACCCATCACAGAGGCCATTAGTGTTAATATTAAAATAACACTCTTTAATTCGGTCGGATTATTTTGGCTGCTAACTTTTTGGCTGCCAACTTCACACCGGTTTCGGCGAATACATACATGTGTATAATAGAGCAGTGACTTTTGGCCCAGATGGCCGAGAGTCACGAAAGCCCACGTGAGGGCTGCATTGCACGATACCCGTCGTACCGTACACCCACCTTCTAAGTTACTCCTTATCAATGGGAATGTCAGTAATGAGATCTAAGATAATTATGAAATAGTGTAGCTTACTTGTGCTGAGTTGATAAAATAAAAGTTTTATCACCACATAAATTAGATTTGAAAAATTCAGCATAATTTAAGTAGATTAAGAGTTCTACTGTTTTAATCCGTACCTTTTTACCGAACACTTTTTGCAAAATGTAAACTAGCGCGTACTTCGCTCGTCCTCGTACGTCTATTTCGTCTCCCGAAGGTGCCACATTGTCGGCAAACAATATGACTAGTAACTATTTATTAATGTGTGTCTTTGTCTCGACATATGATTCCAGCAGCATCTGTGTGTGAAAGCCGCTCGTGGTTCAATAAATTCGATCCTTCATATACCTTCGACCGGTGCACAAGAGCTGAGAACACAAGCATATAATAACCTTCCTTGTGATATCTTCCAGAGTTCACCGCCGCCGTTCAACCCCGCGGGTCGGACCAACGACGCCGATGCCATCGTCTCCATCATAGAGGCGGCTGAAGAGTTCGTCTACATATCTGTCATGGACTACGCTCCGGCGCTCGAGTATACACCTAAACTTGAGTGAGTAGTTTTGAACCCCCCCAATCGTGGAAAAAGAAGTGTGTTAGAAGTATGAAGGCCTGTCTGTATGTGTGTCTTGCGCTTAAACGGGTGGGCGGATTTTGATGTGATTTTCTGTAAATGGTATTAGACTTTCCTGAGATGGCTCTTAGCCATGTTTTATAAAAATCTGTTCGAGTTCGATAGTAATTAGCTGAACAAGGAAATCGGGGGTGATATTCAGAGTTAATATTCTGAAACACGTGACCAAAAATCCACTATGTGAAGGAATCCGCCCTGATGTGTGGCAAGGTCAACAATCTTGTATCAATACAACGCGTACCTATAGCGGTGTAGTACAGCGTGGCGAGTCGCGTACGGGTATGGCTTGGCAGTGTCTATAGCGAGAGCGCGAAATTGTCACGACCGATCCGTAGTCACTGTCTGTCTGTCTGTCTGTCCGTCCGTCTGTCTGTCTGTCTGTCTGTCTGTCTGTCCGTCCGTCTGTCTGTCTGTCTGTCTGTCTGTCTGTCTGTCCGTCCGTCCGTCCGTCCGTCCGTCCGTCCGCCCGTCCGTCCGTCTATCTGTCTGTCTGTCTGTCTGTTTGTCTGTCTGTCACCAGGCTGTATCTCATGAACCGTGGTAGCTAGACAGTTGAAATTTTCACAGATGATGTATTTCTGTTGCCGCTATAACAATAAATACTAAATAACAAAATTAATTTAATATTAAGGGGGGCTCCCATACAACTAACGTGGTTTTTTTTGCAGTTTTTTATAGATAATGGTACGGAACCCTTCGTGCGCGAGTCCGACTCTCACTTGGCCGGTTATTTGACATTGTTATTGATATAGTTTTTGAACCTCCTTTCTGGTAGGTCCGTTGCTTCATTAGGTATTTTTGACCGAGCGAGCGAAGCGAGCGAAGCGTCTCCGTTTCAGGTTTGGGCAAAAATGCTTTCGTATGTCCGGTTGTTCTCCTCTACAGGTCGCATTTATGAACCGATTCTCGTGAAATTTTGTGAGCAGGTTGGAAAAATAAATAGAATTTTTTACTCGAGCCAGTTTTTTTATTTTTTTCAAAATGGCGGAGATAAAATCGCTACAACCCAAACGGCTCGATGGATATTAACAAATGAGGTGTCGTTGGATTCGTAAAGACCATGAGAGTGAAACAGATGAGCGAGCGAAGCGTCTCCGTTTCAGGTTTGGGCAAAAATGCTTTTGTATGTCCGGTTGTTCTCCTCTACAGGTCGCATTTATGAACCGATTCTCGTGAAATTTTGTGAGCAGGTTGAAAAAATAAATAGAATTTTTTACTCGAGCCAGTTTTTTGATTTTTTTCAAAATGGCGGAGATATGGGGTTTTAAAATGTAAAAAAATCGCTACAACCCAAACGGCTCGATGGATATTAACAAATGAGGTGTCGTTGGATTTGTAAAGACTATGAGAGTGAAACAGATTATATAATTTTAGTAAAAAGTCAATAGGTTGTATAAAAGATCGCGAAATGTAGTTTACAAAGTTATTGGTGCGGCTACTTTCATACTGCATGTACGTAACCAGGTACATTCATAAGTTTGTATGTGTTATTGAAAGAAAATTATTTGGGTTATTTTTTTTATGTGTTTTAGCAGTTCAGCTTTCCCACCGACATACTCGCGAGGTCTACAGCTCACAGAGCCACTAGTATTATAAAAACTAACACACACTCCCATAAAAGAATTGGTCCCAATTTGGTTTCTATATCACGTTATACACAAGGTAAATATTGATTGCCCATTATGCCTGTTGCAGGTTCTGGCCAACAATCGACGACGCGATTCGCAAGGCGGCGCTAGAGAACCACGTGAAGGTGAAGATGCTGATATCCTGGTGGCGCTACTCTGCGGCGTCCGAGGACTACTTCCTGCGGTCACTCGCCGCACTGTCAGGCGCCTACCCGAAGGTTGACCTACAAGTGGTGAGCTGTTGATTATTGAAGTAAAACTTCTTGGGGCACGGGGGTAAAATTTATTTAACCTCTCAACTGTGGGTTATTCATATATTTGCTTTTCAATCGCTACTAGCCGGGTGCTATCACGAGTGGCTAAGAAATGTAACGGAAATTGGAATCGGTGACGTCAGGGTCGGCTGAAGACTTTTAAAACCGCAACTATTTTCAATACGGTTTTTAACTAATCAGATAAGATAATAATACATTCGTACAATAAAGAATGTTAATTAGTGAGAGAAAAACCTGATGAAACGTTAACAAATAAAAAATATTTTAAGCATTCTTCCACGAGTTCTTGATTTCCGGTATGGCCAAGATGGCGCCGCCGCCGCCGCCGCCGCTGGCTGGGACTTCAAACAAAACCAACTAGCATGACTCAAACTACTTCGTTCAACCTCTTTGTTGGAACCGGAACTTATGTTTGACAGCTGTGCGATGCGATCCATACAGTTTGTAAGAAAAGAGTTTCATCAATGTCACATACGGGTCGATATGGATTTCTAAAATGATGAAAAAATCGTTTTGTGGCCGGTAACTATGGAATAGGTACCTAAAACGCGCTGCGTAGTCGCGCAACGGGCAGCTAGTAATCGCATAAAGTTACTTAGAATCATCCAAATGTGATATTTAGTTTTCAAGCAAATTCCGATGTGATGGATGGCTGCATTAAGACTTCTTGAAAACAATAAGTAGGTACCTAGAACTGTACTAAAGCCACTTTTTATTATATAGTGCAGTGCAAGTCACAAATTAGCAGTTTAGCTACTAAGTACGTGTTATACCTACCTATTTAATGTTTATCTGTAGTAAACGGCCAAAGCGAGGTCTACAGCTTACAGAGCCATAAGTTTAATGGCTTATTGTTTCGCTTATTTGTTTGTATGTAATTTTTGTAATACATATTTTAAAGTTGAATTGTTGTTATAACTGTTGAAATTATACGATTTTGATTTTAATAAGCTTTTGTAATTTTAAAGTTAATGCTTCATGCCAGTCAATAATGTTGAAGTAAAATATAAAAATCGAGGTATGTCGTATGGCGGACTAAGGAAATGTCAACAATAAAATTAAATAAGAGTTACGTCATCGCTTCGCGATGAAGTAACCCTAAAAAATCCTAGCAAAGTAGGTATGTATAGGTTAGCGGGGGTAGCATAAGGCACGCCAGTCACCCCAGCCACGCATTTTGTCACAATTTAATGTCATATCATAATGAATGCGCGCTATTTTATGGAGAAACATCATTGAGACGCGAAAGGAGTTGGCAATTTGGCAAAATGACTGCCCCAGACATGTACAAAGACTTCTCAACAGCCAATTAATAGCATTTAAATATTCTCTCATAAATTACTGCGTCTTTAGTTAGTTTGTAGAACTTGAAGGAAATGATTAAATAATTAAGAGTTGTCACTTCATACTCTATGATTCCGCCATTGATTAGTGACTTTTGCCATCGTTAAAAATAACATGCAACATAATTGACAACTAGCAAAACTGTTGAAAACAGGAGGTTTCCAAAGGAGTGGCTAGATGGCGTTATGTTGCATGTAAATACAGACGCAGTAAATTAAATTTATGAATGAATATTTAAATGCTATTGGCTGTTGAGAAGTCTTTGTACATGTCTGGGGCAGTCGTCCATATATTGATTTAGCCATCTTCTTTGTCATTTATCTGCGCGACTTAGGTGAGTGGCAAGCCTTATGGTAGCCCCGCAGGTACACATTAACTTGGAATAGTTGAAAATACGTACTCGATCAATTAAATAAAGGGACTGGGCACAGAGACAAGCAAAGCAATGCATACATTTGAGCGAGACGGCTTAAAGACGTGACGTCAGATGGTATATAATCTGAGCGAGATGCAAATAGTAGTGACACTATTGAATGAGTTAAGTATATCACCACGAGCGCGACAAATTGTAGATAAGGAATGATGGGAAATAAATGACATGACGTATTACAAGTAAGTACAAGTATAAAATAATTTCAAATAATCGGACGTCTGAAACTTAAAAGTAACTTGAAGCAGAGATTGGATCTCAAAATTGGAAATTTAAATCTCTTTTAGTATAGGTAGGTATAGGTGTATAGTATAGGTACCACTTAATGATCTAGCTACAGAAGTTTTACTTCTAACACGTGTACGGTGCTACACGCGTATTTTTTTTTTATCTATCTATCTATCTATCTATCCAGCCTCCAACCACCACTGTTGAGTAAAGGCCTTCTCTTCATTACGCCATTTATTGCGGTCCTGGGCCAACCTGATTCACTGTTTCTCGGCAGTTTTGGCCATCGGGCTGGTGGTCTGCCGCTCGGTCTACGCGCTTCCCTTGGCCACCATTCTGTCACCGCCCTCATGCTGCTTGTTATACCTCTCCACTATTGGGAATAGGCGACCCTGGCAGTTAGTTCTGCACTAAACCTAATCAGTTGCCTCCCTCCCTGCGTTTGTGTCATTGTTCGATAAAGTCGGAATGAGTTTGGGTGGGATATGTTTATCGTTATAGCAAACACATTCCAACCATGTTGCTCAGTGTCTTTACGTGACGAACTGCATAATTCATAATGTTGTGCGTCCTACCATAATATTATAGTATCTGTGGTCCTACCTATTGTAAGGTAAACGACTGTTGCTGCGCCGAGATTTATGTCGTCAGTCTACTTTTATCAGCGGTACTGACGGTATACTCGGACTAATCTTGACCCCTTGTCTCCAGAGGCGCTTCGTAGTCCCGTCCACGCCGGAACAGGACAAGATCCCGCACGCCCGAGTCAACCACAACAAATACATGGTCACAGACAAGAGCGCCTACATAGGCACCTCCAACTGGTCCGGCGACTACTTCACGTCGACTGCCGGAGTGGCGCTAGTGGTCAATGCGGAGCACCATGCGGCGAACTTCACTGGGGACATTAGGAAGGACCTGCAAGACGTGTTTGAGAGGGATTGGAACTCGCCATATTCAGTTCCGTTGAGGAAGTTATAGTGTTAAGGTAGTGTTTTTTGGGGCAGCCTGTTTAGGATATCAGTGGTTGTTATGTAATATTTGTGTAAAATATAATAACTTTTCAACAATATCTATTTTATTGATTCATCTATACTTCGCTCTCTGGCTGCCCCTTATCTCAGTGTGTTCTTTTCTACAACTTGTGTGCGTTTATCAGAATTTTTGTATTGTCCTTGAATTATAGATTGAGATATTATTGTGTACTTCACGTCTATTATATTATGTACCTACTTCCAGTGTGAAATTTTTGAAGTAAAACTTCTTTAGCCGCACCGCCACGGTGCGCCATGAGATTGGGGGTGATATTTAATATTTTAAAAAATTACCCATTTTATTGTTGAAGTTGTTTAGGGCGGGAGTTTTCTTTGCGTGATCTTTTATATAATGTACAACATAACTTTTATCTATCGTTCGATAGTAGTAGTCATATAACACCGAGAGAAATAATGTTATTTCTTAATTTTATATAGCTGAACGTAAATATAATCGTTACTAGTATAGAAATACGAGTAGCAATTAAAGTTCTTAGAATTAGAAGTAATTGTAAACGATGAGTATTATGTAAACTACGACTTTTTCTACTATACTG
The DNA here is from genome assembly GCA_963457715.1 of Argyresthia albistria. Taxonomy (NCBI): domain Eukaryota; kingdom Metazoa; phylum Arthropoda; class Insecta; order Lepidoptera; family Argyresthiidae; genus Argyresthia; species Argyresthia albistria. Next base: position 5,437,394 of record OY735261.1, on the reverse strand, counting down.
TGCCTTGAATGTAACGTGTGATTGCAAATGAATATTTATGAATGTTGAGTAGGTTTTATATTCTTCAAAAAGTGGTAGTTGTTTCAATGAAGCTTGTCTTCACATTTCGGCTGTGCGTACATAAATGTCTGTCTATAAATACTTGTTTAAAAATATTCAGAAAATTTAGATAGGCCAAATCGTATATGCAGAGTCTATTCGCTTAAATACGGTCGTGTCGCCTTTTCGAGTGACGCATCATGACCTTGCATATTCAATTCAATTAAAAAAAAAATGATCATAAAATCATACATATTACTTAGTCAACGTCAATATAATATTAATATTTTTGTATACTACCGCCCCCGTTCGGTAGTTGTGGGCTTAGGGATGGAGCAAAGGGCAAGAAACTCCTCCGTACCTCTTTTAAAATATCGGAGCCTTAAAAATACAATGTTATGTATTTCTACTTAAGTCTAAGGAAATACAGATACACCGAAAAGAGACGTACTGACTCAGTCCATCGCCCCTCTTTGGAGTTCTGTGCGCTGAGATGGTAAAGACCATGCAGTTTTGTCATCTAAATATTCTTTTACACTGTAATAAGACTTTTTCAATAGGCCGTTTTTGACATATAATTCATAACCACATTCCCTTGCGAGTGTATGACCTATCTAAGCGAATAGACTTTTAATTATGAAAAAAAATATCTATAGATCAATTCACTAGCTAGACATTCCTATTAAATAGCAGAAGGGTGTAGTATCAGTTTCTAAAGCAATAGTTTACGAAGACAATACATTTAAGTGCTGTTTGTTTTAGATAAATAAAGTAACAAATTAAAAACTCTGTTTTGAATTTTAGTACATACCGATGATGGTCGGAATGTAATCAATTCCCCATTCTTCCTAATGCATGGCCAAACTATTTCACCGCACTGATTCGGCTACGAGGCATTTCCTTGTGACCAAACTCGCTAAAAGAGCATTGTATTGTATTTTTATTTAAATTTGATGGGTTGCTAGAAGCAAAGAATATTAAAAAAAAAATTGACAGCCGTCACAATTTTTACTTCAAAATAATTGAAACAAAAAGTAAACTTTAGAAAAAACCGAATTCCACAAACCCTATTTGATTAGATTGAGTTTAATACAAACTGTAACCCCTTATCCCCTTAATAGAGATAAGGGGTTCCTTATGCAGCGTAGGGTAGTAGAGATGAGATTTGATGAAATTAATTCCCCAAGGGAGGGAGGAGGGGGATTAGGGTGTTACAGTTTGTATTAAACTCAAAAAGCACTTGATCAAGACGTAAATTAACTAGGCGTCGCAGTATAGAGATTTCGTTGAAAAGTTTTCGAAGTAACGACGATGTTTCGGCTTTCGCACTCAAGTAGATTCCACATTACCCATTGGTTTCTAATCAAATAGGGTGGAAAAGGAGATCCACCGTAGCCCAATCAATTTGGCGAAATAGTTTGGTCATGAGGAAGAAGGACCAACTCCTTATCCATACCCCACATTTTTATTTTCATATCTAGAGTGCAGAAGTAAGTTGTTGAGGATAAATAAGACTAAATGCTTTTATATAAAGTATTATTTATTTGTCACTTAATCAAAATATCAGCTAACAAGTCCATCTCCTATGAAATATCAGCTAACAAGTCCATCTCCTATGAAATATCAGCTAACAAGTCCATCTCCTATGAAATATCAGCTAACAAGTCCATCTCCTATGAAATATCAGCTAACAAGTCCATCTCCTATGAAATATCAGCTAACAAGTCCATCTCCTATGAAATATCAGCTAACAAGTCCATCTCCTATGAAATATCAGCTAACAAGTTCATCTCCTATGAAATAGGCGGCTTTAGCAACACTAAATATTAGACCGAATTTCAATCATAAAACTTTCAGATCTAATATTGTGTTAGGCTAAAGATATAGATCTACAATTATAACTTAGCATTCTAAAACATACGATATCTATAACAAAGTTCTCAGAAATAATTAAAATTCATATCAAAAATCGAATCAGCTTTTGGAAACTTGGCTGTTACCAATACAACCATCCAAACCTGTTGGAACATAGGGCCTATTTAATATTTGTATGCTAAAATTAATAGCTGATAAGGTGTTCATTTTTTATTTTCATTCATTATTTTATGTATTATTTTAACTGACCATCATTGCCTACCCTTATCTCAGCAAATAAAAATCTTTTTTACTTCTCTCGTAAAGTTCGTCTTTATGTCGGGTATAGCCAGCATAAAATCAAATTTTATGTTCTAGAGCATAAAGTAAAATCTTCGTCTAAATCTCAGACTCTGACAAAGGTCGTCAGGTAAACAGCCACATACAGCTATGCTAAGTGCCACTGCCGGCGGCCAGAGCCGGCTGCGGAGGCAAGTCCAAAAAAAAAAAGTTTAATGGCGGAAGTCCTTATTTTTTTCTCGGTAATTTCAATTTTCAATTAGGTATTTCATAATATTTACTTATTTTGCAATATTTCTGTTTAATTTCCTCACAATCGAAGTGAAAAGCAGAGTGTATAACTCGTACATAAAACCCATTTTAAATGAAATGGTGCGTTTTATGCCCTTGTCAACCGACTTCAAAAAAAGGAGGAGGTTCTCAATTCGACCCGTATGTTTTTTTTTCTATGTTTGTTACGCGATAACTGAACCGATTTGAACAAATCTTTTTTCGGCGTATAGGTAATACCTCAAGGGTGGTCCCATTGACACCAGGTCAGGATCTGATGATGGGATCCTGGAGAAATCGAGAGAACTCTTCAAATATTATAGGCAGACCTAGTGATTTTTGTGTTTTTCATAATAACTGGTGCAAATGCACATAGCATAATATTGTGATGCGGAACTGCTGATGAAGACCACATATGGCCACCAGATCTGCTCAATACTAGGTACAAATACAATGCGTGGCTGACGGGCAGGCAACGCATAGCCTAAACCGGTGGACCTAGAGCCATGAAACTTTGTACAGGGGTTCCTTAGTCGCGTGGGGTAGCACTGATATAGGATTTGACAAAATTAATTCCCCAAGGGGGGGGGATAAGGGGTTACAGTTAGTATTAAACTCAATCTAATCAAATAGGGTTTGTGGAAGTCGGTTTTTTCTAAAGTTTACTTTTTGTTTCAATTATTGTACAATCTACTATATCTTTATCTTACCTAAGGATGTAACACGGTATCGAGCGGCTGTATAGCTGGAAAAAGATCCAGTGCACAAAGGCCCTTAGACATGAAGATTTACAAACCAGTGATTCCCTATCATACAGACTTACAAACACAAATGGGAAAATCTTATTGAGTTCCGATAGACAACGATCTTTTGGCGTGCGGCGACAGGTGGAACTACGCTTACGCTAACTACTAACGCTCTTTGACAGATTCGTTGCATTTGGTTGCGCAGAGAGGCTAATTCTCAGATTTTTCGATAAACAGTCGAATTCGAAAAGTTATCATGTCATCTTTATCGAACAGAAATATCTAACGATACACCTTATTCTCAGTGATCTTCGATAATAATATCGAAGGTGAAACGAAATATCGTTTTCGAAATGATGGGTGTCGCTAGTGACTTTCTAGTATTGCCATATTTGGGAATGGCATTTCAAAAATGGCGGTCGTAGTTATGAATTCTGACATTTCACAGATAATAGATATATGCTCAAATCCTTTCCTATACAGTGTAAAGTAACGGGCAGGACAAGAAAGGTGTCATCTTCGATACGGACATGGTTCCGTTAATACAGTCCGCGGAGTTCAACGGTCGCGACTCGTTCCGCAGAGTATACTCCGGGAGTCGGGGATTTCAATGAACTTTTCTAGTTCCACGGAGTATACTAGCCATGCGGACTCGGAGTACCTATAGTGTTTTCTTTTTAAATGCCTGTTTAGATTGCCTAACTTCCCTGCAGTGAATGAGACATATGTCCTGGAACTAGTACGATCCGGAACGACTACAGATAACTTGGTAGGTCTGTAGAAGTGGCGCCCCCCAGTAAACGCGCGCCAAAAGATCGTTGAAAGACTGTATCCTAACTAATTTTAGAACATTTTCTTCCCCATTGAAGCAAAATAAATATAAATGTCACATGGAAACAAATTATGAGCAATGTGTCCACTTCTATGCTATTTCTTTTTAGATAGATCGTATTTGTAACTAAGGAAATAACACACAAGTAGTTTCACATAGCAATATACACTTACCAAAATAACATAACCTAAAGCGACCTAACGTACAGTCAGAAAATTCACGAGTCATAAAAAAATCTAATATAATTTAAATAATTAATTGGTCGGCGTGTGACGTAATCAATATTCACATGGTCCAGTTCACGTCAGCCTGGTACAAATATAGCGGTTGTAGACAAGCGGCTCTCTCCGTATCTAACAATGAAATCGCCTCCCATACAACAGAAGGGGTTGTCTTGTCTCACTCACACCAAATAATATTAACGAGCCAGTAATTTAAAACTATTGAAGTTTAAAAATAAAATCGCCAATTGAAACCACGCGCTCGCGACACGGCAGAAGTGACACACACGTTACCCGTGCGTCTGGCTGTCCTCCACAAAGTCCTGCGCCTCCTCGAGCGTGACGCACTCCACATGCGAAACCTTGTTGCGGAACTTGACGCCGTAGAACTTGTGCGCGTGCTCCAGCAGCTCGGGCCGGAAGGTGGTCGTGATGAACTGCGCGGAGGTGGAGAGCTCGTGGATCATGTCCGCGATGGCTTTGCGGTGCTGCGCGTCTAGTGCCTGGGGAGGGGTGGGCGGTTGATGAAACGGGGATGGAATTTTCTGAGAATTTCTGAGAGAAGAAGGGTGGCAGAGGCACAACTTTACTATGCCATAAATATCATGATAAATTCTAATATATTTAGTTGGAACGCGAGTAAAAACGAAATTCGAGTGAACTTAAACAACTCTATGTAATCGGTTCGATCGCGTTAAGACACACGCGGGCCAAACTAACAATAGCAACAATAGACGTGCGTGTAGTAGGAGATAGCATATCATAGCGTCACGCCTTTTCCCATACGGGGTGGCAGAGGTACAATTATGCCGACTTTTAGCTATTCAATACTCGATATTGCGTGTCAGTTTTGAGTTATGAAAGATGTTACAGATGTTGTTTGTATCGGCGCCGCCGTCGACAATCCAAAACCGACTTTTTGCGCCCTCGCTATAACCAGTGCCAAGTGATTCTGTACGCCACTCACGGCCCAGGGGCCGGATCCTGCAAGCGAATCGTCACAGCCCAGTAGGTAGCCCTACTACTCGACGATTTACTAGCGCCAACCAGGGGTAGCCTTAGCGTTTATCTGCATGAAGTTGTCGTTCATCTCGTCCGAGTAGTGTTCCGTGCAAATGACGGGAAGGCACGCTTGAGCCTTGCATGCAGCCCTGGCGTCACGTCAGCCCCAGCCTCACCTGGTCGATCTCGTCGAACAGGTAGAAGGGCGCCGGGTCGCACTTCTGGATCGCGAAGATGAGCGCGAGCGCGACCAGCGACTTCTGCCCGCCGGACAGCTGGTTCATCTCGCGCATGTCGCCCTCGCCGCCGGTGAACGACACCTTGATGCCCACGCCGCTGAACTGGTCCGCGTTGGCCCGCTGACCGAGGGGAATTATATAGTTGAGGTTTTTTATACAGGGTCATATTTTAGGGGGTTGTTAGGGAGACCATTCTGAGCAACTTTCACTATGAAACCCATTGATCAGAACAACTTAATTTTTTATTGCTCCATATGTTTTGGTCCGAAGGTCAGCTGATTTGTATATGTAGAGAAGTGAAAATTAAAGTTGCTCTGATCAAATCGGTTTCATACTGAAAGTTGCTCAGAATGATGTCCCGAACAACCTCCTAAAATATGACTACACCTTTCTGTTTCACCCTGTATAGGATAGCCTATAGGTGCTCCTAAACGGGCCATATTTTCACTGCAATATGTGGCCGGCAACTATTGGTGTCTTTCTCTAACATGTGAGTAAGAGAGGGACAACAATAGTTGCCGGTCAGATATTGCAGCAAAACCTGGCCCGTTTAGGAGCACCTTATACAAGGTGTAAACGAATTAACGCAAAATGAGAAACCACTTTGTTAGGGACATCATTCTGAGCAACTTTCATTATGAAAACGTTTTGATCAGAGCAACTTTATTTTTTACTTCCCCAGTACATTTTGGCCTGAGTGGGTCAGCTGATTTGTATGGAGAATACACTACACATACATATGTGAAAATTTCAACAGTAGTTTGCAGAACGAAAATGCCTCCATTTCTTGTTTCTTTCTTGTTCTGTTCCATATCTTCTCTGTCTCGTGTCTTGTCTCTCGACTTGTCTGTCCAGTATCTATCGCGCCTTATAGCAAGCTATTTCCGTTTATGCCAGTAGGTATACGTCAAACAAAAACATACACAAAACAAATAAACACGAACAAAATGCACCAAGCACCGACCTCATTGTGTTCCGGGCCGTCGTCGGTGCGCATGATCAGGCTGCCTCTGCCGTGCGGCGCCAGTTTCTTGAACACCTCCGTGAAGTTCTTGCTGACTTGCTTGAACGTGAACTGGATCGCTTCCAGTTTGCGGTGCTCGAGGGTCTCTATGAGCTCGCGGATCTTCTCGCCACTGCCGACAGATATTATGAGGGGTTTAGGTACGTTCTAATGTGCGTTAAGGCAGGCGCGGTCGCAGCTCAAGATTTGGGGGGGGGGGGTCATCTGAGCTCTAGGACAGCTCAAGAGGCAACTTTCACAGAAAAATTGGTCAGGCAAAGAACATTACTGTACAAAAATTACCTGAAATTTCACATGGCTAGCAAGCCGAATAACGGGTTCGCTAGATAAACGCATGGACGGCGCTAATATTTGGAAACCGTCAAGTTTTAGGAGATTTTTCAAGTTGACGCGAATGATTTTGGGGGTCATGACCCCCATGCCCCTCCACCCTGGGACCGCGCCTACGTTAACTCTCTGCCGACCGAGAGGCACGGATCGACACTTGGATACGAGTGAGATTGAGCCACACTACACCACGCTGGCTCAGTGCGGGTTGATGGAGGTGTGTCGGGCTAGTGGCCAACCCGAATGTCCGAAGTTATCAAGCTGCCCTATCACGCTGAAGGCTAGAAGAAGCTTGGCGCGGGTGGGCTGCACAATATTGTGATCAGAGACCATTTAATCAATTTTAGGTAAAGTCCTACATTACTGATTTTCGCATTAAGTCGTCAGTTTCAAACGGATTGTATGGCCTGTATCAGACAAAACGTGACAAAAAATATTGTTAAGTCTGTATCAGGCAAACGTGTCAAAATATGTAAACATCCAAGACAACATTAAACCATATCATCTGATGACTTAGTGTTAGCATTCACAGGTGCAACATCGTTCAAATAATGTTGCTGATCCATGAATCACACAATAATCAAATCACCCAATCCAGTAATTAACATAACACAGCGTCACGCCTTTTCGCAGTAATAGTATTACTAATTAGCTAAAACACTTGTATGTTCGAGGTATTTCTAATGACTTTGTCGCCTAGCTGTTTAGGAATAGGGTCAAGATCGCAATTTTAGATAATGGCGGTCTTCAGTTTTAACATTAGTGGTATAAAAGTGTTGTGCCAAATATGAACATACATTTAAATTAAAACCAGGACTTGGTGCAGTAATCAAACATGTTTTGGTTTTACGTGATTCTTATTGTGACTCCGATAGGTGTACCAGTGTTGGCAAGTGCAGAATCAAGATCGATTTTCAGTATATCTTCTATATTCAACGGGTTTACATCTTTCGAAACATTGACGAGCAGTTTCAAAGATATATTTAATATTCTTTTGAGCAGTGATGAGTCGGAATTGCAGAATGACTTATCGACACCGGTGCCGGCAGACGCTTTCTTGAACATCACTCGATTGGTGGGAAAGCATGGATATCTCATTGAAGACCACGAAGTTACTACAGAAGACGGCTACATTCTGACTGTTCACCGAATAAACAGCGAACATGTGGTCAAGAATGGAAGAGTCGTCTTCCTAATGCACGGGATACTATCCGCGTCGGATAGTTGGGTGTTACAAGGAGCGAATCAATCACTGGCATACGTCCTAGTAGATGAAGGATTTGATGTTTGGATGGGCAACGCAAGAGGAAACAAATACAGCCAGAGACACGAGAAATTAAACCCAGAACAAACCGATTTTTGGGAGTTTACGTGGGAAGAAATTGGTATCTACGACCTCCCTTCGACAATAGACTATATCCTGAATGCAACTGCAAAAGAGCATCTATACTACATCGGGCATTCTCAAGGCACTACGGCATTTTATGTGATGAATTCTTTACGTCCGGAATACAATGATAAGGTCAAGATGATGTTCTCTATGGCGCCTGTAGCATGGATGAGGCATGCCAGAAGTCCTGTTGTAAGAATGTTCTCTCCTGCTTACAAGCTGTTGGGCTATTTTCTATCAAACTTAAACACATATTCGCCGAGTACAGATTTCTTCAACAAAGTGTCGAGTTGGCTTTGCACGTTATACGGAAAACGGTGCGAAAGTGGTGTATTGAGTTGGATAGGCGATAAGAATTCTTTCAATTCTAGTATGTTGCCAGTTATATTGGGACATTTGAGCAGTTCTTCAACGCACCAATTCGTACACTACGGCCAGTTGGTAGAAAATGGTCGATTCTGTCGATTTGATTTCGGTGATGAGAGAAATATGGAGTATTATGGGGAATCTTCCCCGCCTGATTATGATCTCAATAAAATCACAGTACCAGTATCTCTACTCTGTAGCGATAACGATTGGCTATCGGATCCAAGCGACGTTGATATATTGAAGAGCAACTTGCCGAATGTGTACGACTATATTCTTCTATCAAATTTTAGTCACTTAGATTTCTTATACGCGAATTCGGCCAATGAACTTGTTTATTCCAAAATTGTAAGGCTAATTTATGAATATGATAAAATTGAAAATAACATTATACTTGCGACTACCTAGAATGATCATTACGTAAGAGTATTCAAAATGTATGCCCGTTAGTTTAAGTTTAACTATATTTATAAACAATTATTAACTCTATTGGCGATATTGTTTTTCTCTACACATTTGCTATACTCACCCTATATCGAGTTCTTCCTTTCTCTTGTATAGCTTCTCCTTTTGCTCCGAGAAGGATACGAACTGATCCAACGCCTTCTTGTTGACATGGTTGTATTTCTTGAGGTGTTGGTTGGCTTTCTCCAGCTCTTTGAATAACTGGAATAAAACACATGTTTTATTAAGATATTATTTTTATTAACTATGCTTCCATTAAGACAGAGTTAGCAGGAACTGAGTTTGAGTTCATGTAGCAGTTAAAAGGAAATCTTGTGTACTGAAATATGTTCTGATTCTCATGAGACAAAATCATCATACAGTTTTGCTGTATCTAACTGATTGATTTTGTTTTCACGAGTCTTTTATTGTCCTAAAAATATGTCTATTTAATTGTAGACGTTTATGGATTTTTGTATGTAAATAAACACCTATATTTTACTTAAAATAATTACACTAGATGTATCACTTACCTGTTTAAGCGACATCTTCTGATACTTGGAGTGTAGTTCCGGAGCATTGGGAAGCGTGCCAAGAGCAGCGATTTTGTCGAGAGACTCTTGAATCTTCTCTTGTAGCAATACCTCCTTAGACGCCATCTTCTCTAAGCCTTTTACGTCCTCTTCCATTTTGTCTTGAGCTTCTTTTTCCTGGAGAGTGAGAATACATTTTGTGACTTGTGAGTACAGTCAGCATCAGATACATGTATGTAGACTGGCACACACAGTACATACACATAATAAACAATGAAAAACTTCTACACAGCCAAGTCACCATATATGCTGACCTCATAAATATGGATAATTTAAACTTTAGAAAAAACCGATTCCACAAACCCTATTTGATTAGATTGAGTTTAATACAAACTGTAACCCCTTATCTCCCCCCCTTGGGGAATTAATTTTGTCAAATCCCATCTCAGTGCTACCCCAAGCTACTAAGAAACCTCTGTACAAAGTTTCATGGCTCTAGGTCCGGTTTATGCGTTGCCTGCCCGTCAGCCACGCATTGTATTTGTACCTAGTATTGAGCAGTTCTGGTGGCCATATGTGGTCTTCATCAGCAGTTCCGCATCAGAATATTATGCTTACCGTGAGTAAATGGACGAGTTATTACTAAAAACACAAAAATCACTATAGGTCTGCCTATAATATTTGAAGAGTTCCCTCGATTTCTCAAGTGGTGAAAAGTTTTGTACGCAACATGTGAGCAAGTTCATTTGCTATTCGTTTTGTTGAGTCTTTCGCTTACTCAGGATTGAATTTTATAATCACTCGCTGCGCTCGTGATTCTTTTTTTCTATCCTTCGTTCGCTCAAGACTCAAAATCAAAACTCATAGGAAAAACGAACTTTCCTCAATTGTTGGATAAATAACTATATCCCAACTACTCGTGCGTCCGTCCAAAGTTCACGGTCCGCGTTTTTTAACCTACCTACACAGAGATAAAGTTCATAACCTATTAAAAAATAGAACAATAGATTTGGGTCTTTTGGTCACGCTGGACGGTTGAGTATTATTTCTAACGGCGGTGATGGAAAACAACATTACTCCCAAAGTTGCGGCGATGGGCTAGACAGGCTAAAAGTGGACACGGTTGTGCCTCTGCCAGCTCGGATAATTGGATGCATATTTACCTAAAGTTTGTTTTGTGCTGTAAAAGTATGGAAGCGGCTTCTTAATATAATTTATCTCATAGCAAAGTGCATTCCATATTTACCAACACCTGAACTTTAGGTAAATATGCATCCGAATATCCGATCACTGGTAATGTGTGTTTACGTGACGTACCTTGTTCCGCCACTTGTCCAGCTCCAGCTTCAGCTGCTTCTCGTTCTTGACCACCAGCTGCACCTTCTTCTCGACGTCCTCCAGCTCGCGGTTGATCTGCCGGATGCGCTTGTCCGCGGCGCCCAGCTCCGACTTGTTGTTCGCGAGCCGCCGCTTGCGGTCCTCGACCGAGATCTCTTGCAGCGCTTGGACGAGCTCGTCTTTGCGTCTGGGGACGGCGGTTTAGTTAGACGAGTGACTTATTTGTCGCCCGTGGCATTAAAAAGCCATGTGTCAATCTCTTATCTTCTTATTTCACTCACGCATAGCTGTCACAAAAAAATATGCGTGTAGCACCGTACACGTGTTAGAAGTAAAACTTCTGTAGCTAGATCATTAAGTGGTACCTATACTATACACCAATACCTACCTATACTAAAAGAGATTTAAATTTCCAATTTTGAGATCCAATCTCTGCTTCAAGTTACTTTTAAGTTTCAGTTCAGACGTCCGATTATTCGAAATTATTTTATACTTGTACTTACTTTTAATACGTCATGTCATTTATTTCCCACCATTCCTTATCTACAATTTGTCGCGCTCGTGGTGATATACTTAACTCATTCAATAGTGTCACTACTATTTGCATCTCGCTCAGATTATATACCATCTGACGTCACGTCTTTAAGCCGTCTCGCTCAAATGTATGCATTGCTTTGCTTGTCTCTGTGCCCAGTCCCTTTATTTAATTGATCGAGTACGTATTTTCAACTATTCCAAGTTAATGTGTACCTGCGGGGCTACCATAAGGCTTGCCACTCACCTCAGTCGCGCAGATAAATGACAAAGAAGATGGCTAAATCAATATATGGACGACTGCCCCAGACATGTACAAAGACTTCTCAACAGCCAATAGCATTTAAATATTCATTCATAAATTTAATTTACTGCGTCTGTATTTAGTTTGTAGAACTTGAAGAAAAAAAATATTAAATATAGGTAAATAAGAGTTGTTACTCAATACTCCGTGATTCCAATATGATTCCGTGACCTTTGCCGTCGCTAGAAATAAGCACCATTTTGCAATAACATGCAACATAACGCCATCTAGCCACTCCTCTGGAAACCTCCTGTTTTCAACAGTTTTGCTAGTTGGCAATTATGTTGCATGTTATTTTTAACGATGGCAAAAGTCACTAATCAATGGCGGAATCATAGAGTATGAAGTGACAACTCATAATTATTTAATCATTTCCTTCAAGTTCTACAAACTAACTAAAGACGCAGTAATTTATGAGAGAATATTTAAATGCTATTAATTGGCTGTTGAGAAGTCTTTGTACATGTCTGGGGCAGTCATTTTGCCAAATTGCCAACTCCTTTCGCGTCTCAATGATGTTTCTCCATAAAATAGCGCGCATTCATTATGATATGACATTAAATTGTGACAAAATGCGTGGCTGGGGTGACTGGTGTGCCTTATGCTACCCCCGCTAACCTATACATACCTACTTTGCTAGGATTTTTTAGGGTAACGTAACTCTTATTTAATTTTATTCTTGACATTTCCTTAGTCCGCCATACGACATACCTCGATTTTGATATTTTACTTCAACATTATTGACTGGCATGAAGCATTAACTTTAAAATTACAAAAGCTTATTAAAATCAAAATCGTATAATTTCAACAGTTATAACAACAATTCAACTTTAAAATATGTATTACAAAAATTACATACAAACAAATAAGCGAAACAATAAGCCATTAAACTTATGGCTCTGTAAGCTGTAGACCTCGCTTTGGCCGTTTACTACAGATAAACATTAAATAGGTAGGTATAACACGTACTTAGTAGCTAAACTGCTAATTTGTGACTTGAACTGCACTATATAATAAAAAGTGGCTTTAGAACAGTTCTAGGTACCTACTTATTGTTTTCAAGAAGTCTTAATGCAGCCATCCATCACATCGGAATTTGCTTGAAAACTAAATATCACATTTGGATGATTCTAAGTGACTTTATGCGATTACTAGCTGCCCGTTGCGCGACTACCTTTTAGGTACCTATTCCATAGTTACCGGCCACAAAACGATTCGTTCATCATTTTAGAAATCCATATCGACCCGTGTGACATTGATGAAACTCTTTTCTTACAAACTGTATGGATCGCATCGCACAACTGTCAAACATAAGTTCCGGTTCCAACAAAGAGGTTGAACGAAGTAGTTTTTGGTCACGTCACTGGTTTTGGCCATACCGGAAATCAAGAACTCGTGGAAGAATGCTTAAAATAATTTTTATTTGTTAACGTTTCATAAGGTTTTTCTCTCACTAATTAACATTCTTTATTGTACGAATGTATTATTATCTTATCTGATTAGTTAAAAACCGTATTGAAAATAGTTGCGGTTTTAAAAGTCTTCAGCCGACCCTGACGTCACCGATTCCAATTTCCGTTACATTTCTTAGCCACTCGTGATAGCGCCCGGCTAGTAGCAGTTGAAAAGCAAATATATGAATAACCCACAGTTGAGAGGTTAAATAAATTTTACCCCCGTGCCCCAAGAAGTTTTACTTCAAAAATGACGCTGGTGAGCGCGGCTTCTGGACAGTGATTCTGTACGCGAATCGCATGTCGATAGCTATAGCGAGGGCGCAAAATTCCGGTTTTGGCTTGTGGACGGGCTCTAGGAGCATGATTCTCGCGCATTCGATATCTGCACCTCTATCGAGTGATTTCGTATGGGAATCTGTCAATATAGGTCTCGATATCCGTATATCGAAGGCACGAGAATCATACCCCAGCTCCAGATGTGCCGCGCCGGCTACAAACAAACCGGTATTTTGCGCCCTCGCTATAGCTATTGCCATGCGATTCGCTTACAGAATCCGGCCCCTGGTAAGCCTTCGCCCACAGAAATCATTGAGGGCTATTTAGAAGGAAATTTCATCAAACTAAAATGACAAGTAAAGTCTCTAATGACGTCATTTTAGTTGTTATCACCAACTAAGAAGACGTCATTATGACGTTTAGAGGGCTTAGTGGCCTTTTTAGTTAAGTGCATTTTCCTTCCAAATAGCCCATTGTCAGGTTTCCGCCGTGGATGTCACGGTCATCTCGTTTGTTTACAATTTCAGTTAACATAAATTAATTTCATAATGGTACATACTCGTACAAAAATACCGAGGACATCGCAAAGAAGCCAACGCCAATGCGTGTCTTGTGTGAATGCAACCTTTTATGTGAAATCTACACGAAGTTGTGCGTACGAATTTTGTATATGAGCTATACCGCTTTGACAAACATGTTTAACGTTTTCCGAAACCCGAGGCCGTTTTACAGACACCATCCTATCACTTACCTGATAAGGTTGTTCGTGAGCAGGTTCTCCAGCTTATTCTTCGTCGCCTCGAGGTTCATCCTGGAGCTGAACGCCTCCTTGTTCTCCTGCGTCAGGCGGCGGATCGCGTCGTTCAGCGAGTCCACCTTGCCCTGGTCCGCGGTCGATAGTTGCTCCATCAGCTCCTGTCGAGTGTGAGTTTACGTTGACCATCGTTCAGACTGACGTTTTGTCATACCGACCGAGCATATCACATACGTAGATACACAACCAACTACACGTGGCCTGGGTGAAAAGTTAAAACTCGTCTTTTAACTATTCGTTAAGTTCCATGTATAATGAGCACAAATTGCGTCCATGTGTCGTGAGAACCAGAAACTTGCATGTGTCGTGGAAACCAGAAACAGCGACGTCACATACACATAAACATTTGACACCTGGAGTTTCTTTTTCTCCCCAGCTGGGATTCGAACCCACGCCATCTCGCTTTGGAGGCAGAGCTTTAAACCGCAAGTCCACGAGGTTGTCGTAGTCGAAGTTTTGTAATGGTGCTCCTAAACGGGCCAGGTTTTGCTACAATATGTAGCCGGCAACTATTGGTGTCCCTGTTACTTACATGTTAGAAAAAGACACCACATATTGCAGTGAACATATGGCCTGTTTAGGAGCACCTTAATGTCACCCCTAAGCGCATTAGTTGTTCTATGCTAGCCACTCTCGTCCACTCCCTGATTTCGCCACAACCGCCTCTTTCTGCCAGCGCGTCTATTCACCTCTGCCTCGCGTACCACTGACCTGATGCAGCTCAGACTCGAGCCCCTCCTTGGTGGCCTGCATGGCCTCGAGACTGGAGCGGCACTGCGCCAGCGAGCGCTCCTTCGGCCCGCGGAACCTCTCGATGGAGGTCAGCTCTTCCTTCATCAGCCTGATGTCCGCCTTCACCTTGTCGAAGATGTCCCTGTGGGTTAAGTTAGATGTGTAAACAGGAGGGTAGATGGACTTAGAATGGTACAAAGGGGTTTTTGCTGTATTAACGTTGTGTGAACAGTTAGTTCTACGTGTTATGAACGTAGTGTACACAACATATCCGTAAGTCTAACATGAATAAAACTGTGTCTGCTCTCGCAGACACTTATGACCTCTATGCTCAGTCGCGAGAGACCGAAGAGTGGACTAATAACGTGAACAGAACCGTAGTAGATAGACGACCGACGGTGTTGAAATAGTAGCATTTGAAACTGGTACAAGTTCGTAGGTAAGCAGACAACATATCGCTGGCGAGACAGTCAGCTACGAGGTCATTGAGTGTCATCGAAACGAAACAAAAATGCGAAAGAAACCTGAGAATTGCGATAGTGTGCGGGCATAGGGCCGGCCAACAAGCTGCTTTTCAAGAGTACACTACACTGACGAAACTAAAATAGACACGTCTCACACTTCGCCAAAACCTAATAAGGATGGAAGCCCTTACACAAACGCATTTCTCAAGTCTCGCCTTCTGGGGCTGTAACTGTCACTGTCTTGCTCACTCGCGTCGTAACTACGCTCGTTATCTCGCCCGTTGTCTGCAGTCTTGCGGTTTGCTACGAATCCGCACGTAACCGGGCTACAAACGACATGATATCGGTGGCAATCTAGGGCGAAAAAGTGCCTGCTGTGTGCGTTTGAAGTATACACACAGACAGCAGGCGGCTCCAGTTTAACCACTTTTCTGATTAGCCGGCTTTACTCAACCGTCACTCACTTGGCCTTCCCCTGCTTGGTCTCCGTCCGCTGCATCTCCGACACCACCGTGTTGATGCTCGTCTCCGTCTTGTTCAGCTCCTGCCGCAATGTGTACAGCTCCTTCTCTAGCGCGGCGATCTGCTCCATGAGCTCGGATCGCGTCTTCTGCATCTCTAGCCGGGAACGCGACTGGTTGAAGTAGCCGCCGGTGAGCGAGCCTTTCGAGGATACCTGAGGGTTTAGAGTTTGCTGTTAGAGCGTGTTTGTCTAGGTTTAAATTCCGCGTAGACCGAGTAAGTCAGGGTTATCATTAGCGATCTTACTGATACAAAATATTCAATACTAGCTGCCTGTGGCGCGGATTCGCGGCTGTGGATTATGGTACTCTTATTAGAGATAAGCTCGCCTTTGTACATATTTTTTCTAATATTAAGTGTCTGTATTATGTTTTCTGTGCAATAAAGTATAATTGAATGTAATTGAATACTAATATAAATATTTCCCGGTTCAGAAAACTATTATTTTTGAGGCATCTATCTATCTTCATTGTCATACGCGATGCGCCACGTTGTTGATACGTATCGCCGCCACAGATTGTCGAAATTCACACAGCCATAATCAGAAGACATTAATCATAATGCCATCCGAACGAATCAGTGAAGTTACAGGTGCCGCCATCCACGATGTAGCGTGACGTAGCTATTTGCATCTTTGTCTTTCAGCAGAGTGCCCCGATGAAAGAGAAGGATGCAAATAGCTACGTCACGCGTCTTCGTGGATGGCGGCACCTATACTGGGTTACGGATGCGTTGTGGATCCACAGTGGACGGAAATCCACATCCACATTCACCAGGTGACCGTCGTAAACCTAGCCTCCTCTGTCTGGAGGGGATTTAGAATTTCCGCACATCGCGAGACATAATATTTCCACAAGTAACCTGTAAGTACAATTTTGTCTCATCATTACCCAGCTCTCCGCCCCGTCCCAATACTGTCTGGACGTGATCACGGCATTAGCGAGACGAGAGCATCCAGATTTTTTGGATCGCGACGCTGATTCGGAACGGAGAGGTACGGAACGGACAAAAGAACATGGAGCCAGCGTTACCTGAAGCCCAATCACGAATAAAGATTCGATAGATAACTAACGAAACGTCAAATGTCAGTGATTCTTATCTGCGTTCTCGAAAACGTTAACGCTCACGAAAACATTTGTGATCGAGGCTCTGATCGCCCTCCAGAGTGACGCAGTCGAGATGGAACTGCTTCCCCACCTCAGTGGCATACTTCAGGTTCCAGCCTCTCGCCGAATATGTAGTTCATCGCGAGTCTTTTTCGCCCCGTTCAATGGCGAAACGATACTGTCTGGACGTGATCGCTTAAACGGAACGGAGGTACAGAACATGCACTTAGTTACCTGATCGCCCTCCAGAGTGACGCAGTCGAGATGGAACTGCTTGCCCAGCTCGGTGGCGCACTCCAGGTTCCTGCAGATGAGCGTCTTGCCGAATATGTACTTCATCGCCTTCGCGTACTTCGCGTCGTACTTCAGCTTTTGCACCATGGCGATCGCGTTCTGTGTCGTGGAAAAGGGATTTCTTTATCAGTCTCAGTTATGTAACGGGCGACCAAAGTGCCTGAAGTAAGACAAGTCAATCGAAAGAAGCAAGCCAGAAACAGTTAAGTCCACTAATGACCGACAGAAGTGGTTGTTTTTCCTTTATTCCTCTAGGAGTTACTAGGAGTAGGAGAACCCAAGAAGTCTTAGTTATGGTAAAGAGGGAGGAAGACTGGTTGACATTGGAAGAATTATAACAACAGTCCATTTTGTCTTCGAAGCTGAATCTTGGTCACTTTTCAAGATGGATAATGGATGTTTATTTGATTGTGATGTCGCTGTTTCTGGTTCACACGACACAGGCTTCTTCAAGGGGTTTGAAGCGCCTGCACCTGTCCCACATGAGCGGGCCCTTTGTGCATATCCCCTTCGCCTGCTCATCTAACTCAGCCATCCCAGCTCCTGCTGTTTGTGTATCCTATCCATGCCACAAGCAATGTAATGCGCTCAACGTACGTTGTCGTTCGGATAGACCATGTCGCGCACTTGCAGCCGGTTGAGCGGCATGAAGGTCACCTCCCCGGGCAGGCTCTGTCGGTTCATCTCCTTCAGGATCTTGGTGCCGACCGTGTCCGACTCCACGATGTGGTGGAACAGACGGTTGCCGGCGGTCACCTGAGAAGACACACAAAACGTACTGATTGTAGAAGGTCGCCACGCGGCTCTCGGTGGGAGCGCCAGCCGCGTGAAAACAATGACGCCGAAAACAACTGAGTGCGAGTCGCAACCCTGCGTGGTCGCTAGAGTTGGGTTGGATTGTGTCTTCATGGTAAGGAATCTTTTGGTACACATTTTGGTAGGATTATTGCCTTAATTGTTGGTAAACATTTTGTTTACACCTAGTTTTAAGTTGATCATTGATAATTCTGATATATCTCCTTTAAATTGAGGTGTTGAAGTTCACTCGAATTTCGTGTTTACTCGCGCTCCAACTGGGATTAATTATGATAAGGGTTATCATGACATTTAATTTATGGCAACGATATTCAAGTGTGACAATTTGGAATAAATGAATAAAAGTTTCAGCAAAAAGTTTATTGGATCCTACTGATTTCATATCATGTTTTTATGGAGATAATAAAGTCAAGTCTTAAAACATTACAAACCTCGACCGCAGTGTAGATAGTCTTATCACAGGAGAAGTTCTCTATGACGGGCCCGAAATACTGTGTAGCGATCTTTGCCCATTCGCCGCCTCGCTCCTGGAACGTCTCTAGCACCTTTCTCACACTGTCTCTGCCGTTTAGAATGGGCTGGAAAGAGACAGACAGCTTAGTTTCATTTTAGAGCGCCTGTCAACATAGAATTCATAAGTAGGGGACCTGACGTTATACATTCATATGCGACAAAAAAATGTATCAAGCTCCATCAGAAACGAATAATGATAACATGAGAGAACTCTTTCTGGCGGACCATGCTTTCGAGACCCCTAGACGCAAAGTCACCTGATACGCGAATGATGAGTTAACGAATGCATTATGTTTATAGGCCGAGAAGATTTTTATCGATACCAGGTAAGTTAAGTGGGCCAGGTGCAGACAGCCAGGCACCATAACTACCTGAAGAAGAAGAAGAAGATAAGGGAGAAGAGGTAGAAGAGAGAGTGTTTGTGTTATTACCTTTCCAGCCATAGAACGTAGCGCTTGGTCTGCCTTCGCTAGGTCTTCCTTCAGCGACGACAAGTTCTGTGTCATTGTCGTCTCCTTGCGCCACAGCTCGCTGGAATTTATGAATTAGTGAGTGGACCATACAACTGAAGCTGTCATTTCGTATCCGATATTTAATCGAGAAGTGCTTCTTCTACTTTTCTTACAGCAAATATGTATATCCCTTGGACTGCCTATACCCCGGTAGCCGGCAATTTCTTTTGCGAAGGATTTTTTTAAATCACCAAGTCCTAAGGTTGAAAATCGTGGGCCGTTGATTTAAGTGGTTAAGTTGCTTGAGTCGTTATTTACACAGAAAGTAGTTTCTTTCACATTAGTTTGATATAGAGGTATATGTTATAGGACAACTTGCTCATTCTGTTTTTCATTGATTTTAGGTAGATTTAAAAATTATGAACGTTCTGTTCTGAGCATTTGCAAGACCGTGCACTTTGCTACTGGCCCCACGCTAGGATACTTACTTCCTGGTGCTCTGTTCCTGGTCCTTTCTCTTCTTACACTCATAATACTGTTTGTTGTGCTCGTCGATGGCCACTCGCTGCCTCTCCATCTCTTTCGTAGTCTCTTCTATTCTCTTCTCCAGTTCGGTGAGTTTGGACGCGTCGCGTTTTAAATCGTCGCGGAGTTTCGACTCGTGGTCCTTTTTGTCTTTTATTTGCTTGCTCAGCGACCTGCGGGGAAGTTAAATACTAACGTAAGTAAATATGACCTTTAAAGTCGTCACCATTAGGCATAACGCAAGCAAAATCGCTAGCACGATTAACATTAATGATGTTGATAATTCATTGATATGACAGCTCAACTCCATCATTCGGCTCCCGTTTCGTCTTTAGCGGCAGAAATCAAGATTTTTCCATACTGGATCATAGGTAGGCCAGTCTCCATACAAAGTCAGGTATAGGTAGCTGGAAAAATTACGCATCGAAAAAGTATTCGAATTGAAATGTCAGTGGCCCTTATGTACAATTTCTTAAGGTTTATTTTAACTGAACTCGAACACTTTTTTGATCTGGTAAATATTCCTGCTTGACCCACAGCTACCATTATACACTTTGAGGAAGGAATAATATGGAGCGGAAATATCGGTCTCCAATGCGTGCATACCTACAAACAGTTTTCGCGCATAAAGTAGCAGATGCTGTACCTTCATTATCGATAGGCAATAACGATAAAATAATTATAGGTGTAACAAAATGGGGGTTACAAGCTCTGATCGAGTTGGTCCCATAGCGAGTTGTTCAGAATGATGTCCCTATAGTCCCTAATAACCCTCTTTCGGCTTGTAACCCCCAGTTTGTTACACCTATAATTATTTTATCGATATTGCCTATCGATAATGAAGGTACAGCAGCCGCCATTTTGTGCGCCAAATGTGTCAAAACCAGGCACTCGCTATGTTAAATGTGACGTCATTACCAAAGGCTGCCATACACAAACTATCTCTTTCTACTGACGGCGTAGGCGAGGAGTAAGAGAAAAACAAAACTATTTTTATTCGTTCGGTTGCGAATTCATCATATTTGTACAACTACCTCTGCATATAGCAAAATATAGCTTCCCTGTGATTATACATAATTAGAATGATCGACCAACTCACTTCAACTCCTTCTCAATCCACCTATCCCTGTCTCCCTTGCTCGTGAACTGAGTCCCCCGGCCCTGCTTGGCGTATAGCTCCTGCCTCTTCTGTTGGTTGAGAGCGAGCGAGCGCGTGCACTCTTCCTCTCTCGCCTTCATCTCTTCGTATTTGGGCTTCAGTTCTTCCAGTTCTCGTTCCTTCTCCGAGATTTGTTGGCGAAGACGCTCCAGTTCCGCCTCGGCTCGTTCCTGAGGACCAATCGGTTGGGTTAGCTGATGGGATGATACTGACACTTTCGGCTGGTTTCCAAGACGCTGTTCAAAGGTTACGATTGGCTAATCGATGAATAATTCAAAATATTGACTGAAATTAGTTAATTGCTGTGTCAGCTAATCATTTGAACAGCATCTCCCACCGGCCGTTTGTGTGACACTTAGGTGCAATCTCCACTGGATAGACAAGACGGAATCGACAGGGAGAAGACACGAGACAGAGACAGACGGCACAGAAGCATACATGTCGTTTCTTTCTCATTCTTCGGGCCAAGAAGATCCAGAACGAAACAAATTGGAACAGACAAAATAACATATCTAGAGCCAGCCAGCCCCTCTTGAATACCGTTAAGACACTCGCAGTACAATGGATGACAGCAAACATAATTGAAACAAAAAGGAAACTTTAGAAAAAACCGAACCCTATTTGATTAGATTGAGTTTAAATACAAACTGTAACCCCTTATCCCCCCCCCCCCCCCTTGGGGAATTAATTTTGTCAAATCCCATCTCAGTGCTACCCCACGCTACTAAGGAACCTCTGTACAAAGTTTCATGGCTCTAGGTCCACCGGTTTAGGCTATGCGTTGCCTGCCCGTCAGCCACTCATTGTATTTGTACCTAGTATTGAGCAGTTCTGGTGGCCATATGCCATCTTCATCAGCAGTTCCGCATCACAATATTATGCTTACCGTGAGTAAATTCACGAGTTATTACTAAAAACCCAAAAATCACTATAGGTCTGCCTATAATATTTGAAGAGTTCCTTCGATTTCTCCAGGAACTCATCATCAGATCCTGACCTGGTGTCAATGGGACCAATGGGAAGGTAAGGGCTCTTACATAAAAAATTAAAAAATAAAACATCCGGACGAATTGTAAACCTCCTCCTCCTTTGGGAAGTCGGTTAAAAATAGCTCACTGTATGGAAGGTGAGCTATTTTTAGTGAGCTCTAGCTCCCGTCCGGTTTCGGCAAAATCGTCACTTGTGAATCCCAATGTAGTTTTTTTTTATACTGGCAACACTGCCGGAAATAGCCAATGAAACTAGGTTGGTTCGACACATCACACTTGATTGGTCGAGAGATCAGTTGTTAGGAAAAAAATAATGCAATTTATTTTTCGCGCGTATTTTCCGCCGTTTTCGAATATTGATTATGCAATGATGGTGACGCAACAGGTTGGTACCTTGGACTTGTTGTCGCCGTCGACGTCGTCCGTCAGGTCCTTGATGCCGAGCTCCAGCTTGGTCTTCTCTCGCAGCAGCTGCTGCTGCTCCGTCGACAGCACATCCTTCTCCTCGCGCGTCGCCGCCACCTCCTTGCGCGCGTCCTTCAGCTTTCTGCGACAGGGTAATAACCATTGAGTAAATTATGCCCAATTACAACAACAGGTAGGCGACACTTAGCTCTTTTTCTCAGCCGTCTAGCGATGGTTTCGGAGGCCAACCTCTTAAAAGAGATCATTCATTTTGGGCCAAAAGTGAAAGTGCCGGCCAAAAAAATAATAATCGAGAACACACAAATCATAGGCAAATCATTTTATAGGCTATTTTTTACTATTACACTTAACCTGTTCGCTCCATGGTTTTGTTTTTATAGGCTATTTAAATTCGATGGGAAAGCCAATACAACAAAAAATTAAATTCGCGCGGCCATCAACCAAACCTTTTTTTCTAGTGTAGAATAGTGTAACAAATAAAACCTAGTACGACATGTATACCTCTTCACAGTGGCGGTACTGTCATAGAAGCCGAAAAGCCCGGCTTGCCTTACTAAAATTAATTATCAATCGAAAGTATCGACTTCCGAAATATTTAAAATTTCGCGCTCTCATTATCGAAACGAAACACTTAAATTTTCGGCGGCGCGCGGCCGCGTTGTAGTGTATGTACTCATCGAACCACAGAATTGAGAGACTGCTAGTCATCTCGCTCGCACGCGTGGGCTTGTAACCGGGCTTCTAACGCTGGCCGGTATCTCTTTCTAACCTATAGGAACTCTCCTGTGGCGAGATATAGCTACACGTTTGTGCGTATATGTCATAACAGTGAAATAGTATGAAACTAAAAGCCAAGGTTGCCTATGAAGTTGGGCACGGATTGATAGTTCGCGCATGCGCTATTGCGCGCGGTAATAGAAAAATGCGATTCAACTTCAGTCAGTTCGTAATTCGTATGCAACAACAACAAGATGAAGTGTTTTGTTTAAGCGAATTGAGTTGTGTTTTGTTTGCAATTTAATTGTGGTTAAGTTAAAAAATTGGCTTACAATGGAGGAAGTGGTTCCTAGTGAGGATTTAAAGTGTGTGAGTGTTTTGGTTCGCGAAGAGAAGGTAAAATCGTTAAACTTTTCTCAGAAAAAACAGCTTGTTTCTTCACCAAAGCCTACACCTGATTTGTGTATTTCTCAGATAAGTAAATTTACGTAAGTATTTTATTTATTTGTTCAGTTTGTTGTTGTTTTTGTTGAAATGTAAGCTCGAATTATGTGCAAAAATTCATCACCCCAACTGGCAACTCTTTTATTATTATTTTTTTCTCTCTGGTTTTGCTCTGTGGTTTTGGCGGACGTATGCCTCCAGTGATAAAGAAATTAAAATCATTTAAAAGGATATACAATAGTTTTACTGGTCTCCCATAGCCTGTTTCCCATAGGTTATGGGCCCAGTCACATTTCTAAACTGCAATCGTTGCTACAAATAAATAAAACTCTGTTCAAAGTGAAAAGTATGCGAAGCCATTGACAATGGAAAATTTGAAAATAAAACGTAACATAAAACCGTTCGATGGTGAGAAATATAGTGTCTGGAAGTTCAGAATCCGTGCCTTGTTGTGTGAGTTGGATGTTATCAATGTGATTGACCAAGATGTACCTGCAGTGCCATCCGTTGAATGGGAGAAAAGCAACCGTACCGCCAAAAGTATAATTGTTGAGTATTTGGCGGATTCGTTTCTCGGTTTCGCTAAGGAAGACTGCAGTGCAAAACAGATTCTACAGAGTTTAGATGCATTGTACGAACGAAAAAGTCTCGCTACCCAGTTAGCACTGAGAAAAAGGTTATTGGGCTTAAAACTACAAAGTGACGCACCATTGGTAAAACACTTCAATGTTTTCGACGATTTGATAACGGAACTATTAGCAGCAGGAGCTAAATTGGATGAGACCGACAAGGTTTCACATTTGTTGCTAAGCCTTCCTCCTGCATATGATGGGGTCATTACGGCCATTGAAACCCTATCCGAAGATAACATGACGCTATCATTTGTGAAGACCAGACTCTTGGATCAAGAAGTGAAACTCAAAAATGAAAGTGGTGACATGAGTTCAAAAGTTTTACAAGCTCAAGTTGCTAAAACCGGACCTTACAAACGGAAGTTCATCAGGCAAAAGTCGTCAACACAATATCAACAAAACGACAAATTCCAAGTTAAGCGGAAATACAAGTTCATAAAATGTCATTTCTGCGGCCGTCAAGGACATGTTAAAAACGATTGTTTTTACTTCAAAAAAGCGAACAATCCGAAGAATAATGACCGACAAAGGACTGTCCATGCTGTCGAACTAACAAAACCGTCAACGTCAACATCTAATGACTGTTCCGGTTTTGCATTTATGACGGGCAATTATCAAGAGGAATTACATGATGACAGGCTGCAGTTCTTACTGGACTCCGGTGCATCTGATCATATCATCAAAAGGGAAGATCTTTTCAGTAGCTGTACTGAACTAAATGTTCCTTTAAAAATATCAGTGGCTAAAAGTGGTCAATTCATTTCAGCAACAAAACGAGGCACAATTACTGTCACCAGCAACACTGGCGTCCACGGTATCCTGGAGGATGTGCTGTTCTGTCCAGAGGTCCCCTACAATCTTCTATCTGTGACTAAGATGCAGCGTGCTGGCATGACCATAATATTTGATGAGCAAGGTGCCAAAATACTGAAAGATGGTAATGTGGTCATGACAGGTAAGCCTTTGAATAATTTAATCGCTTTAGATTTTTCTATAAAGCGGCCTGTTTCCTATGCATGCACCAGCAGTAAAAACAAGTATGAATTGTGGCATCAGCGCCTTGGTCATTTGAGTAAAGATAAATTCATTAAATTAAAATCAAATAAATTGGTTGATGATGTGGATAAAATTGAAATGGTGATGCCAAACGATGATCTGTGCGAGGGTTGCATAAATGGAAAACAGACGCGCCTACCGTTTAATAAAAGCAAAGATAAAGACTATGTAACTCGGCCACTGCAAATAGTGCATTCTGATGTCTGTGGGCCGATCACACCTACGACTATTGACAATAAGAGTTATTATGTGCTCTTTGTTGACCAGTATACACATTACTGTGTAGTATACTTAATAACTTACAAATCGGATGTATTTGCAGCATTTAAAGATTTTGTTGGCAAAAGTGAGGCTAAATTTAACTGTAAACTGGTCAACTTGTACTGTGATAATGGAGGTGAGTACCTCTCAACTGAGATGCGTGAGTATTGTGTACAGAAGGGTATAACATATCATTTGACAGTTCCAAGAACACCACAACAGAACGGCGTCTCAGAACGTATGGTCAGGACTATTACTGAAAAAGCTCGCACAATTTTAAATAGTGCTAAATTGGACAAAGTGTTCTGGGGAGAAGCGGTTCTAACAGCGGTGTACTTGATTAATTTGACCCCAACAAGAGCTTTGAGTAAATCAAAAACACCGTACGAAATGTGGCACGACAGAAAACCGCAAATTAAATACTTAAAGGTTTTTGGTTCGACAGTTTATATGCACAATAAAACGGTAAAAAATAAATTTGATGACAAGTCATTAAAAGGCATATTGGTAGGATATTTACCGAATGGGTATAAGGTTTGGAATCCTGAATGTAAAAGGTATGTTGTCGTTAGAGATGTCGTTGTAGATGAGACAGACTTTTTAAGGTCAAGGCCAACTTTAGAGTTGGAAGGAAATGATGCGCAAAATTTCCAAGACAAAACTGATATTTCTGACGTGTCAAAATCAGTGTCTAAAAGGTCTCATTGCAACGATAACTCTAAATTGGATGTAAGTAAATCCAATAAATCAGATGTGTCGAAATCTGATATTCAAATACCTGGTAGTAATAAATCAGAAAAATCGAAATCTGATAGTGTAAAATCGGGTATTACGAGTATAAATAAACCTGATGATCATAATGGAGTTCCATGTAAAGCTGCCAAAATGCCTAATAATGAACGTTTAGATTGTTCTTCATCTCATTTTGAAACTGATACACAGCCAAGGCGTAGTGCCAGGCTAAAAGACCGTGTACCTATATCTTATGATGAAACGGCTGAAGATTATCTAATATGTGCTCAATCATTAGTGTGTGTAGTGCCTAAGAATTATGATGAAATCAAAATACGAGATGATAAGGCTAGATGGGATGATGCCATCAGGGATGAGTTAAAATCATTGCACGAAAATAATACCTGGACCTTAGTACCGAGACCAAATAATAAGAACATAGTAGATTGCAAATGGATATTTAGTATAAAACACAATGAATTTGGAAAACCGATGAAATACAAAGCACGTCTTGTCGCTAGAGGATTCAGCCAGGAATATCTCATCGATTACGACGAAACATTCGCTCCCGTTGCCAGAATAGCCAGCTTTCGCTTTATTATCAGTTTCGCTAATCAGTTCGATTTACTAGTTCATCATATGGATGTCAAAACAGCCTTTTTGAACGGGATTTTAGAAGAAGAAATTTACATGACAATTCCTCAGGGGGTAGATTCCAAAAATGATTATGTGTGTAAATTAAACAAGGCATTGTATGGTTTGAAACAGGCGGCAAGGTGTTGGTTCCAAACATTTGAGAAATGTCTGAAAGACAAAGGTTTTCAAAATTCATCAGTGGATAGATGTATTTATGTCTTAAACAACGGAGATATAACTAAAAACATCTACGCAGTATTGTACGTCGATGACCTTGTCTTAGTGTGTGGTAATGTGCAGATAATGAATGATTTTAAAACATACCTGATGAGTAGATTTAAAATGTCAGACTTACAAGAAATCAAATTGTTTCTGGGTATAAAAATTACTAGGTACAATAACCGATTAACGCTGGATCAAAGTGCGTATATCCAAACTATTTTGGAGAAGTTTAATATGAGCAATTGTAATCCCGTGCATACACCCCTCGAGAGTAAACTGAATTATGAAGCATTAAATTCAGATGAAAAATATGACGCGCCGTGCAGAAACCTTATTGGTTGCCTAATGTATCTCATGTTGTGTACACGCCCAGATTTAAGTGCATGTGTTGGTATTTTAAGTAGGTATACAAATAAAAACAACAGAGAGTTGTGGCAATGTCTAAAAAGGGTTTTAAGATATATCAAAGGCACGGTTGACTTGAAATTGACATATGTAAAAGGTGAATTTGATAATGTACTGTGTGGATATGCTGACTCAGACTGGGGAGGAAGTGATACTAGTGACAGGAGAAGTACGACCGGTTATTTGTTTCAATCGTATAATAACTGTACTATAACTTGGTGTACAAAGAGACAAGCATCCGTTGCGGCATCATCAACTGAAGCCGAATATATGGCGTTATACGAAGCTACAAAAGAAGCCATGTGGCTTAAGTCTCTAGCAGCTAGTATAAATATTATTATCAGTAAACCTATTGTCATTTATGAAGACAATAATGGCTGCATTAGCATAGCTCATAATCCTACCAATCACAAGAGATCAAAACACATTGATATAAAATACCATTTTACTAGGGAACAAGTCGAGAAAAATGTTATTAAAGTGTGTTATATCTATACAGGTAATCAAGTAGCTGATGTGCTAACAAAGTCACTACCTAAAGTGAGTTTCATAAAATTTGTAAATGAAATGGGACTAAGTAAATAAGTGACAAGTGAAGTAAATACTAAGTAAAAATTTATAAAAAGTAAATAAGTATATACCTAGTTATATACAGGTCAAATTACATTATATAATAGTATAATCAAAAGTTAATTGATCAAAGATTATAAAGAATCTTAAGTTATGTTGGTCTGATTAGGTTTCACTGGGTTTCCTAATCCTAGCAATGAATGTTGGGCCATGAAACAATGTTCTCCCAGAAAACACTAGGAAGGTTTATACGTCCTGCTATATCAGATATAATTTTGTGATTATATAATTGACAATAAAAGATCAATTTTTGAGGGGGCGTGTTGAAATGTAAGCTCGAATTATGTGCAAAAATTCATCACCCCAACTGGCAACTCTTTTATTATTATTTTTTTCTCTCTGGTTTTGCTCTGTGGTTTTGGCGGACGTATGCCTCCAGTGATAAAGAAATTAAAATCATTTAAAAGGATATACAATAGTTTTACTGGTCTCCCATAGCCTGTTTCCCATAGTTTTCACTAGGTAATATAAGAAGATGAACCACAATTCAATTTCATTCGCTCAAACAAAACCAAACGGCTTTTTTCAAGGCCACCGAAGGTATGCAATTGCTGATATGTCTTTAAATTTCTATCTAGTAGTAGCATGCCTTCAGTGTGCTTTGATGAGTTCATTTACGCCGGCAAGTGCATATGGAACGGAAGATTGAAGATTTATCAGCATTGGGGCAACAAGATTAACTTCCATGACCTGTAAAAACTCAAATCATATATCTCGGCTTGCTCTATTCTGAAACCCTAGGCACGCCACTGCCTCTTCACTCTGTCAGGACTGAGATAGAGAAGCTCAAAGTTTGAAGCTATATTTTGGTTCCTGAGATGAAACTTCGAGCTCTTCTAACTCAGCCCTGACTGAGTCAAGAGGTCAAGTATAATATGACTGCGTACTTGTTAGCTTCTCTCACGTGGTCCTGAGCTTCGCGTACCATGTCTGCGTAGTGCTGCTGTTCTTTGCCGCTGTTGGTACGCATCTTCTCCAGCTGAAAGTATAAAATGGAGTTTTAAAACTGATGATGACTTATCCACCACGTCTCGCTTTAATCCAGGATGTAAGTTACAACAAGAACTTTAGTAAAGCCAAGTAGGGTTAGGCCTTGACAAGTTGTCACATCTACCCGACAAAATTTTGAATCTCCAAAATGTTTGATGTGGACAGTCATAGATCTATAGTTGTAGAACGGCACATTCAGCCAATTTGTGGCTTGCAAGTAATGTAGACCAGTAGGTACATTAGGTAAGTTAGATCCCAACAAAACATGCATAGGCATATACAAAAACGCCAGTCTCGCAGCCTGCGCAGTTTATTCTACCGTAAAAAGTTGTGAGATCTAATTTTAAACCAAGTCGGTTAATTTAACCAGTATCTGTGTATGGTAGAATCTTTCCAACAACTTTATTATCGTATACTGTTAAGTACCTACCTAATTAGTTAACTAATAACATTTATAGTGATCGGATCAATATAAGACATCTTTATTTCTTCAATAATAATTAGAATGACTTGGCAATCGCACGTAGAAAAGTTATCGACTATAGGACCGTGTGTGCAACGTAATGTACCTATTGCTCTCGCTCCGAAATAATTCGTTGTTTTCTTATTAGTTAAGTTTATCTTTATTTAGAGATATGTTGTGTTGAGTAATAATATTCATTTGTGCTCTGGGTGGTATAGAGTGGTCAGTTGAGCGCGATTGCCAAGTTATTCTAATTATTATTGAAGAAATAAAGATGTCTTATATTGATCCGATCACTATAAATGTTATTAGTTAACTAATTAGGTAGGTACTTAACAGTATACGATAATAAAGTTGTTGGAAAGATTCTACCATACACAGATACTGGTTAAATTAACCGACTTGGTTTAAAATTAGATCTCACAACTTTTTACGGTAGAATAAACTGCGCAGGCTGCGAGACTGGCGTTTTTGTATATGCCTATGCATGTTTTGTTGGGATCTCATTTCTTTTTGTAAGTAACTTTTCTTTTTAGGGTTCCGATCCTTAAAAGGAAAAAAGGAACCCTTATAGGATCACTTTGTTGCCCGTCTGTCTGTCTGTCTGTCTGTCTGTCCGTCCGTCTGTCCGTCCGTCTGTCACGACCCCTTTTCTCAGGAACGCGTGGAGGTATAATGTTGAAATTAATATCGTTTACTCAAGTCTATGGTCC
The DNA here is from genome assembly GCA_963457715.1 of Argyresthia albistria. Classification (NCBI taxonomy): domain Eukaryota; kingdom Metazoa; phylum Arthropoda; class Insecta; order Lepidoptera; family Argyresthiidae; genus Argyresthia; species Argyresthia albistria. The sequence continues at coordinate 5,407,185 of OY735261.1, read as the reverse complement.
CTTGGAGCTGTGAAAAAATTAAACTTCTAGGTCCACGCAATCAAAACATACCGCGATATTATGTCATAATTTTGCTGGATTTGTATCAACTCGCGTGGAACTCGCAAGGGAATCAAAACCTATAGGGTACTTCCGGTTGGCCTAGGGTCATGAAATTTGGAATGTAGGAAGGTCTTATAGCACAAGTTAAGGAAGAAATCCGAAAACTGTAAATTTCTGTCTGTCTGTCTGTCTGTCTCACCGTCTGTTAAGACTTTTTCTCAGAAACGCATGGAGGTATTAAGTTGAAATTAATATCGATTACTTAAGTCTGTGAACTCTTAAAGTTGTGAAAAAATCAAACTTAAAGGTCAACGCAATCAAAAGATACCGCATATGTCTCAATTTTGCTGAAATTGCTGATATTCGCAAGGGAATCAAAACCTAGAGGGTACTTTACGTTGACCTAGAATCATGAAATTTGGCACGAAGCAAGGTCTTATAGCACAAATAAAGGGAAAAATCTGAAAACTGCAAATTTCTGTCTTTCTAAAAAATATTCAATTTCGTTTACATGGATGACATCACACTTTAGTTTTTTATGTGGAAACCTAATTACACGTGTTACGCTCTCCAAGTGTGATCGGAACCCTTGGTGCGCGAGTCCTACTCGCACTTGGCCGGTTTTTTTTCTTTTCGGGTACTATTTCTTGTGCGTTAGATACAGACTTTCTCAAAGCCCACTCCCTATCTCTATGGGCTCTTCTCTGTGGCTTTGATGTTACGATTTGTGACAAGTCTGGGCGGTGAATTATATAAATATAAATCATACCTCAAACCAAACCATACCGCGATTCAGGAAATGCACACCTAGCGACATCTAATGGGGAATAGCGATATTAGACAATATTGTAACCGCTTTATTTAAATCATAGCTGGAACCAAACCATACCGCGATTCAAGATACACATAGCGACTAGCGACATCTAATGGGGAATAGCGATGAATCGAAGTAGTCGCTTATTGATAATTAATATATTATGAAATTGGGGCTAAAATTGCGCAATGTTTGAGTTTTCCTTGGCTTTGCAGGCTAAACTTTAACCATGCTCAAAATTTTAAGCTTGTGGGTTCGCTAGAAGTAACCTTTTGAGTTTTCATGATCGTGAATCAGTGAGTCAGTGAGTGTCAAAATTGAGGAACTTTGAATTGCTACCATACCGCGATTCAGGAAATGCACACCTAGCGACATCTAATGGGGAATAGCGATATTAGACAATATTGTAACCGCTTTATTTAAATCATAGCTGGAACCAAACCATACCGCGATTCAAGATACACATAGCGACTAGCGACATCTAATGGGGAATAGCGATGAATCGAAGTAGTCGCTTATTGATAATTAATATATTATGAAATTGGGGCTAAAATTGCGCAATGTTTGAGTTTTCCTTGGCTTTGCAGGCTAAACTTTAACCATGCTCAAAATTTTAAGCTTGTGGGTTCGCTAGAAGTAACCTTTTGAGTTTTCATGATCGTGAATCAGTGAGTCAGTGAGTGTCAAAATTGAGGAACTTTGAATTGCTGTACCTTCAACTCTACTGGTTCAAATTTATTGAAATTTTGAGAATATGTCTTATGACATGGTGCCTTTTAGCCGCCGGGAATTGAGGTTTCTATCTTTATCCACAACGGAGTAACAGGTAGGTCAAATATGCTCTGAATGGCTTCCTGTAAAGGATGTTACTGCTGCGCCCGTATGTTTTGCTTTTTGCTCGACTTGGCTTCCGCGCCCCCAGATAGCAGTGGGGGCTATTTGGGAGGTGTCAAAACCACTAAACTAGAGGAACTAAAGGCACTAAACTGACAACCTTCAAATCCAACAGCTCTTGCGCGGTGGCCACAGATTCCATTTTCAAACACACAATTATAATTAGTTTAGTTAGTATAGTTCGTGTCGCCTCCCAAATCGCAGGCACTGTCTTGGTATTGTAAGTGTCAATCCTGTTTTCTCGGTATGCCCCTTCCAGACCTAAGGGGTTTGCCGCTCCACACCTCTACAAACATAAAATGTACTACAAGTCCTACGCACACCAAACAACTTCTTAAGGTACTTAGTTAATTAACTAAAATTATTTTTAAAGTTAGCAATATCTTATAACTTAATTTCTAAAAAATAGGTTACCGTTGAATCCTAGTTATTGTAATAGTAAATTTTAAATTACCTGCATTGTTATTGTTGTAAATAAATTCTGACAACCGGAAGACCCAAAATCCCTAAGATACAGGTTCATTACCTAGTTTAGGGATTTGAAGTCGTAATTATATTGATGACACCATGTATACAATTTCACTGTAATCTTTAAGTTAGAAGTAGTAGAAAGTACGAAATGTTATAATCTTTAAGTTAGAAGTAGTAGAAAGTACGAAATAAATTTTATCTTATCTTATCTTACCGAGCCAACCCCTCTATCCACACGTAGAGGTCTGGCACTTTTGGTAGCCATGCATTCAGGCATTACACCCCAACAGAACCCACCTCGCAAATTGGAGTATTCCGGATGGAGTATTGGCGACGGCCGTGCGAGCCAAGGATGTGAAAAGTAGGTAGGGATGGGACTAAGAATTATTTGCTAATAGATGAATATCTATCGGAATAACTGGCCCCTTTCGTCAACGCTTCTATAGTTCCCCATACTAAAATTGTTCGACCGGTGTGCTTATGAGAGCGAACCTGTTACTATGGGCACAGTTGTCTGCCACCCCGTACGCGAAAAGCCGCGACGCTATATGACGTGAGCCCACCTCGTCGAGCTTCCGCTTGTTCTCGCGATGCTCGGTGTCGTGTATGATGAACTCGAGCACCCGCCTCGCGCGGTCCCACTTCTGGTACTCCTTCAACTCCTCCTTCTCCTCCTCGAGGGTCTTGAGCCGCTCCTCGATGGTCTGCAGGAACTCGTTTATCTTCTCCACCTGGGGGTTTGAGAGATGCTTTTTTATCGCATGATTTTTTTAAGAGATCAAACAATCCATCTGTAGCGTAGGGTAGCACTGAGATAGGATTTGATGAAATTAATTCAAAGTCAAGGGGGGGGCGGGGAAATAGTAATACGGGAAAGTTTCTTGCCCTTCTTTGCTCCATCCCTAAGCCCACAACTTCCGAACGGGCGGTAGTATACAAAAATATTAATATTATAAAATATTGACGTTGACTAAGCAATATGTATGATTTTATGGTCAATAAAAAAAAATACTGACTTTGATAGGGGTTACAGTTTGTATTAAACTAAAAAGCACTTGACATAGGTTTCTAATCAAAAAAGGATTGTGGAAGTCGTTTTTTAGGGTTCCGTACCCGAAGGGTGCCAAACGGGACCCTATTACTGAGACTTCGCTGTCTGTCTGTCTGTCTGTATCTCATGAACCGTGGTAGCTAGACAGTTGAAATTTTCACAGATGATGTATTTCTGTTGCCGCTATAACAAATACTAAAAAACAAAATAAATTTAATATTAAGGGGGGCTCCCATACAACCAACGTGTTTTTTTTTTTTGCGGATTTTCATAGATAATGGTACGGAACCCTTCGTGCGCGAGTCCGACTCGCACTTGGCCGGTTATATTATTTTCTCTAAGGTTTACGTATAATAATATTATAGTATCTGTGGTTTTTTAGGGTTCCGTACCCAAAGGGTAAAAACGGGACCCTATTACTAAGACTTCGCTGTCCGTCTGTCCGTCCGTCCGTCCGTCCGTCCGTCCTGTCTGTCACCGGGTCCGCCTGCACGAACCGTAATAGCTAGAAAGCTGAAATTTTCACAGAATGTGTATATCTGTTGCCGCACCAACCACAAATACTAAAATACGAGAGATATTACAAATTGAAAGTGGTCTCGGTACAAGATACGTCTTCACAACACGCTTGAAAAGTTTATACCAAGGCCATTTTGTTTTGGTAGGTAAGCCTTCTTTTAATGAAACTAAATTTAAATGATATGGCAATGTCGTCCCCGGACTTCTACAAAGACTTAAAATATTCATTGATGAATTACGACGTCTCTATTTATTCTGTATAACTTTTAGAAAATAATTATAAAATTAATAGTTTTTAATTACTTTTGTTTTCATACAAATCTCAGAGCTCAGAAATTCATTTTTTCCTTTTGGCCACTTCAAGTTTGGCTGCCAGTGATGTTTTAATTAAATACTCTTTGGTGCGTTGAAATGATGTTTTGCAGTCTGCATGACATTGACATAATGAGTGAGTGAACCTCATTGTACGGAAATTGTAGATGGGTGTCTCACGTTTTCCAGTAGGTTGTAGACAGTGCTGCTTACGGCGGCGTTTAGTAGGTACTAAAGGCCCTAAAAGCGCGGCAAGCTTTGAATCAATTCAAATGTTATTTTTCAACTAGATACAAAGTTATTCTGACATAAGATGATAATGTGAACAAAACTTTTTGGGTATTTCATGAAAAATACAGTTACAGTTCACACATATAGACATAGACATACGTTTATTCACTGAACAGAACATAGATACATCAACAAGATAATTTAGAGGTAGGAAATAGACATTACATTATAGAAGAAAACATATTTACTAAACAAAAGAGAAAGATGATGTACGCATGCCTCGCCAGTGAAATGGCTCCAACTCAGCATAAGGCTACAACAGGGTTGCAGCGCTGATTTTCAGTCAAAACCATTTGATTTCCGTGCAGGCACCTCTCAACGATGTGATGTATAGGTAGATATATAAATATACAGTATAAATATGAAGTACGTAATAATAATTATTATTAAGTGAGTACAGTAAGTGACATATTAGCTTGTACATAATTATGGTGCGGCAGAGAATTTAGATAAAACTTTAAGAAACAAGAGGAAATTGGCTGTTTTATACTCGTAAAATGGCAAAGTCGCAAAAGCAGAACGAGATAGAACGAAACGTGGGAATAGCTCTATTCCCCTCCGCCATCATGAACACCACCGTCAACGACTCCATAATATAAAAGGCCATGGGCTTACAATTACATTGCGAATGAAAAATGAAAAGTACAGGGTGGAACAAACGAATGGGCCCTGGAGGGAAAAAACCTTAAAATCTCAAGATATCCGTCCGTCCGTCCGTCTGTCTGTCACCAGGCCGTATCTCATGAACCGTGGTAGCTAGACAGTTGATATTTTCACAGATGACGTATTTCTGTTCCCGCTATAACAACAAATACTAAAAACAAAATAAATTTAATATAAAGGGGGCTCCCATACAATTAACGTGTTTTTTTTTTTGCGGTTTTTTATAGATAATGGTACGGAACCCTTCGTGCGCGAGTCTGACTCGCACTTGGCCGGTTTTTTATTACTTATTGTTTCAATTATGCAGTAAAAATTTTTTTGGTCTTAAGCAGATTCTAACATAGAATTTAGTTTGGCCTGGTTGGTCTGCAATGTGATTCATATTGAAGAACCCAACTAAACCATTGAAGTACAATGTGTGTGGTCTGCAAGTGCTCAAAGACTGGTCTGACTGCACTGCGGTGACTCCAACAGTGACATATTGTAGCTATAAGTGTGCAGTGTTACCTTGCCAACAGTCTCCTTGAGTATAGTGACGGATTCCTCTCGTCGCTCGTCGTACACTCTGGTGCCGGCTACCTCCCGCAGCAGCTTGAGTCGCTGGGAGTCCGGCGAGATGGCCATTTGGTTGATCTGCAGGTCATATACAAATATGGAGTATGGAGGGAGAATATTATAAGCTGTTGCACAGAGTATAGGCAATTATTTTGCTGTTTATTATCCCTTCTAGTTGAAAGTAAATCAGGTAGGCCCATGTCCAATAGTGAACACCTTCGAAGAATGTCTTAACACACCCCAGAAACAGTAATGATGTACCTACTTAATTTTGACAGGCTTAAATTGAAATTGTTTATTCTCCAACTTAAACCTATGATTAGTTAAACCTATGTAAATATAATTGAGGTATTAAGGTCTAGTGATAGGTATGATGCATTGATTGAACATTGAACATTCAACTCCTAAACTAGTGTTACCTGTATCTTAGGAGTTGGGGCTCTCTCTTTTAAGGTATACATACATGTATACTTTTAAGGTATAATGCTGCTGCATTCAAACATAGCCAGCAAAATTATTGATTCAGATACTTGTCCTTATTCATTGCCATCCATTACACCTATTTTGACAAAATTGCCGTTATTTGTTAGTCTTCATCTTTCACTTTGAAATTTTTGTTGGCGAGAGCACATTGTTGTATGAATAACAGGATTAAATAATCTTAGCTCAATCTTACTCGGATCCGGATAAAGGCCTGTGCCCCTCGGTGGGGACATAAATGGGCTACATTTACTATTTACTTTACTAAGGATTAAATAAATGATGACGAACCTTTCCCTGCTTGACAATGTAGTAGGGGTTGGAGTTGGACAAGCCGGCACTCTCCAGCAGGTTGAGCACCTCGGAGCGCGGCACCACCTTCTTGTTCAGGAAGAACTGATCTTTCTTGGAACCGATGACACGGCGCAGGAATATCTCATCTTTTTCAATCTGGTAACACAAAGTGTACAAGGTGTAACAGAAAGGTGTAGTCATATTTTAGGGAGTTGTTAGGGACATCATTCTGAGCAACTTTCACTATGAAACCGATTTGATCAGAGCAACTTTATTTTTCACTTCACCATACAAATCAGCTGATAGCCCAGCCCAGCCCACAAAATATTTTCCGTCAGCTGAGCACAAGAAATAGTTAAAGAGAAGAGAAGTATGGTTCAGAGTGTTGACACAGATTAATAAAGAGTTAGGAACAGATTGGACACTGTACATAATCGTTCAACTAAAAAGCGACCCTTGCTACAACACAACAAAGTACAATTCATGCTGTGTAGCGCGGCGCCCGCACTTCGATTACTTGCCTAAAAGTTGCCTCTCTTTCTGTCGCGTAACTCTATTTTTTTTTCATTTCATTTGTTTATTTGCCATTTCACAGCCTATGAAAATAAATAGTACAAACAATATTAAATACATAAAATGCCAATTACGAAATAGTGCAATTACAAAATAGATAGGGTAAGGTAGAAATAATGAAAAATAAAATTACTATAATGTGGGAATATGCCAACATGTATGAGTATCCTCGTCTGAAGCGGCTCGTGAAACTAAGGGTTGTCTCTTGTGACAAATAAAACTGGATGTTTACGAACTACTAACTACGAACCATGTATGTAAAAAAATAAACTCAAAAAATGAGAAACTTACATACTATTATTATTCTAGATTTGTGAATAACATTTAATATAGGTAGTATAGGTAGTAGGTACCTACCTAACCTTATACATAATGGCCTGAAATCCTATCGACAGTCAGTAGGACAGTGACCTTTATTCATCTGTGCAGTGACGAAACGTCATCAAACAAAGCATGCAGTATTTCTTCGCCTTAATTTTAGTAAGTAACACGCGGGGCGCGCGGGGCTAGATAGAATGGCACGTTCGGCGGGCGGCGCTCGGCAACCAACTGAGTCGGGCCGACTCGGACCGCACATCACGGCCGCGGATGGCTTTGCAGGTAATGAGCGGAGTGTCACACGCCTGGTGTTGATAAGGGGTTCTAAGTTTTTCTTTCTTGGCGCCCCCTTATCCACACTCCTACCGAAGTATGCACTTACCGGGATTCTGTTATCTGAGTTATCAAAGATGATCTCAACAAAGGCTGATATCACCCGGGGTCCCGTCCCCTCATGTAGCAGAGCGAGCCGCTGCTCCGGCCGGAGGTGAGAGAACTCATCACTCAGCACAAACTGGATGGCTGAAAGAAGGGTTACCTGTTTATTATGTTACACATGAAGCTGTTGTGGGTACCAGACACCATGGCGTAGATATCTCAGTTGATCATGATCATCATCACTTGAACTTAGCTTTCTTTACTGAACATCCATGACGATGATGAGGCGTGACGCCTACTGAACATATTCATATTTGTTTACATAGGTGGGTGATTATTGTGACCACTTCACCCATTACAGCCTATTGATGCTTTCAAATCCCCAGCGCGCGAAAACAGTCGGGAAGCCATTTTGGCCCTTTACGCATTACGCCAGGACTCACCGTGGAAGAAGTTACTTTTCCCAGAGCCGTTACGTCCCACGACCACATTATGTCTCTTATCGAACGGTTCCACGACAATTTGTTCGCGGTAACTCTTGAAACCCTGAATAATGACCTGTAAACATAGCGCAATTGATTATAAGGCTTGTTCTGATGCGAAGTACATATATTTTAGTTTTGGTACGAATGCACTTGTTTTAGGAGAGTTACACGAATTACCTGTTTTATATGCATTTTGTACTGTATTATTCACGTACATATTATTCGCGAAAAACATTAATTTCTGACGATGGCGGTCATCAGCACCGCCGCCATTTTAATTTTTCAACAAGAAAGAAATGAGAAAAAAAGTTAGTAGTGATGTGCCGCTTTTCTTCGTAGGTAGGTACTAATAGACGTTTTTCATTACGCCGGCCCGGCACCGGCACCGGCACCGGTTTAGTGAGCAAGTGAGAGACAGAGGTATAGTTCTATCCCTCTCTTACTCACTAAACCAGTGCCGGTGCTGCGGGTCTAGACAGAGAAACGATTCGCTCTCAATCGCTCCGTCTTTGGCTGTCAAACGAACAATTTCGACTGTCAAATGTTTTGGGTTTGACGGGTTTGACAGTCGAATTCGTTCGTTTGACAGTGAGATGACGATTGAGAGGGAATCGTTTCTCTTTGTAGACCCGCTGGTGCCGAGCCGGCGGTCGTATGGAAAAACGTGTTAGTAGTTTTATATTATTTAGTCAAACTCTTTGACTGTGATTTTGGAAAAGGAAACTTGTTGTGTTGTCACTGTCATGTCTTCACTTCTGTCTTGTCACGATTGAAAATAAAACCACGTATATTTTCATGTGCTTATTTATTGCATCAAAGTTGATATGAATCTCCATGACTCTATAAAGCTAACCATCTTGGACACCGCTGCGTACGATAACGATAACAAAACGGATATAGATAGAACCTCGATAGAACGAGGATAGAACTATAGCTCTGTCCCTTACTCACTAAACCGGTGCCGCGTGCCGGTGCTGATGCCGGGCCGGCTTATGGAAAAACGTCTATTCAGATTCAGTGTCACTTCGATCCTCAGAACAATAACTAAAGCACTTCGATCGATGCTATTCGAAATCGAAAGTCATCGGCAGATTGTGTGGCCGGGCCGGGGTAGCGGGTTGGGTCCACAGAGTAATTTATGTAGTAAAGGTGAGGTGGGTCCATTATGGGTGGGTCTCAGACTCAGACTCAGAGCGTGGAGGATAGCGATGGGACGAGTCGTGTTTTTGAAGTAAAACTTCTTGGGGCACGGGGGTAAAATTTATTTAACCTCTCAACTGTGGGTTATTCATATATTTGCTTTTCAATTGTTACTAGCCGGGTGCTATCACGAGTGGCTAAGAAATGTAACGGAAATTGGAATCGGTGACGTCAGGGTCGGCTGAAGACTTTTAAAACCGCAACTATTTTCAATACGGTTTTTAACTAATCAGATAAGATAATAATACATTCGTACAATAAAGAATGTTAATTAGTGAGAGAAAAACCTGATGAAACGTTAACAAATAAAAATTATTTTAAGCATTCTTCCACGAGTTCTTGATTTCCGGTATGGCCAAGATGGCGCCGCCGCCGCCGCCGCCGCCGCTGGCTGGGACAAACAAAAAACCTCTTTGTTGGAACCGGAACTTATGTTTGACAGCTGTGCGATGCGATCCATACAGTTTGTAAGAAAAGAGTTTCATCAATGTCACACGGGTCGATATGGATTTCTAAAACAAGCAAAGCAATGTATACATTTGAGCGAGACGGCTTAAAGACGTGACGTCAGATGGTATATAATCTGAGCGAGATGCAAATAGTAGTGACACTATTGAATGAGTTAAGTATATCACCACGAGCGCGACAAATTGTAGATAAGGAATGGTGGGAAATAAATGATATGACGTATTAAAAGTAAGTACAAGTATAAAATAATTTCAAATAATCGGACGTCTGAAACTTAAAAGTAACTTGAAGCAGAGATTGGATCTCAAAATTGGAAATTTAAATCTCTTTTAGTATAGGTAGGTATAGGTGTATAGTATAGGTACCACTTAATGATCTAGCTACAGAAGTTTTACTTCTAACACGTGTACGGTGCTACACGCGTATATTTTTTTTTCCAACTCGAGTTACTCGAGCTGAAATGATGGTTGACTCGAGTAGAAACTCGAGTTGACTCGACTCGGTGTCAAAGGTAAACTCACTCAATTGTACTCGCTTTTGCTCGCTCGCTCGAGTCTTCGTTCACCGGACCGACCGACCGTCACCGAACTTTGCCGAAAGCGCCACCGCGCCGCCCCGCCGCAGTTTCAACTCGAGTAGTCCACATTCATTCGCTCGACTCGCCTCCCTCGCACGCGCTTCTATGCAAAAAATTGTTGCGTTGCGTCGGGTCGGTTGAGCGAGTCAACTCGAGTTGATAGAAGAAGCTACTCGAGTTAACTCGTTGGCAGCATAGCAAGGAGGAAAAGAGACGTGACGTGAGCAAAAGTTCCACAAAACAAAATATATACAAAAATGTATGACAGTTGAGTGTGCTCTGTGATCTTTTTAGCAGTTTGGTTGGTTTATAACCTACAAATTCACACTTGAATTAAATCATTATTCAGTTCGTTCGTTTCGTGTGAAATATTTCCTTCCACATGTTTAGCAATAAAGCGGGTATTGCTCTATAAATAAAAATGGACGGATTTGAGATAAGAACCTCCAGCAGCAAAAAGGTGGGTTTCTCCTTTGAGTAATAGTTTCTCACTCTTTGTACCTCGGTATACCATTGTATTCTAATACTGCATCAACTCGAAGTTATTCAGGGAATTGTTCCATCTCACGTGAATTACGCGAGAGTGATTATAACAGCCTACCATTTTAGGTACTAACATGCACATGCATAACACACCCTCCGATGCTAACTTTTGCTAACATAAACCATCTTACTACTGAAAATTTTACTATTTTTGTTCACAGGGTAAAGGTTTGTTTGCTTCAAGGGATTTTGAGGAGGGTGATATTATTTTGGAAGAGGATCCCCTGGTGTCATGTCAATTTGCTTGGAATGCAGCATACAGATACTTAGCTTGTGACTACTGCATGAGGTAAGTTGGTAAGAATTAATGTATTGTTTACAGCCCACAATACCCTATTTGGTAATTGATCAAAGTGATAGCGATATAATGTTGCCCGCTTCTGAATCATAGTGATGTGTATTTTTGAATCAATTAAATGATTGAAATAACACAGTCAGATGAGAATGAATAGTCACTGTTTTGCTTATGGGGCAGCTTAAGAACACTAATTAACACGCAAACTGGTTGTTACACGGGTCAACCTTTGACAAAGAATATTGAAGCTTTCTGGGATTTTTTCATTTTTTGTGTACACCTACAAAAGTAGACATTAGTAAGGCATACTATAATATTGTAGCATCATCTAAGAATTGTTTTGAAGGAAAGAATGGGATACCTGTTATGATGTTTTATTGCAAAATAGATTATGCATAACTGGTTAACGACTATGCACAAGTGCATGACTGTTCCTTTGCCACCCCAAATGAGTATAAATACTAACATTAGATTTATCTTCTCACACAGAAACCAGAGACATAGTGTGAAAAGAACCAAATTACCTATTTATAATTATGTTATCTGTTTTCTGAAATAAAGAGCTTAACTTCTCCAGGCCGCTAGAGACCCCCGAGCAGAATGTCCGCCGTCTCGCCAGCAAGCCGGACATTGTGCTGCCCCGCCCTGACTGCGTGGACAGCAAGTTGGATCAGACAGTCGGCTGCGACCAGTGCCAAGTGCTCTACTGCAGTGAGAGCTGCAAGGTATCATGCTGTGCTTATGTTTAAAAATTGAGAATAATATTATAATATTTTTTTACACCGTACATGTACATAAGAACATAACAAGCTTTCACATACAGGGGTAGTTACATTGCAACAACTTTAGGATAGAATTTCCGTGTGTAGAGGAAGGACATCTTGAAATTAATTTTTTATCTTAAAGAGATGAAGAAAATGAGCATTGTCAAAACGAAATTCATTTTATGCCTTGTGTATGTAGTTTTCGATATTTGCATCAAAAAGTAACCTAACTTCACACTAATTGGAGATATAAAGCTCGCCTTTGTACATGGTTTTCTATTATAACATAAGTTATAGTTACTTATATTCTGTCACGTGAGTAAGTGCAATAAAGAAATTACAAAATTATCAATTGAACTTTTTTACTCCAGGTTCGAGCATACGAGAGCTACCACAGGACGCTGTGTCACGACCCCAATGACTCGAAGCACCCTATAGTGCTGCTAATGGAGGCTTGGAAGTGAGTGTAATGTACAGTTTCCTTCTAAGCATTCTTCAGTATTTAAGGGACATAATAAAATAAAGCGCAAAATAATAAATAATACATGCAGGTGGGTTACAAATTAGACTTCTTAGCAAAGTGCCCAGGGAGAGCGCATAGATACATTTTCCTTTGAAACACAACTCGCCAATTTACGGGCGGCGGGGGACGAGGTAAGAGAGCTGTGATTGGTCAGCCGCTGCGAAACTGTCTGGCGGCCCCTCATCGTACATAGGTTGCGTATGCGATTGTTTGTTGAATACAACACACGTTTGGCGAGCCGCATTCCCCCGCAGGCGCAGTCAATTGGATATATATAGTCTCTGATAGTGCCTCTCCTTTCCCAAAGTGGCAGAGAAATGGTTGTGAATCAATGTTTATCTAGTAACGCTGATAGAAATTTCAACATGTGTGGGAACAACCATCATACATAATGCGTTCATACTATTGCTTCCGATGTGCCGCCACCGCAATACTAGGAAACCATACCTGTAGCACAGCCAGTTCAGGCTCTGTTTAACGATAATAAAGCTCTAATTTGATAGATAAATCTCAATGTATCTGTCACATCTGTTGTATCAGAGATTTTGGAACAGGCTATAAATCACATAAAAGTACTCTAAAATAAAATCTTTGTATTCCCAGACCAATGCACTACCCACCAGAGACGACCAACATCATGCTCCTAGTCCGGATACTGGCCTCCATACAACAACACCCGGAGCCAGCATCCGCTGCTGCCACGTTCAAGGAGTTCTGCCACCGCACTGTCAATGAGGATGCGGAGCTAGTTCACAAGTTGCTAGGAGAAGAGTTCACTAATCAGTTGGGGCTTCTGCGGGAGATGACCGCCAATGTTGTTAATGGGGAGCATGTGCAGGAGGTAAGGGGACTATGAAGAGTAGTTTTAATTATCATTATAAATCTGTCAGGGAACCCACTGTTGAGTATGTAAACATTGGTGGCCTCCTCATGTAAACGTATGTGGCCTCCTCATGTAAACGTATCATGTCACAGCATGAACAGTTTTAAAAATAGACTTGACAATTTTATAAAACAAGTGCAGTGAAACGTGAACTGAGCTGCTTGTGCATCATAAATAATAATAATAACAATTTCGTGATTTTCGTTATTTCTTTATTGTATTCACATGTTGACAAACAGATATCTTATAAAAAAATTGTGTACTAAGGCGAGCTTATCTCTAATAAGATATTTCTTCCAGAATCACATGGACGAAAATTTACAATTTAATACGAGATCACGCATTGTTTGTTTTCGTCTCTACTGTGAGGAAATAAAATAAGTTTGAATCACATTTATCATAACAGTATTTTGAAAGCTTGTATCTATTGAAATTAGGACGGCGGCGGCGGTGGCGGTTAGCCGCTTAAAGTTGCTCTAAAGATAATATTAATATGAGACTGGGGGCTATTTGGAAGGAAAACGCACTAAACTAAAAAGGCCACTAAGCCCTCTAAACGTCATAATGACGTCATCTTAGTTGTTGATATCAACGACATAATTATGACGTTTAGAGGCTTTAGTTTCCTTCGAAATTAAATCAATGTGGTGTTTCCAAATAAATTCCAAAATTCGCCTATTTCCTTTCCAGTTCCTAACCCCGGAGGGATTTTGTTCGCTAGTCGCCCTCATTGGGACCAACGGACAGGGCGTCGGGACCAGTCCCCTGTCCATGTGGGTCACCAACGTGCTGGAACTGACTATGTCGGACGACGAACGCAGGCAGATCGACTTGTTTATTGATAAACTCTATCAGTATGTGGAGGAAGGTGAGAGGCAACTAAGCAATCACTCAAGATAACTCGACCGGGATATATACCTGCTTATAGTTACAGGAGAGTTGTAAATAAAATAAAGTTTTTATCCATCGTAGTCAGAGTGGATTCACACAGTCACCCCGTTTTACAGGACCGTTTTATCGTAAATATTTTTATTTTGCGATGGCCTATGTAGTTGTATGAGCATGTTCACACACAATACAGTATTCCTGATCCAGTAAAAAATAACGATCCGACAAAATAATACAGATCCGTTTTATCGGATCGAAGCTGCGCGGGGCGGGAACGGGGGTGCGCGGAGTGTACGCGGCTTGCCGTGTGCTGTGCGTGTGTGCGTTGAAACGAACCCGTAAACATGGACTTTCTCTGTGAATGCGGTGTGAACACTACATCCAGTAGCGACGGATCCGTAAAAAGATCCTGTAAATACGGATTCTCTATGTGAAGGCGCACGACTTCTTCAATCTACTAATCAAATTACCTTTTTAACCGACTTCCCAAAGGAGGAGGTTTACAATTCGTCCGGATATTTGTTTTTTATTTTTTATGTATGTTCCCCGATAGCGCCTAGACGGATGGACCGATTTGGAAAATTATTTTTTTATTTGAAAGGGTTTACCTTCCCATTGGTCCCATTGACACCAGGTCAGGATCTGATGATGGGATCCTGGAGAAATCGAGGGAACTCTTCAAATATTATAGGCAGACCTATAGTGATTTTTGTGTTTTTCATAATAACTCGTGCAAATGCACATGGTAAGCATAATATTGTGATGCGGAACTGCTCATGAAGACCACATATGGCCACCAGATCTGCTCAATACTAGGTACAAATACAATGCGTGGCTGGCGGGCAGGCAACGCATAGCCTAAGCCGGTGGACCTAGAGCCATGAAACTTTGTACAGGGGTTCCTTAGTAGCGTGGGGTAGCACTGTGATGGGATTTGACAAAATTAATTCCCCAAGGGGGGGGGGGGGGGTAAGGGGTTACAGTTTGTATTAATCTCAATCTAATCAAATAGGGTTTGTGGAAGTCGGTTTTTTCTAAAGTTTACTTTTTGTTTCAATTATCACATCCAGAGTCCGGCTCGTTCCTGAACACGGAAGGCTCAGCGCTGTACCGGCTGCAGTCCGCGTCCAACCACAGTTGCTCCCCCAACGCCGAGTGCACGTTCCCCTTTGGCGACCACCGCGTGCAGCTGAGAGCGACGGCTCGCATACGCGCGGGCGCTGAGATCTGCATCAGCTACCTCGGAGAGTGCGAGCTGCAGCGCAGCAGGCATTCCCGACAGAAGGTTAGTGAGACTAGTCGAGCCACAGTTGCGTTCAGCCTCAGTTGCTTTCAGCCTCAGTTGCGTTCAGCCTCAGTTGCGTTCAGCCTCAGTTGCGTCCAGCCACACTTGCGTTCAGCCACACCTCGGACACTCTATAGAACGCTCGTAAAATAATCACCTATTACTGCTACATAACCAAATGATGTTTGTATACGTGCAAATGTTTGCGTAAACTTTGCTAGGGCTGGTGGGGCGCGGCAAATGCAGCGATATTAATTATACGCGTCGTCACTCGTCAGGCGTTCAGCCCTGTCTATTGATCCTTTAACCAATACTTTGACGCCAGGGGTGGGGTGCGGTATCTGAATCAGCGCGGGGAAGGGAGTGGCCGTTCTGTACGGAGTACTATTATCTCTTCTGTGGTTCAGCTACAGTTGCGTTCAGCCTCAGTTGCGTCCAGCCACAGTTGCGCCCAGTCACACTTGCGTCCAGCCACACTTGCGTCCAGCCCCCGACTCGGGGTTTTGGCGGTCAAACTCAAACTGAAACTCACACTCAAATGTCTATGAAAAATTAATATAGCGTGAAGCTCCTTATCCCATATGGGTAGTAGAGGCACAATTTTGTGCCCACAAGTGATTCAATACTCCATTATGCGTGTCAAGGGCAAGCCCATCGCCGCAGGTATGAAGTAATGAAGGTCTGCCTCTTCCCTATGTTAGACAACTGTGGCAGAACTCAGTCAGTCTGCGTCCAACCACATTTGCGTCCAACCACAGTTGCGTCCAACCACAGTTGCATTGCGCACGGCCCGCAGGGCAGAAGATTAGTAAGACTACATAGTCTCGGTTGGGCTGGTCGCATTCCACAAGAATTGCATCCAACTGTTGCTCTAAATCCAAACAAAAGAGTGACCTTGTTGTTGTTGACACCTCAGTGACTGTTCTGAAACCTACTTGATTCCCAATTACCCTTAAAATAAATATATAGCCCATTAAGTTCCCCACCAGCGGGCACGGGCCTTTACATGGATACGAGTAAAATTAAGCCATTCTCCACCACGCTAGCTCAGTGCGGGTTGATGGAGTACTCTGTAATGAACCAACCATTTACTTTTTAGGAGCTGGCCCAAAACTACCTGTTCGTCTGCTGGTGCGAGCGTTGCACCGAGCAAGCGTCGCAGGCTGACGTGACGAGCGAAGAGGAGATGAGCGAAGAGGACATTGCGGACGATGACGACTGATGCTCCAGCCTGCTGGCCTTCTGTCTGCTGGGACTGTAATCGCCGGCGAGGGGGAAGGGGGGGTGCAAGAGGACCACTTAGCTGAGATACCTCACGTCATAGTCTGGCTAGTCAGCGGCTTTAAAAATTCTTATGATTGTAACACCGTGTATGCTAGTCTATGTTACCGGAAAGTATGAAACCCCGTCATTCTCTAGGGTTACTGCTAAGTTGACCTATATACGTTGGGAGATGCGGCGTGGATCAAAATGAACTATTGTTACTTACTATGAAACACCCTACCCAAAAATTTACCATATTCGAGTCAAATAAAATGACTAGACTAAGAAAACGAAGCCAGTCGATGTATCTTACAGAATGACGGATTTCATACTTTAACGGTGACATACATCAATGCTACGATGACCAAAGAGAATATTAACAGACAGCAGTGTGGCCGCTATAAAAAGTTAAGATAGCCAAGCTCTACAAGTTAATATGGAGACAGGTGTTTGAGTTAAGTGGTCTCTGTATAGTTCGAGTGTTGTCGGATTTCACGATGTTCGAGCACGCTCCGCCGGGTCAGTTCATGCGTGATACAATACAATAAATCTTTATTGCAGGACATAAAATATCCATATTATATACCTTAAAACTAGACATAAATATAAAATATAACAATATTAACTAGCCTAGGGATTTTGTTCTTCGGTCTCGCTTCCCTACAGCAGCGTCGGTAGACGATGCCCTCCGGCCAATAATCTTTGGCCAGGAACATTGTCTTGAGGTCCGCTGGCACCCGAAGTTTGAAGGCCAGAAAGTCCTTGGGTCGTTCTGACTCCAAAAGCTCTATCTGCACTGTCGAAACCTCTGTCTGCTTGTGACCGTGCGGCGGATTCCTCTTCTGCCTTTCCAGGATGTGACGCTCAATGTGACGCTCAACACGTGATGAAATCCGGTGATGCTAAGCCGTACAGTCTCACGCAAGACGACCCAAGGCGTATTGCATTTTGCAGACTAGTGACGTTGACAGGGGGCGCTAGTTCTACGCAACTTAACGCAATCAAGTTAGTTACACCTATCCCCGCGTCCCTGAAGATCGATGGAAAGCTGTAATCTGGAAAACGCAATGCATCAGCTTTGGTTTGTCTCGCGCGAGAGTGGCCTAGTGGATACTAGGCTAGTGTAGGCTGAAAACTACATTAAATAATAATTAAGTTGGTTATAAAAATACTAACAGGAATCGACAGAAAGAAACAATGTATAGACACAAAGGCCAGCGCAACAGATCAATATTTAGCTTGAATTGATCGATTGAGTATAAGCTATATTGAATATGTGCAACTGTGCATATTTTTAATGAATAGAAAGTGAAACAAGTTTGTTGCTCATATTTATGGTACAATATATGTTTATAAAAAATATACTGAACATTCTATAACGAAGATTTTGATATTATGCAGCTAAATAGTAAATATACATATAAATTATATATTTGGAATAAATTAGGTTTCTATTTGTATAACCCTTTCAAATAAAAACTGTAAGAACATCGAAGTAAAATGTCAAGCTGTGATGTTCAAATACTGGTAATTTACCTGAATGTTTACTATAATAATAATTTATTATTAGGTACATAAGCGTAGCTATTTATAATCTATTTTCTTCCCAAACACAGATGATGTACTAATATAATAACCGTATATATTTTAGTGTGCTTCAGAGGATTTACAAAGTAGTGGCTGACAAATAAAAAGAAGCAGATTTTCTACTTATAAATATTCTTTACATAGACTCAGATTTAATCTATTGTGCATTTATTTTATACAGCTTGACTACGGCCTAAAGTCGGTGATATTTTATGTGTGTAATGTGCCAAAAAATATATAGAAACGTGTAGATACAGCTATGTGCTTGTCAATTTGATAATGTAAGAATGACCTATGTAGGTAGGTTTTGTAGTACAGCACGCTCGCTAGATTAGCATAGCCCAACGAACGGGTCACGAATTAGTCATAAAGTTAGATGAAATAGAATTTCAATTAACAATATGCTATTTTAATGAATATGGTCTAATTATTATACAAGTTTATTGTATTTATATAGAGGTACATGTGAAAAGAATTGCAGTGAAATTTTAATTTTAATCTGTTAACACACACTCACAGGACAGGACACAATCTTCGCGTTCGAAAGTTTGCCTTCAACTGGTCATAGTGAACTTGGCTTGATAATTGGAATGGAAACGATTTGATTGGTTATGGGGCGTGGCTAGGCCGCCGGACAGTGATGACTTTACTGCATTATTATCACGAATAGACTGTATGTACAATTGTACATATAATACGGCTAGTGTTCCCGTAAAAGAACACGCGAAAAAGGGATAAATAATTGAGGTAACATAACAACGCAGTGTTGTAGGTAGAGTTGCATTTTGTTTCTACTTATTGGATGTACCGTAGGTGTGCCTTTTCCTGGTTCCGTACGAGAAGGGCACTATTACAAGCCTCCGCTGTCCGTCTGTATGTCCGCCCGTCTGTCCGTCCGTCTCAGCGGGCTGTATCTCATGAACCGTATAGACAGATGCCATTTTCATAGAAAGTGTATCCCTGTTGCCAAGCAACGCAACTTAGGGAGTCCGCAATAAGCGTTTTTTTGCGTTATACCCTTCCTTCCTTTAATTTAAGTACTATGTATTCCACTTTATCTCTGATGGCATGTGAGAGACGACATGTTAATTTATGGATGACCCTGGTACCTAAAAATCATGAAGCGTTGGTGTTATTATGTTAAGTTTTTGATTGTTATAATCACTTGTGTCTTAATATTTTGTGTCTAATACTTCTGTTTATTGCACTAAACGGGATTTATAACGTCGTTTTAGTTTTCTTCCATTGGTAGTAGTTAGTGAGTCTAATGCCCGAATTCACCAACAGTTAGGGGGGACCGGCCTGTTTTTAGGGGGTCCCCTAGAACCCTAGATGACCCTTAAACTTAGGTCAACACGAAACAACCGCTAGGTGGCCCCTGAAATGAAAATGAGGTGTCCTAAAAGATAGGACTGCTGACTGTTGGTGAAATAGGGAATTATGTTGTCCAGTGCTTGTTACGCCCCCTATCTACTCCACAACAAAACTTAACACAAATCAAGTAAGTATCTGAACGAGAGTGGCGTTGGCGTGGCTTTTCTACGAGAATTGTTCGCTAAATCTTTCTTAATTAATTTGGGGCAAAGTTTGCCTCGTTTAATTATCTGTTAGGGTATAGAGGAAAGCTGAGGCCTCTTCAAGACGTCTCAACTCAAACTTGAGGAGTAAACAAGTTGGCAAGTAGATGGCCGAATTAAGCTTGGCTCTATTTTTGTAATAAGGCCAATGAGAGATAGTTTGCCATGACAACGTCCGAATTTGACCGTGATAGTTTTCTTGGATTGAGGGTGTGAAGATATGGTGTTACAACTTTTTCTGCAGTACCGTCAGCATTATTATGTAGTTAGTGTGGTGTACGAGCGACGACGACGTGAAGATAACAAGACATAAGACAAATCGTTTATTGGTATCTAATAAAATAACACATTACAAGTCATTATCTCTCTCTATCATAAATATAGAAGGTATTTTAATATGTATTAGTTTATTTATGTTAGATTTATATATTTTTATTTTATGTAATATTCATGTAATTCTTTATGTAGTATATTCAGTTGATTAGTAATATTATGATTTATTTATGTTTCATTTTTCTCTTAACTGAGCACATAGGCCTACCTGTTCTGTATTTTATTTTTCTCTGTCCATCCTGGGTTTGCTGGAAGAGATCTCTCTTTAGAGATAAGCTTACCTTTGTAAATTACTTCTCTGTATTTTCGGTTTTTTTTTGTCTTTTATGTGCAATAAATATCTATATACGAAGTCAATAACAACAATTCCTCAAGATCTCATCCTAACGTCAACCAGAAATAAGTATTTACACAAACTAGTTCCAGTTCAACAATCGCTGGTTATGACTTATGTAACTAGTATGTTTGTGATGTGTAGCTGTAAAGTTATTTGATTGCCAACACAATGTGTGAGCTAGAGCTATTCAATGACAATTTTCATCGCCAGCTTTTCTTACATGTTAATGATAATGAAGTTCAACAGTCAAGAGTTTCAGTTCACTTGCTTAATAGTAGATTGTTTACCAAGGGAGTAAAGAACTATTTTTAGGGCGAGAGTGTTTTTTGAATCCTGAGCGACCGAGGGTTCCTAGAGTTGAGTCCCGAGTGTAACGAGGGACTCAAAAGTAGAATCCTGAGGGAGCGAGGGATTCAAAGTACATCACTCGAGCCAAAAATAGTTTTTACTCCTGAGGTGGACACTCTACTTTTCATCACCCTCTATGAGAAAAGTAGTAAGTAATCAATAAAATAACATACATGTAGCTATACAGGCTGTAACAGAAAGGGGTGTACAAGCGGAAAGAGGGACATCATTCTGAACAACTTTCACTATGGGATCGACTTGATCAGAGCAACTTTATTTTAACTCAGTACATTTCGGGCCTAGCGCTCAGCTGATCTGTATGGTGGAGTGAAAAATAATGTTGCTCTGATCAAGTCGGTCCCATTGTGAAAGTTGTTCAAAATGATGTCCCTAACAACCTTCTTTCGGCTTGTACACCCCTTTCTGTTAGACCCTATATTTATTTACACAATTGTCGTGATATGTTGTGTGTAATGGTTTGTTGGAAGAAATCTCTTGTTATCTATTATAATTTTCTGTATTCATTCTTGTGTTAGTACAATAAAGAAATTACGAATTACGAATATGTCCTTCACATAGTTAAAGCTTGTTTAGTATTGGCTAAATCTTGAAAATTGGTTCAAAAAGCATTTTCAGATAACCACTAATTTTTACATACCTAAATTCCTCGTGATTTTATTGGTAACAGATCTTGTATTTGTCATTCGCGTTTGTTGTTATCATCTGGAGTTAGACACTCACTTTCACTCATATTCTTTACTCATATCCGCAAACGAAATTGAAATAATTACAGCATTCAGATTTGGCGCGCTTTGTTTACAAATTTTCCACAACTTTTTTAATTATTTGGTCCGTGTTTCGATATCAATTCTGTAAGGTTGTTTCTCTGTTTTCACCAATCGGTGTCAATCGATTCGGTCGATCGGATTATCTAATCTGTGTCGAGTACGCATTTTGGTACAAACTATTTTTTTTATTGGCTGCGTTTAGAATCGATCTCTCTTTTAATTCGGTCTGTCAGCCTGAGTGGTAGTGAAACTGATTAGTGACAGCATTTTTTTCCTTCGTACTGGCAACAAAATTAAAAAGTTACTTTTAGTCCCTAGGGACTAAATGACCTACTTTAGTCCCTGTTGGCCGGGACTAAAGTAGATCTTTTTGAATAGATGTGATGAAAACTCATTTAATTGCTTACCTACTTATTTTAAAGAGTCGACGCCGCGCCGCCGCCGGTTATACAAATGTCGTAGCCATTTCGTCGAATAGGCCATATCACGATATGGCCAAACGTGAAACATCATAAAACGATGAAATCTCTTAGGGCAAACACTGCGGTAGCTTATAGGTGAAGGAAGACTAAAGGGGGCGAGCGCAGCGAATAGTCTTCGTATTAGTTTGTCATTTATAATAATTAATAACACAAAAAACATCACGTTGTGCTGAATAATCCAGAAATGGCCTGGCCATATCATGAAATAGCTTGGTCATATCATGAAATGGCTGGCCATATCGTGATATGGCCAAATTTGACGATATGGCTACGACATAAATATCGCCTTACTGTTTTAATAAGATCGTCTAGACGATATTAAATTAACTGAAATATAAAATAAGCACGTGTATTAGGTTATCACCAACCAAGTAGGTTGTACAATTCCTAGAAAAACTTTAATTTTACTAAAGAGTCTCTCGTCTCTACACAAGTTGCATGCAAGATCGCGACACCCGAGAAAGCCAAGGGTGACCTAACAAAAGAAAATAAAGTAAGTATAAAAATAAACATGCAGTTTACCCAAACATTCTAAAGCACTTTAATATCATTAAGTCCCGACATCAAGTCGCATTAGATTTTTTATTCATCTTTATTTCAGCGGAATTCCGGCGATGTCTTTGATCTAGCGCAAATAAGAAGAGAAAAAAAATATATGGACCAAAACGCACTTCAGCTGTCTCTATAAAAGGGGGAAAAATATAATTTATTCACAAGATAATTTTCTTCTCTCCTTCGTAGAGAGAGGTACCTATCGTTTGTAGTGGGGTGGGCAGAGGACGTTTGTAGTGAAGTCTAGCTTGGCTTTACTACAAGTCCCCCTAGGAAGATTGACCCTCTTGCATCCCGGCTCTTGCCAAGAATTTATTTTCGTAATGAGCATTTCCCCTTTTTTGCCGTACTCTGTGGACCAAGAGAGTAGCGCATATGGCTAGGTGATAAAAGCGGCGCGCGCGTTGGGTGGGCATAGATTTTTCTAAAATCTTAATTAGTATCTAAGCACTTAGATACTTACTTACCTAATACCACAGAAGAGATACCTATACTGCAGTTGTTTTTTTCTAGCTTGTCGAGTATCAGTGGTCCCTATGCATTATTTGACGAATTAACTTAATTTGAGAATTTTTGCTTCACACTGAATCTGACATCACCAGAATGAGAAAGAGGGTAATGTTTTTAAGAGTTTAATTCCATTTCCTCCAAAAGAAGGCTGAAGGCACACAAAGTACGAAATAATATATAATAGATACTATTAATTACCGCCACAGCCGGTAGGCAGTGGATGCGGGAGGCACAGGACCGGAGCGGATGGCGTGGTAGAGAAGAGGCCTATACCCAGCAGTGGGTAGGTGTGGGGCCCACACGGTGGGCTGATTGATGCATTGATGATTAATTCCTGGAGCTTTGTCAATATGGGATGATTTTAAGTGGATAAAAGAAAATAAACAAATGTTTCTCTGACATTTCGACAATCAATCCAAATCCAAATCGTTTTTTGATGCCGCCCAACAATCGAATACTTACCCATAACCCAATAAAGCAGAGTTCTGTAATCGTGAATTATACAAATGTGGTTATCAAAGGCCGAAACATCGAGCTCGACCCTCGCTAAGCTACGCTCTGGCAGACGAAATACGGTTGACGGATGTGCTAATAAGTACCCATTTCTGGAGGGCTGAATTTAAATTAAAACAGACCCTTTGAAGAAATAGCTTTGGCGGCATTTAATTGTGATCTGATCAGCAGATAGAGCCGTTTGAATGGCGACCGGGTTGGGAATAATTGGCAAAATTTCATACTCAAATTCCCTTTGTCGCGCCATATTGGATTACTCGAGCGTTCTCAAGCGATATCCGGAAAATTGATTCAACAAGAATTGTTCGAAAAGGAGATCATTCACGGTTCATACATTGATGGGCTAAAAGTAGAAGTACCAGCCAGAAAAAAAAGTTTAAATTCGAATAGAACACATATTTTTGAAGTAAAACTTCTTGGGGCACGGGGGTAAAATTTATTTAACCTCTCAACTGTGGGTTATTCATATATTTGCTTTTCAATTACTACTAGCCGGGTGCTATCACGAGTGGCTAAGAAATGTAACGGAAATTGGAATCGGTGACGTCAGGGTCGGCTGAAGACTTTTAAAACCGCAACTATTTTCAATACGGTTTTTAACTAATCAGATAAGATAATAATACATTCGTACAATAAAGAATGTTAATTAGTGAGAGAAAAACCTGATGAAACGTTAACAAATAAAAATTATTTTAAGCATTCTTCCACGAGTTCTTGATTTCCGGTATGGCCAAAACCAGTGACGTGACCAAAAACTACCTCGTTCAACCTCTTTGTTGGAACCGGAACTTATGTTTGACAGTTGTGCGATGCGATCCATACAGTTTGTAAGAAAAGAGTTTCATCAATGTCACACGGGTCGATATGGATTTCTAAAATGATGAACGAATCGTTTTGTGGCCGGTAACTATGGAATAGGTACCTAAAACGCGCTGCGTAGTCGCGCAACGGGCAGCTAGTAATCGCATAAAGTCACTTAGAATCATCCAAATGTGATATTTAGTTTTCAAGCAAATTCCGATGTGATGGATGGCTGCATTAAGACTTCTTGAAAACAATAAGTAGGTACCTAGAACTGTTCTAAAGCCACTTTTTATTATATAGTGCAGTTCAAGTCACAAATTAGCAGTTTAGCTACTAAGTACGTGTTATACCTACCTATTTAATGTTTATCTGTAGTAAACGGCCAAAGCGAGGTCTACAGCTTACAGAGCCATAAGTAGTTATGTGTGGCTTATTGTTTAGCTTATTTGTTTGTATGTAATTTTTGTAATACATATTTTAAAGTTGAATTGTTGTTATAACTGTTGAAATTATACGATTTTGATTTTAATAAGCTTTTGTAATTTTAAAGTTAATGCTTCATGCCAGTCAATAATGTTGAAGTAAAATATCAAAATCGAGGTATGTCGTATGGCGGACTAAGGAAATGTCAAGAATAAAATTAAATAAGAGTTACGTCATCGCTTCGCGATGAAGTAACCCTAAAACATCCTAGCAAAGTAGGTATGTATAGGTTAGCGGGAGTAGCATAAGGCACGCCAGTCACCCCAGCCACGCATTTTGTCACAATTTAATGTCATATCATAATGAATGCGCGCTATTTTATGGAGAAACATCATTGAGACGCGAAAGGAGTTGGCAATTTGGCAAAATGACTGCCCCAGACATGTACAAAGACTTCTCAACAGCCAATTAATAGCATTTAAATATTCTCTCATAAATTACTGCGTCTTTAGTTAGTTTGTAGAACTTGAAGGAAATGATTAAATAATTAAGAGTTGTCACTTCATACTCTATGATTCCGCCATTGATTAGTGACTTTTGCCATCGTTAAAAATAACATGCAACATAATTGCCAACTAGCAAAACTGTTGAAAACAGGAGGTTTCCAGAGGAGTGGCTAGATGGCGTTATGTTGCATGTTATTGCAAAATGGTGCTTATTTCTAGCGACGGCAAAGGTCACGGAATCATATTGGAATCCCGGAGTATTGAGTAACAACTCTTATTTACCTATATTTAATTTTTTTTTCTTCAAGTTCTACAAACTAAATACAGACGCAGTAAATTAAATTTATGAATGAATATTTAAATGCTATTGGCTGTTGAGAAGTCTTTGTACATGTCTGGGGCAGTCGTCCATATATTGATTTAGCCATCTTCTTTGTCATTTATCTGCGCGACTGAGGTGAGTGGCAAGCCTTATGGTAGCCCCGCAGGTACACATTAACTTGGAATAGTTGAAAATACGTACTCGATCAATTAAATAAAGGGACTGGGCACAGAGACAAGCAAAGCAATGCATACATTTGAGCGAGAAGGTTTTAAGACGTGACGTCGTCAGATGGTATATAATCTGAGCGAGATGCAAATAGTAGTGACACTATTGAATGAGTTAAGTATATCACCACGAGCGCGACAAATTGTAGATAAGGAATGGTGGGAAATAAATGACTTGACGTATTAAAAGTAAGTACAAGTATAAAATAATTTCAAATAATCGGACGTCTGAAACATAAAAGTAACTTGAAGCAGAGATTGGATCTCAAAATTGGAAATTTAAATCTCTTTTAGTATAGGTAGGTATAGGTGTATAGTATAGGTACCACTTAATGATCTAGCTACAGAAGTTTTACTTCTAACACGTGTACGGTGCTACACGCGTATATTTTTTTTTACCATGATACTTAACCTGTTCGCTCCATAGTTATGTTTTTATAGCTCAGTCTGGATGAATGAAGAGGTATACACGTCGTACTAAGTTTTACTCGTTACACTATTCTGCACTACAAAAACAAGGGTTGGATGTTGGCCGCGCGAAAAAAATATATTCATAGGATTTTATCGAATTTCAATAGTTTATAAAAACATAATTATGGAGCGAACAGGTTAAGTATCATGGTAAAAAAAAATGTGTTCTATTCGAATTTAAACTTTTTTTTCTGGCTGGCATAGTAAAAATTCTTTTTTTGTGTCATAGTACAAATTAATAGGATTTGTGTGTTCTATCCCAACTTTAAACTTTTTTTTTAGCCGGCACTTTTACTTTTGGCCCGAAATGAATGATATCCTTTATCACGGATGCATGTCAATTTGTAATGCCATTGTTTTTAGGATTGATATAGTACCTCTCCAGAAAGTGTACATAAGTACCTTTTAACATAGTTAGGATATTAATATATCAACAAATGTTTTATCGATTGGGCTTTTAGCCATTTTAACAAGAATAAAAACGTTGAACACCGCAAAGCGCGGCAAATTAAAAAAATCTGCTTGTAACACCGTAGGTATATATATACAGTGCTACATGGATGTTTTGGTACTTAGATGACACTGACAGGGGGCGCCACTGCAACGTTGATCGATTGATTGATTGGATTAATTGCGTTAGTTCCGACCCTAATTTTTAATCGTTAATTTGTTTTTACCTGGATGACATTATACAAACTTACATCCAGGCTTTTTGGTGTTTACCTATAGTCAGTGCCTGCGATTTGGGAGGCGACACGAACTATACTAACTAAATTAAAATTATGTGTTTGAAAATGGAATCTGTGGCTGTGGCCACCGGGCAAGAGCTGTCGGTTTCAGGTTGTCAGTTCAGTGCCTTTAGTTACTTTAGTTTTAGTTGTTTTGACACCTCCCAAATAGCCCTCATTGTCACGAGATAAATTCTGGCTGTTAGGATCGTATATTCGTTTATATTATGTAATACGTATGGACTTCACTGTCAGGAGACAATCGTAGGCTCGTTTTCGGGTACACTTTACATATAAGTAGACATTTGTATAGGTAAGGTACCGAGCGGGGAGGACTAAGTGATAGGTCATGAAGTCGGTTTTTTAAAGTTTTTAACTTGGTGAATTATTTAATTATATCTATCAGGTACTCATCCTATCACTCTTTCGTGGCTATTTTTATGAGGGATGAGACATGGACCAGAGTAACAAATTACCGTTACGTACGGTCCGCTGATACAAAAACCGATCCCAAGACCTTTTTCAGTCCCTAAGGGGCGCTTAACCTATTTTCATTTCGCCTTGTTTTTATTTTCTGACTTCTCTTGACGCAGACATTATTTTTTGTTTGAAAGGGTTTACCTTCCTATTGGTCCCATTGACCAGGTCAGGATCTGATGATGGGATCCTGGAGAAATCTTCAAATATTATAGGCAGAACTAGTGATTTTTGAGTTATTGCTCATGTTAAGCATAATATTGTGACGCGGAACTGATGATGAAGACCACATATGGCCACCAGAAATGCTAAATACTAACAAATACAATCTACTATGCGTGGCTGACGGGCATCGCATGGCATAGCCTAAACCGGTGGACCTAGAGCCATGACACTTTGTACAGGTAGCGTAGCGCTGAGATGGGATTTGACGAAATGAATTCCCCAAGGAGTGGGAAATAGGAGGTTACAGTTTGTATTAAACTCAAAAAGCACTTGACATTGGTTTCTAATTCAATAGGGTTTTTGGAACTCTTTTTTTTTTAGTTTTACTTGTTTCAATTAAATCGTTATTGCTCGACTTTCGGATGAACTTTAAAAGGGCTTAAGGACGTTGTTACACACCCATTGCAAGAACTGTACTCATATTAAACTAAGTCATTTTATCATACACATATCCGATCTGACCATCAGACCCAGCTTAGCTCTGACGTATGCCCGCCCGGTCGCTCAACCCGTCAAGAAAAGTTAGGGCATTCCTTAATTAGAGCGGCTTGACGAGCCGTTGCTAAGTAATACAGATTCGGAGGCACTGGCGAGGCTTAAGCCTTGGCCCCTGTAATCCTCGTACCTCATGTACAGGATGTGCAGGGTTTAAATGTGACCGCTAAATGGAGCATATTTCAAATTGAGAAGCACGGGACCTGCTTCGAATCGAAATACGAGTACGGAGGCGGATAGTAGTTTAAGTGGATTCAGCTCGTTTTTGGATGACTACGAATCTCTACGATCGATGGTGATATTACGAAGTAGCATGTCAACCGGTAGGTGTTCTAAACTTATCTTGTTGAGTAGACTTTATATGCGTGCTGGCTGGTGCCATGTATAAGTCTTGTATGGTAAGTTGTGTACCTACGAGAAGATAAATATTATGAAAATTTGGCATATTACATAAAAATAAATCATAATGTATATTGAAAAATAAATTGTTTCTTTATATCCTAAGACCCAAAGAGAGCTCGACCTTCACCAATCTGTTACTGCGTTGAAACTTGGTTTTTATCAAATTTTGTATGCTATAAAATACATTGCAAGTGGGTTGCCTAGCAAAATCCTTGCAAGTCTATGATTAATGTAACATTTAAAAATAAAAGAACTTTTATATTAAGAATGCGTGGACACATCAAGCCTAAAATACCAATTACTCAAGACTATGGTCCCTGTACGCTCTGGGCGAGTTTATGAAAGTGGACTGTATTTGTTAATGTGGAATGCTCTGTTTGTTGTGTGGTTTCGGTTAATCAGGGGACGGAACAAATAGACAAAGGTTGTCACTTACCACAGATCCTTGCAGACAGGCCACTTACCAGCTCGGTGATCAACGTCAGCTCGGCTTTACCTCCGTGACCTCCTTACTGGGCAGGCAACCAGCTGTTTGGGTGCGGCGGGTGACTGCCTCCTCTTATGCTCCGCGTGATATGAATGCTTGTGTTGTAGTTGTATATAACTTGAAATGGGATCTGCTACGCGCGTGACTCAAAACTCAAAATGGAGCAAGAATAACGACAAAGTGGTCGTGACGTCGCGGTCGGCAGATGCCTGAGGCAGATGCACACTTAATCGTCAATTCAAAGGTCATCTCAAAGTTATACATATATATGTCAAAAAAGGTGACAGCTGACAGGTGAAGCAATCGGACCTGCCTGACTGGTTCATGTTAGTAGATCTAACATGGACATTCCGCCCACCAAAATACACAGTATTTTCGCGTACTTAAGTTAAATTGAGCAAAATACACTAACTAACACTATAATACACCTATCATTAATTACTAAGTTAACAAAAGAAATAAAGTTTTAATTTATTAATTTGAAAGTGGCAGTGGTGCCAACTTCACAACAGGGCGTTTAAACTGTCCAACGGCAGTTTTAACGGTAACGACCCGACAGATTCCGTCTGACCCAGGGTGTAGCTGGATCACTCTACCTAGACACCAATGCATGGGGCCACGTTGCTCGTTTACAACGAGCACTAACATACCGACTGTTGGCTCCGACTTTCGGTCAGTCCACTTGTGACGTTGCTGGAGAGTGTGGACGTATTCCACGTGCCACCTCTTCCAGAAGTCTTGGTGCATTCGTTGGACTAACTTCCAACGTTGTAGCGGGCTAACAAACTTGTCGAGGAGCGGCTCTTCGGGCAAGACACCCAACGGCTCTAATGTCAGGAAATGACCGGGTGTGAGGGCTGACAGATCGCTTGGATCTGAACTCATGGGTGTCAGAGGCCGAGAGTTGAGCAGGGCTTCAATTTGAGTGAGTACGGTGTAGAGCTCCTCGAAAGTTAGCCTCTGCAAACCAACGACTCGACTCAGATGCGTCTTTACAGACTTCACTCCAGCCTCAACCAATCCCGAAAAATGGGGACTGCCTGGGGGATGGAAGTGAAAATCAATGTCAATTGCATTCGAAGCATCTGCCAGCAGCTTAGTGAAGATATTGCTGGCGCCAACAAAATTCGTTCCTTGGTCTGACACCAATCGGCTACAACGTCCGCGACGAGCGACGAATCGGCGAAGACCAGCTATAAACGCTTCTGACGTGAGCTCTGAGACAAGCTCCAAATGAATCGCCTTGGTCACCGTACACACAAACACACAAATGTAACTCTTGCATGTACGGACATTGCGACCTCGAGAGAGGCAGATGTCAAAAGGTCCCGCAAAGTCCATCGCTGCGGATGAAAAGGGTTTTATTTGATTTACCCGAATTGCAGGTAGATCGCCCATAAGTGGGGCATTCGCTACCCGGGGCCTAGCTCTAAAGCATTTAATGCACGACGAGATGACAGAATTAATTGCCCTCCGTGGCGAAAAAATCCAATAAGATTGGGATAGCAAGTTCTGCAATGTTTGAAGTCCCGGGTGCATGAAGCGACGATGATAATCATCGATGATGAGTGCGGTGAGTCGATGGTCCCTGGGGAGTAAAAGGGGGTGCTTAGCTTCATAGTTTAGTGAACTATGTGATAGGCGACCGCCCACCCTCAACAAACCCTCCTCATCGACAAACGGCGACAATTTTTTAAAGGTTTTGGCTAACAAAGCCGACGACTCACCCTTCAGAATGCGAAGTTCGGATGCGAAGGAGCATTCCTGAGCATGTCTGACGAGAAATCGAACGGCATTATTTGTTTCAAAAATTGATAGGTTCCCTATCGACCTATTCTTACTATTTTTAAGGTTATTTATGAACCTACGACAAAGAGCGACAACGCGAGTCAGTTTTCTTAATGAAGAGAACTTCGACAGTAGTGACTCTACCAAATTGTCAGGTTTTCCTGTGAGCAATGTATATATTTTCTGCTCTTCGCAAACAGTGGTCTCCAGTGCAGGCGAAGGTTCACTTGGCCATTCAGACTCATCAAGCGACAACCACAGAGGCCCCCCCCACCATGCATCAAAATTGGACAACTCAGCGGGAAGCAGGCCGCGAGATCCACAGTCCGCAGGGTTGTTCAATGTTGATACATGATTCCAACAAGTAGGGGCAACCCGATCCTGTATATGAGTCACTCGGTTGGCAACGAAAGTCTTCCACCTGGAGGGACAAGATTTAATCCATGCCAATGTGACGCTGGAATCTGACCAAGCGAAAATTCTTGTGATCTGATGAAAATCGGAGAGCACACGCACGACAGACTCCATCAAGTCCGACAGTAATACAGCTGCCAACAATTCCAGCCTCGGAATCGACAACTTTCGAAGTGGCGCCACTTTCGACTTCGCACAAACCAGTCTGACGACCACCCGTCCATGGATAATAGTGCGACAATAGATTACGGCGCAGAAACCTCGTTCCGACGCGTCGCAATACCCATGGAGCTGGGTGCCGTCAGGACATTCAACAATGCGCCTGGGAATCGAGAGCGATGCCAACTCTGGAAGCTGGGTTTTGAATTTGATCCACTGATCAGCGATTGCTTCAGGCGCATCATCATCCCACCCGACACCAGACAACCAAAGTAGTTGGATGAGGTATTTTGCCAAAAACGTCACTGGAGCTACAAGGCCGAGTGGATCGAAAATTCGCGCTATTTCGGACAGAATCGATCTTTTTGTGCATCGACCAACAACTAGGACATTACTCTTAGTTTTAAAGCTAAAACTATCGCTACTAGGTAGCCACAATAAGCCCAATATTTTCACAGACAGGTCAGTTTCATCGTCAAACGAGTGAAAATTTTCGCTATACAGATCTCCAGGCTCAATATCGCGCAGGAATTCATTGCTATTCGACGTCCATTTTCGCAAACGCAAACAAGCTGACGACAAAATTTGCAACAATTCGGAACGAATTTTCGCCGCCTCGTCAGGATTATCCGCACCGGTTACAATATCATCGGTGTAAATATCCCTACGAAGAACAGTTGCTGCACGTGAACCACAGTCAGGTTCTTCAGCGAGTTGTGCGACCGAACGCAAGGCTTGGTATGGCGCAGACGATACTCCATACGTGACTGTCAATAATCTGTAATCCCGTATGGGCTCATCAGGAGCAGCGCGCCACAATATGCGCTGGTAGTCTGCATCTTCCGGAGGCACCAGGAACTGCCGGTACATTTGCTTGATGTCTCCAGTGAACACCACAGCGTGCCATCTGAAACGCAACAGCAAATCGAAGATGCTCTTTTGAAGTTTGGGGCCCGACAAAAGAGTGTCGTTTAGCGACTGGCCCCGCCCATCTTTTGCACTTCCATCGAAAACCACCCGAAGTGGGGTAGTTTTGGAGTCAGGACGCAAAATTCCATGATGTGGAATGTAGAAAAACTTCCCAAAATCTGATGGAGGCGGATTTACTTCCTCCATATGTCGACATTCCAGGTAATCTTTCATGAATTTCACGTATTCCTCATTGAATTGACAATTTGCTTTCAATTTTCTCTCTAATGCGTGAAATCTTTTCAGAGCAATTGAGCGACAACCTGAAAATTGTGGCTTGTTGTCAAGGTCGCGAAAGGGCAGAGGAACAACAATCCTTCCATCCACACCTCGGCCATAAGAGTTTTGGAACTGAACTTCGCATTGCAAATCTTCACTCGAAAGGGGAGGTAAATCAGCTTGCAAGTTTTCCAGTTCCCAAAACCTTTTTATGGAATTATCCAACGACACGAAAAGTGTATTGTTATTAATACGACGACAGAGGTGAAGATCGTTACGACAATGACAGTTGTCACCGTTATGACAGAATTTACCATCATCTTGAGAAGCCTTTAGGCTTTTCCGGGAATGACAGACTAAACGACAACTAGTCAAATCGCAGTCACCCATCACTATCCAGCCGAACACAGTCTCAATCGCAACCGGCTGGCCCTTAGCACCATGATGAAGACCTGGGCGCAGCGACGATGCGAAGACCGAGACGCTCAGCAACATATCTATAGGACCTGGTTTGTGAAGCCCAGGATCTGCCAGGTTCAACCCGGTCAAGTGTGGCCAATCAGTAATATTGACTTCACCCGATGGCATTTCTGGACAACTCCTAGGCAAGACGAAGGCTTCCAACGAGATTGCAGCTGAACAATGCAATTCATCTGCAGGCCTTATTTCACAGGATACAACTCCAGCTGTGTCAGTTTGCACTTGCCCAATCCCATTGATTGATTGGCTACTCCTGGAAACCACCAACCCCAGAGACGTCGCACACTTCTGCGTTATAAAATTGCAGGCACTGCCACAGTCGAATAGCGCTCTGACTGGTACGAGCGTACCGTTCTTAGCCTTTGCCAAAACAACAGCAGTTGCAAATAATGCATCTGTGTCAGGCGAATTGCTTGCCAGGACAGACGGCTGCGAGGATGACGACGGCGTCGGTTCGGGTTCGCTGAAATGCAGGAGATTGTGGTGAGGACGTTGACATTGCTGGCAGCCAGGCAAATTGCTTGCCAGAACAGACGGCTGCGAGGATGACGACGGCGTCGGTTCGGGTTCGCTGAAATGCAGGAGATTGTGGTGAGGACGTTGACATTGCTGGCAGCGTATACTTGACTTGCACTGTCTAACTGTGTGAGATGACGATAGGCACTGTATGCAAATCTTCTTCTCCTTTGCAGCGGCAAACCTTTCTTCTGCAGTCAACTTCTTGAATTTTGAGCACTTCACAATATCATGAGGAAGTGAGCACATTCCACACTCTACTTTGGCAGCAACTAACACTTGTTTTGCAACTTTGGTTGTAGCATGGGTTTGTTTCTTATCATCACCTACAGCACCAAGAGAAGAAGAGTTCTCTAAAGCCCTAATCCGCTTTTCAATAAAGTTCTGGACGTTCTTAAAAACTGGCACATCTACATTAGAGTCATGTTGGAGTTCAAATGCCTCCTTAGTGGCAGAATCTAATTTGGACCATAAAAGGTGGAACAGCATGAAATTTGTATCAGGTAGCCCATAGTGGCTAAGGATCGCTAAGTTCTGGATAAAAGTGCCTAGCACACGTTCAAGTTCCTTGCTATCCTTTACTGTTACCGGTTTACACGACAAAATCTTGTCATAATAAGCCGCGGCTATCTGTCTCTTATTCTCAAAAGCCTTTACCAATGCATTATACGCTAACTTGTAATTGTCGTCTGACAATGGGTAGCTCTTGATGAGGTCATAAGCTGGGCCCTCAACACTGGTCACTAAATAGTGCAATTTCTCCACATTGGGGATCTCCGCGTTATGAACAAGTGAGTCAAAAAGTTGTTTAAAGGAAACCCAGTTTTCGATCCTACCATCAAATGGTTTGATGTGAATTTTAGGCAACTTGACCTGAGACGTGGGTCTGCCAGCCGCAGGTGTGCTGACGCTCGCAGACAGCACCTTCAGTCTACCACGCACCGACCGTGCCTTCACCTCAAACTGATGTGTGTACGATAACTCTGAGCCTCGCAGTTCGCGAGAAGTGTGCCTCAATATTTCGAGCTGGGACGAATGAAAGCTGTCTGAGATATCCTTGAGCTCATCGAGAGAATAGCCAGTCAGGTCAGACTGCTCCATCATCTCTAGGCGTCCGAAGGCATAGTCGCGAGTTATCCTATGAATATCAGCATCCATATCCGCCAGACTCTCGTTCATACTGTCACCTTTCTTTGCCATATTCACACTGAATACAAGAAATAACACAAATTAACACAATAGAAGGCCAATCCAATGTTATTATTTTGTTTTGACTTTGACAATTGACTGACAGTAAATAGAATGAAATGATTGAACGAACGAATGAAAATCAATGGGTGCGTTCACGAAGTAAGTTATGACTACAACACTGTTTACTGTATCATACAATCGAGAATCGATCGATACAGAAACTCGTGTTAAGACCACAAGCAATCAATCCCCCTGAACTGAAGATACCCGACACACACAACAAATTTATAATTGCACGAATACCTTCAAATTTCAATAATTTAGTATTTGATACATTTATGCAACAGAGACTGAATTTACGACAATAAGTAATGAAAGGTTGAATCCAGACGGCACTATTCAGTGATATCCGCTCGATTGGACCAATGTACGCTCTGGGCGAGTTTATGAAAGTGGACTGTATTTGTTAATGTGGAATGCTCTGTTTGTTGTGTGGTTTCGGTTAATCAGGGGACGGAACAAATAGACAAAGGTTGTCACTTACCACAGATCCTTGCAGACAGGCCACTTACCAGCTCGGTGATCAACGTCAGCTCGGCTTTACCTCCGTGACCTCCTTACTGGGCAGGCAACCAGCTGTTTGGGTGCGGCGGGTGACTGCCTCCTCTTATGCTCCGCGTGATATGAATGCTTGTGTTGTAGTTGTATATAACTTGAAATGGGATCTGCTACGCGCGTGACTCAAAACTCAAAATGGAGCAAGAATAACGACAAAGTGGTCGTGACGTCGCGGTCGGCAGATGCCTGAGGCAGATGCACACTTAATCGTCAATTCAAAGGTCATCTCAAAGTTATACATATATATGTCAAAAAAGGTGACAGCTGACAGGTGAAGCAATCGGACCTGCCTGACTGGTTCATGTTAGTAGATCTAACATGGACAGTCCCTTAAAGCTGTGAAAAAATTAAGCTTCTAAGTCAACGCAATCGAACGCTACGACCGTTTATGCCCTAATTTTTTTTTCATGTATGACATCATACTATTTTATGTAAGTAGTTACTTAATCGCACCAGTTACGAGACCTAGCAATCTACAAGTGTGATCGAGTCTTACTCGCACTTGACCGTTAATTAATTTATCATATCCTTGCCTGGATTTTACTAGGCTACCCACTCGCGATGTATTTTCTAGCATACAAAATTTGATAAAAACCAAGTTTCAAAATTTGATAAAAACCAAGTAACAATGGGTGAAGGTCGAGCTCTCTCGGATCTTAGACCATTACTATAAATACATAGTAAATAGGTAAGTATACATATTAAGTTTTTTCTATGGGATTTGAGACACGTATCTTTTTTCCATTAAGCTACACCCTATACAACACGGGTAGGTATACCTATGTGAGAGGGTGTGTATGTGTGGAACCCTACAAATTCTCGACCGAAATTAGGAAATACGCGCTTTGAAGCACGAGTATTCGCTGTTGCTCTTTCCAGTAATTAAAATTACTTGTTTGACATTTTATAGGAGTTCCCCGATTGTCATGTTTATTGTGCTCGCGATTTGGGTTGGCATATGGCAACAGAGTTGCATAGGGATATGGCATGGTACTCGCGCATTCGATATACGATATCTAAACCTATATCGAGTGATTTTGTATGGGAATCTGTCAATATAAGTCTCGATATCCGTATATCGAGAATCATGCCAATAGTCAGAATTATAAGTTGAAAGGTGTAGGTATACGGTATTTTAATAGGTAGTCAAATAAATCTAGGAACCTGGCCCACGACGACGAATAGCTGACAAGAAAGGGAACAACTTATGTTTCTGTACCTAGATCTGGCCCACGACGACGAATAGCTGACAAGAAAGGGAACAACTGATGTTTCTGTACCTAGATCTGGCCCACGACGACGAATAGCTGACAAGAAAGGGCACAACTGATGTTTCTGTACCTAGATCTGGCCCACGACGACGAATAGCTGATAAGAAAGGGAACAACTGATGTTTCTGTACCTAGATCTGGCCCACGACGACGAATAGCTGACAAGAAAGGGAACAACTGATGTTTCTGTACCTAGATCTATTAAGAATCTTGTGTGCTTACATACTTAATGTGGTGCTGACTGTACGTACACCCTAGACAGCATTTCTGTTCTGTAAACGACTTCGTGTAAATGCATTTGACTATTTTACGAGTTGAACGCCTCCTTGTAATCTCAGGGATTTGGATAGCTTATGCAGGAGTAGGCTTCGGCTCGCGATGGTCACTCATCAATCTCATCATCAATCTTGCTCAGACCCGCATGATCACGAGAAAGGGACCATTAGGCTGAAGGTTGACCGTTTATGCTGTAAAATTGTTGGATTTTCATGGTAATCGCAATGGACCCAAAATCTATAGGGTGCTTCCCGTAGGCTTACAATCATGAAATTTTGCACAAAGCAAGGTCTTATAGCACAAGTAAAGGGAAAAATCTGAAAACTGCAAAAATCTGTCTTTCTACAAAAATATTCAATTTGGTGTATGATGACATCATACTTTAGTTTTTTGTGTGGAACCTAATTAATTACACGTTTAACGCTTTCCAAGTATGATCAGAACCCTTGGTGCAGAGTCATGCTCGCACTTGACCGTTTATTTCATATTGCTGACTTTTTTTAGCCCGCGACTGAGATATTATGAATGTTTTATTCACATTCAGCTGATGAATTAAAAAACAAAGTAATTAAAATAAGTAAATCTCAGATTACACTCCTCGTGCATTACCGAATCAAGGCCCTTATCAGCGCTGACGAATGCGCTAATAACGAAGACCGTAAACCTTAGGAGATAAAGTAAACCCTTAGTAAACCTCACGAAGATAATGTCCCACGACGGAGGGTGAATATTAATTAAATGGGACAAAACTGAAGTTGGGCTTTTTCATCGTGATTCTGTTTGTTAATACTGGTAATTGGTTTGAGGGGCGGATATATAAATAGCATGATAAGAAGTTTTTTGTAAGGGATGAGCCGGAATGGCTAGAAGAAAATGGTTTAAAGGGACTGCTGGATAAGGTTGAATGGAAGGGTTTAAAAGGATTGCTAATAGTATCCGAGAGTAGAGGGCACCCGAATGCGTGGTAGATCACCAATGAGATGGACGGACCAAATCAAGGCAGCACTGGATGACCCCCTGTACCAATGTACCAAAAAAGCAGCCCTCAGGGAAGAATAGCGACGAATTGTGAGGCGGGTCACCCGACCGAAATGACGACCACGACCACTCTGCCAAGAGTGATACGACTGAGAAAAAGAAGATCCAGAACTATGCCCAAAAGGTTATGAAGAAGGCAGAGGACAACCCCAAATTTAGTCTTACAAGAGCTGCACATATTTTTGGACTGTACTGAAATGTATCACCTTTTGGTCACACTTTAGCAGAAGTCGTCTGAAAGACATGTAGATATCGTCTCACAGCGATTAGCTTTGGAGGAATAACGAACTAACTAGGTACTTACCTACTTTGCTAAGTTTTGGACGTCAGTTATAATACTTAATATAAGTAATCTAAGTGCCTACACGCTATAAGTATGTTGTACTGAACCAGGGAGCACTTATCCAGTGGAGAGCGCAGAGATACATTTGAAACACAACTCACCAATTTACGGGCGGCGTGGGACGAGGTAAGAGAGCTGTGATTGGTCAGCCGCTGCGAAACTGTCTGGCGGCCCGTCATCGTGACATAGGTTGCGTATGCGAATGTTTGTTGACAACAAACGTTTGGCGAGCCGCATTCCCCCGCAGGCGCAGTCAATTGGATATATAGTCTCTGTACTGAACTGAAGACCGCTTTTATGTTTTGAATATACGAGTCCTTAGTGAGGAGTCTCTTGGAAGTTTTAAATAGGCGGATTTCCTGTTCAGTGAGCGAATCTGGCTCGTTCAGATGGAATCTAGAGCAGGCAAGTCGATGGAAAATTAGAATAAATTCGGCCCTTCGCCTTTAGTTGAAATTATTTTTATTATTAATAATTCTAAATATTTAAGTAGGTACTTAACAAAAATAGGCAAACTAAAAGAAGAAATTACGTCTGCCTCTGCCATCTTATTTTAGCTGTTTGAACTAATTTTAGTCCTATTGTAATCGTGCTGTGTTTTACCCTCTCGCTCCGACGTCTTCTCCATTGTGAGTTTGTTCGGCCCATGTCCTTAAGAGACTACCGATTAAAATACTTTACTGTTTATACGTAACTTAGATATCAATCCATCATCGTATTAACCCCACTACGCTACGCACTACGCGTTAGGGGTTAAAACTTCATGGGCGTGAACTGTCAAAACGGGCCTTTTATTTTGTGAAAGTAAATATTTTTTTTTTATATTTTGAACGTCATGCAAAGTACATCTCTACATGGTAATAGTCAGGCAAGACACAGATGTTTCTCTAAAAATATATCTGTAGAGTAGCAATATATAAAATACTCGTAATACAAGACTTATTCCAGACAAGAATCTCGAGTCCCGTCTCTCAATAGTTTTCTATCGAATTTATTAACCAGACAAGACATGACTGTTATTCGAGATTTAATCAAGACTTGGACGTCTAAATGGAAAGAGTTTAATACAATTGATTCTGAAATTCTGTCTAGACCTTATCTGAAGATCTAGACCAAGGATAAATAGAACTTTTTAATCTGAGCCATTAATTACAGAAATAGCGAGTAATTTTGAAGAGAATCTTAGAAACTATTTTAAGAACTTATTCTCCATAAGTTTTAGGCTGAGCCAAGCGATTAGTTTAGTGATAAAAAAAAACCTGCCAAGTGCGAGTCGCACTCGCGCACGAAGGGTTCTGTACCATTATCTATAAAAAACGGCAAAAAAATCGTCTCTGTTGTATGGGAGCCCCCTTAAATATTAATTTTATTCTGTTTTATAGTATTTGTTGTTAGAGCAGCAACAGAAATACATCATCTGTGAAATCAACTGTCTAGCTATCACGGTTCATGAGATACAGCCTGGTGACAGACGACGGTCAGACGGACGGACAGCGGAGTCTTGGTAATAGGGTCCCGTTTTACCCTTTAGGTACGGAACCCTAAAAAAAGGTTACAAGTAATCAGTATCAGTTTAAGTTTAGAATGATGTCCCTGGAAACCCCCACAAAAGGTTACCGCAAGTTTCTATTACACTTCGAAGGAATCTAAAGTACCGAGTATATCCGCATAAAGGTATGATTCCGAGACGAACTGCAGACCGCAAACTGCAACCGACAGAGTTTCTATGCATCTCTATGAAATTGATTACGAGCGCGGCGGCACTGCGATCGCGTAGATTCTATAGTGGTGTTGCGGCGCCGCAGTGTCGCCTGCGGTTGCAGTCTGCAATCCATCTCGGAATTGGCTTTCCAGTATAATAGTAAATTCGCGGCTAAAAATAAGCTTCCTTGTGGTAATGTTACTTAAGAAATTCCATAGGGAGATATTCCACTCGCAAGAGAGTACCACTCAAAGAAATTGCCTTGGAAAGGAAATGGAAATGAACTTAAAAATACATGTTCGGATTATAATAAATAGATAGCTTCAGCAATAAAAACACTCCTGTATTTTCTCTTCTATTATTTTATGGTAAATGCACATTTCGAAGTACAGAAATGAATTATTTACGGCTTAGCGAACAAGATAAGTAAGATAATATTATCCGAAAGACAGGGCACAAATCTGAGGTACTTCCATGCAAGCTGACTATCCAACAGTAGAAAAATGTAGTTGCTTCATAGATATTTGTTAACAATAAAGAATTTAAATGAAAGAATCCAATTTGAAGGAACCTGCTCAAGTATGCAGCAGGGGTTGAAAAAATTGCTTCACCATTCTCAAGGGAGAGAATGAGTTGTACAAAATAAATTGCCTTCATTTTCAACTGTCGAATAGTTTGAGAATTGAGAAGTATTGTGAAAGATTTCTCAAAGGTTTTCCAGTTGAAAAAAACCTACCTTTCGCTCTTGCAGCACTAGATGTTTGCTGTGATTTTAACTCAAAGGCAAGCAAAGTAAACAGTGAACAGCGATTTCAACGACCTTTCTCGTCTTGTCCCAAGTCGATCTTCTGAAAATTTAATGGCACACGGGACGAAAGTAATTCCGACTCGAATCCCAGTTATACAGATACAAATGTACACCTCTTTGAGTTGCGCACATTGTGTGTGTACATTAGGACAGAATCAAATTGAAAATTCGTATGCGAGGAACCCTCAAATAGCCTGGGGAATACTATAAAATTAAATCATCTATTGTTCAGTTGGATCTGTCTGTGTAAATCTTCAATGTGATTACTCAGACGGTCGGTCGGGTGGCAATCATATCAATATTTTCTTACTATTTAAAGATACTTGGTGCTGTTTTTTTGTTTTTCGTTTTTCGTCTTTGAAAAACGAAACACAACACAACAACTTAATCCATTTTGGAGTAAGTGAGGTAGTAAAGGCAACATTTCGATTGAATCTTTTTTATCAAAAGATAAGTCGAAAGATGATAGAGCACAGATTTAAGGTGTACATTGGATTTAGGCAAACTAAATGGAACACTCGTATACATGGATATTTTGTACCGACCACCTTTGGACACTGAAGTTAATCTCAGTCTTTTACAAGACCCAGCTGGCCTTTCTTCTTGGTCCAATGTATCCTAATGTTTTCATTTAATGGTGCTTCCATTCAGATAACTTTTAAAAGTTTTCCCTTTGAACTGGAGTGTTTTCTTCCATTAGGTTGAGTGGTTAAGAGTCATTTTCCTTACGTCTTGTTTCCTTCCCGTTTACTTTTAATTTCAATGGACGTTGAAAGAGGTTTTTGAGCTCATACTTTTGATAAATTTTCAGGGTATGGTCTATTTTGAGCTATTTTATCGTACCAAAAAAGTACAAAAATGACGTTTCTTATATTATGGGAATTTTTTTGTAGTTCAGTATTTGTTGTTGTAGCAGTGCGAAAACAACTTGCCCGCTGACGGACAGACGGACAGACGGACAGCGGAGGCTTACTAATAGGGTCCTGTTTGGCACCCTTCGGGTCTGTCTGTGATCTTTAAAACTCAGATTAAACGAGTTGGATCAAATATCTAGTGAGTGAGCATATATTTAAAATATTTATCACTTTAAAAACTGGGTAGAATAATGAACTTTTATTTGCATCTGGCTAGGGTGAAGCTCGTTCAGGCAAAAGGCTTTCGCGTAAAGTGTATGTGCCTACTCGCCAATTAAAATATTAACCCAAGTTCATGCATTTCGTAGTAGCTGAGCTTGCATGTGAAAAGCTGCTGAAATTTACAGTTCCGCAAACACCGGGTTTTTTTCATTATTTTTGAGATACCTGGACAAGGTGCATTGAAAATAGATAGTGATGGGGATGAGGATGGAGAATGGGGAATGAATTTACTTCTGATTCTGAATTGTGAGTTTTGGTAACATATCTTCAAACCGTATAGGGGCATGGTGGCATATGTACACAGTTTCCTAATTATATTC
The DNA here is from genome assembly GCA_963457715.1 of Argyresthia albistria. Taxonomy (NCBI): domain Eukaryota; kingdom Metazoa; phylum Arthropoda; class Insecta; order Lepidoptera; family Argyresthiidae; genus Argyresthia; species Argyresthia albistria. The sequence goes on along the minus strand of OY735261.1, from coordinate 5,364,514 downwards.
GTAAACGTATGGCGAGTACGTGCCTTCCAACCTCGTAGTAAACTACCCTAAGTTACGAGGGCCGACACCGTAGCGGCTAAAACAAGATGGCTGCCGCAAAAACAAGCATGGACACGGTGTTTGCAGTGCCATAAAGTAGTTGGTAAATTACGGGTACTAACTGTGATGGGTTGAAAAAAGTTAAGTTTTACAACATGCCGCTTTATGTGCAACGAGTAGGTACCTACTCCAATTTATTTTAATGACCTTTTACAAGTGCTTTATTGGTTCAGTCAGTTGGTGTAAGGGTTCAGAGTAAAGTGGAGTTATGGGGCTTAAGGCTACTTGCAGAAAGATAGAATTGAAATCGATTTATCGTCCATTGCAATTTCTATGAAAAAAAATACAGCATAAACGGTTGTAGCGTTCGAATGCGTTGATGCTAGATCAAGAAGGTAGAAGGTTGATTTTTCACAACTATATGCGACCACAGACCCTAATAATGGGCATCGTAACACCCATTTTTCAACCGACTTCAAAAAAAGGAGGAGGTTCTCAATTCGACCCGTATGTTTTTTTTTTTTATTTTTTTTTTCTATGTTTGTTACGCGATTGCTCCGCCAATTATGAACCGATTTGAACAAATCTTTTTTCAGCGTATAGGTAATATCTCAAGGGTGGTCCCATTGATACCAGGTCAGGATCTGATGATGGGATCCTGGAGAAATCGAGAGAACTCTTCAAATATTATAGGCAGACCTATAGTGATTTTTGTGTTTTTCATAATAACTCGTGCAAATGCACATGGTAAGCATAATATTGTGATGCGGAACTGCTGATGAAGACCACATATGGCCACCAGATCTGCTCAATACTAGGTACAAATACAATGCGTGGCTGACGGGCAGGCAACGCATAGCCTAAACCGGTGGACCTAGAGCCATGAAACTTTGTACAGGGGTTCCTTAGTCGCGTGGGGTAGCACTGATATAGCATTTGACAAAATTAATTCCCCAAGGGAGGGGGGGATAAGGGGTTACAGTTAGTATGAAACTCAATCTAATCAAATAGGGTTTGTGGAAGTCGGTTTTTTCGAAAGTTTACTTTTTGTTTCAATTATTTTATTCTATAAATCGAAAATATAGACAAATATAAGAAACTAATTTGAATATTTTTTAATTTTTTGATGTCATTATTTTTTTATTAATTATTTAAAATTTCTGAATTTTGTAAGTATGACGTCACCACTGGCATAATTAGGTAAGTTCCTTTGCATTCAATCATGCTTTTAAAAAGTAAAAATACGTTGACGTTTGACAAATGTCAACAAGAGTTAATATTTAAATAATAAGTCGTTGTTATCCGATGTCGGTAACGAGTTATAACATTTTAATTTCTAAAATTGCCAATAACCAAGAATTGAATTGAGTTTATTGATCCGTTAATGTAAGTATTTAACAAAGAGACTAAAGAATCCTTACTTCCAAGTGATCTTCACAGCAATACTGTGTGTACACCTTGAAATATTCCGCCTTAGCTTGACGACACCATTTTTGACGCAAATCTTCTCGAATGCGTACAAGCAGTTTAGTTGGGCTATTTTTCGAATTGTTTTTGCAGTTTGGAACGAAGCACTCTCTAGATCCCATGATTATTTTAGTATTATTCGGATGTTTATTTGTTGCGATGCGAAGGTTATTTTCAGCGGTTATTTCTATGTTTGACACTTTTGACAGTTGTTGTTGTTGACAAATGTATTTTTTTTTTAATTATTTGTAGGCAATGGAACTACCGCATTAGAGCCAACGATGACGTATTTGAAAGAAAATGAAATGGGCATTGATCAGGGAGGCATCGATTGTCGTAAAATGAAAACCATTTAGAGGAATAGGGATACTGATTACTATAAGGGGTTTAAATAAATAAAATTAAAACGGATTATTAATATTTATCGCAAAAACTGTTAATTTCATTTTCTTTCAAATACGTCATCGTTGGCTCTAATGCGGTAGTTCCATTGCCTACAAATATTTAAAAAAATACATTTGTCAACAACAACAACTGTCAAAAGTGTCAAACAGAGAAATAACCGCTGAAAATAACCTTCGCATCGCAACAAATAAACATCCGAATAATACTAAAATAATCATGGGATCTAGAGAGTGCTTCGTTCCAAACTGCAAAAACAATTCGAAAAATAGCCCAACTAAACTGTTTGTACGCATTCGAGAAGATTTGCGTCAAAAATGGTGTCGTCAAGCTAAGGCGGAATATTTCAAGGTGTACACACAGTATTGCTGTGAAGATCACTTGGAAGTAAGGATTCTTTAGTCTCTTTGTTAAATACTTACTAACACACAAGAAAGACAACGTCAATACGTGTGGGAGTCAACTAGCCGCGAGTTTCCTCACGATGTTTTCCTTCACCGTTAGCGAGTGGTAGTTATTGTTACAACAAGTAAACAAATGTCAAACGTCAACGTATTTTTACTTTTTAAAAGCATGATTGAATGCAAAGGAACTTACCTAATTATGCCAGTGGTGACGTCATACTTACAAAATTCAGAAATTTTAAATAATTAATAAAAAAATAATGACATCAAAAAATTAAAAAATATTCAAATTAGTTTCTTATATTTGTCTATATTTTCGATTTATAGAATAAAAAAAATGGGTGTTACGATGCCCATTAACAGTTTTTGCGATAAATATTAATAATCCGTTTTAATTTTATTTATTTAAACCCCTTATAGTAATCAGTATCCGAGGTATAAAACCGTGGTATAAAACCATTTAGAGGAATAGGGTTTTCACTTTACGACAATCGATGCCTCCCTGATCAATGCCCATTGATATCCATTTCAGCTTGATACGACGTCCACGCGTTCTTTATATAAATGGTCTAGCTTGACACACAGACGGACAGACGAACGGACGGGCAACAAAGTGATCTTATAAGGGTTGCTTTTTTAGGGTTCCGTACCCGAAGGGTGCCAAACGGGACCCTATTACTGAGACTTCGCTGTCTGTCCGACCGTCCGTCCGTCTGTCTGTCACCAGGCTGTATCTCATGAACCGTGGTAGCTAGACAGTCGAAATTTTCACAGATGATGCCGCTATAACAACAAATACTAAAAATCAAAAGAAATTTAATATTAAGGGGGGCTCCCATACAACAAACCTGATTTTTTTGCCTCGCACGTCGGTATTTATATTACCTTTGCTGACAAGTTCAGTAATTAATCATAAATACCCTATATTTTCATTAGAGCCTTTGTGTTCTTCAGTGGAAGCATGTGCAATTAACGGACCCGCAATTATCGTCTGACAGCGAATGAAAAACTCAGTTCAAACATGGTTCAAACTATTCTATTGCTATCGTACTTTTTGCAAAAAAATACCTCATTTCAAGTTTCCCCAGTGAGTGTGGTTCGTGTTTTTATTGCTGCCTAAACCAGGGGTTTTCAGATTTTCCTCTCCTCGCCACAGCAGCACTAGACCGTCGAGGCAATCACTCACAGTTGTTCGGTTTAACCGATAGACTTTTAAACCGCTTTTAACTTCTTAACGCGATCGGTCAACTTGCACTTACTTACTCAACTGTGTTATGCTTGCGGAAAACTTGTTGGAAGTGCGGTGATATTTTAGAAATATTACAGTTTATTCGGAAGATTAATCAGCTGCTCTTGCTCTTTAAGGGAAGCAGCAATAGAGGTAATACCAACTCTTAGCCACTCAAAGGTCCGCTGGTTCATCCATTCCACTTTCCATAGTAATGCTTTTTCATAGGTTTTGAACTTTATCTCGATGTGGGTGGTCTTATAGCTCAAGTAAAGGAAATAAACGGTCAAGTGCGAGTAGGACTCGTGCAACAAGGGTTCCGATCACACTTGGAGAACGTTACACGTGTAATTAGGTTTCTACATACAATTTTAAAGTATGATGTCATCCATGTGAACCAAATTGAATATTTTTGCAGAATGACAGTGCAGTTTTCAGATCTATTCCGTTCCTTGTGCTATAAGACCTTGGTTTGTGCCAAACTTCATGATTGTAGGCCTACTGGAAGTACCCTATAGTTTTGAGTCCATTGCGATTACTATGAAAATCCAAAAAAAAACGATTCGGCGGGCGTTCGATTGCGTTAACGTAGAAGGTTGATTTTTCATAGCAATATGCGAACACAGATCTTAACAATTGGTATACAAATTTTAGCTTGATACGTTTACGGGTTCTTGGTTTAAAAGGTTATGATATGACACACGGACAACAGACAGACGGACGGACGGACAACAAAGTGATCCTATAAGGGTTCCTTTTTTCCTTTTAAGGATCGGAACCCTAAAAATCTGAAAACGGCTTTCTGTCTTTCTCCAAAAATATATGTAGATATAATTTGGTTCATGACATCATACTGTTTTTGAAGTAAAACTTCTTGGGGCACGGGGGTAAAATTTATTTAACCTCTCAACTGTGGGTTATTCATATATTTGCTTTTCAATTGCTACTAGCCGGGTGCTATCACGAGTGGCTAAGAAATGTAACGGAAATTGGAATCGGTGACGTCAGGGTCGGCTGAAGACTTTTAAAACCGCAACTATTTTCAATACGGTTTTTAACTAATCAGATAAGATAATAATACATTCGTACAATAAAGAATGTTAATTAGTGAGAGAAAAACCTGATGAAACGTTAACAAATAAAAATTATTTTAAGCATTCTTCCACGAGTTCTTGATTTCCGGTATGGCCAAGATGGCGCCGCCGCCGCCGCCGCCGCTGGCTGGGACAACAAAACCAACTAGCATGACTCAAACTACTTCGTTCAACCTCTTTGTTGGAACCGGAACTTATGTTTGACAGCTGTGCGATGCGATCCATACAGTTTGTAAGAAAAGAGTTTCATCAATGTCACACGGGTCGATATGGATTTCTAAAACAAGCAAAGCAATGCATACATTTGAGCGAGACGGCTTAACGACGTGACGTCAGATGGTATATAATCTGAGCGAGATGCAAATAGTAGTGACACTATTGAATGAGTTAAGTATATCACCACGAGCGCGACAAATTGTAGATAAGGAATGGTGGGAAATAAATGACATGACGTATTAAAAGTAAGTACAAGTATAAAATAATTTCAAATAATCGGACGTCTGAAACTTAAAAGTAACTTGAAGCAGAGATTGGATCTCAAAATTGGGAATTTAAATCTCTTTTAGTATAGGTAGGTATAGGTGTATAGTATAGGTACCACTTAATGATCTAACTACAGAAGTTTTACTTCTAACACGTGTACGGTGCTACACGCGTATTTTTTTTTATGTACAAAGCTAATAACTCCAGTTGCGAGGTAACGCTCTCCAAGTGTGATCGGAACCCTTGGTTCGCGAGTCCTACTCGCACTTGATCGTTTATTTTACAAAAATGCGCTTTGTTTTTTCATATAAACACTAAAATACTAAGGGAGGCTTGAAGAAGATGCCTGAATCTAGATTTAGCGTCTTAAATAGATATAACTTTGAAAAATTTTAATATTTTGATAGTCGATAAATCTATTTAAAATGCTACATCTAGATTTAGGCATCTTCTGCTAGCGGCCTTATATGAACATTTTAGTATGAAAAGCAGAGCTGTACTGTTCAGGTCCTGCTTTAAGAGTTGGTGTAACCCTCCTGCAGTCACGTTTTTCCTTGGTATTATATCTCTACTTTAAAGGGTCAAAGTTCATAGTAGCTGATCAGAACTATGAACTTTGACCCTTGGGTCCAACACCCAAAAGGTCTCTTACCTATTCCGGGTACTTTAACTTACTCACAGTCTGCAATGCTTGTTGCCTCGCGATATCATCAAAGTGGTCCAACTGAACCTTAACGACAACAAGAACAACAAAAAAAAACATTACAACTTAACAACCCGCTTTCAATTCAAATACTTCGTTACATTTTTTCCTTACAAAAGCCTTGAATCCTTACAAAGATTTTTTTCTATTGAAATCAAACAAAAGCAGCAGTCGTAACCAACACAAATGCTCCACTTGATTCTTTCAAGGAATCTTACTAACAACGTTTGTAGTCACCGGTCACCGAAAGCCGAAACTACTTCTGAAATCCTGTTTAGGAGCAGTATGTAAAAGCTAAAAGTATACTGTTGTCTTTACTTATAGATCCCATTGAGTATTTATTTTTATTTTCAAGAGCACACCCACCACCACCGATGTGGACTAAACGGATGACATCATCGCCAAAACTGGAGTGCAGTAGATGCGGGAGGCGTATGGGCCTATTAGACTACGCTGTCGGTAGGGCCCTGCCTGACTCACTGTCTCTTTCTAGTCGTTCCATATGAGTGAGACGTCTATACAAATCGTGCCCTGCCGACAGCATAATGTAATAAGCTCTTTAGGCCTGGAGTAGAGTAGTAGAATAAAATAGTCAGTGAATGAATCGGCTAGGTAGGGCTTGTTTAGTTTGACGTATCAATCAGCAGATTGAATGATGAATTTTATACCATGCTACTGTATCTTCGCTAAGTTTGTAATTTGTACAAAAAAGGAGAAATAAAGCCAAGATCGAGACAAGGTGGACCAGGGGGCAGTCCACAGAGCAGGGTTCAAGAGGGAGGGGGGGTGAGGTTAAGTAAACCACTACTGCAAACGGAGATTCGTTAGACAAACCCACGTAAACTTACAAGTGGAACGTGACGTACAAAGGACAACTTTACTGCTAAACCGGAAGATTTATCTTTAGCAGTTCTCTGCTAACTAATCGAGTAGGTAGGTTAAATTAAATGTCGTGAAGCAATCAGTAATTAAGTTTCAATCGCCATCGCATTGCTTTAGGAAAGAGAGTTCGAAGACTTCGGTAACTTAACTAAAACGACATAAAATGAAAAATTGCTTTTCTAATTAAATATAATATTAATGTGAAACGTTAAAATACTTACTCGAGAAATTGCGAATACGAAGCCATCGAACCCTGCTGACCTGTAATTTAAGAGAGTTCAAAGAAATCGGTAAGTTAACAAAAAAATATATGAAATTAAATATTTATGTTTCTTTTAATTTGAAAAAAAAATGTATCAATGTGAAACGTTGAAATACTTACTAGACTTTCGACAAAGTGTGTGTGTTTTCACTGTTCTGTAAAGATATTTCGTAATATTTCTTTACCAGTATGTATTAAACTCAAGGACCTATTTATCCCAGTAGCTGGCAGGAGAGCTCTAATCGCCCTCGTCCGTCTAAGTAGACAATCTTAAGTGTTGTTTGGCTAGGAGAGAGGAGAGAGGAGATTTACCTTTGGTCTGCTTTTGCGACCCTTATCCCACTCAATCAAACACAGTATCTTGGTCTATACACGAGCGATTAGGTCAGGTTGTGCGCCCTCGCAATCTTTGCATTCTGTTTGAAAATACTTGATGACTTGATGGGTGTTCCATTTTAGGACCATTGTGTTCCTCTTGTACAGGATGGAATAAATGAATGGGCCCTGGAGAGAAAGTACCTACCTTAAATGGAAACATGCTTTTATTTTTTAAATAAACTAAACTGCATTTAAAGTTTTTCTTTCACCCGGGAGTCGGTCGAACGGGGACGGACAGATAGACGGACGGACGGCGGAGTCTCAGTAATAGGGTCCCGTTTGGGTACGGAACCCTAAAAAAAATAACGTTTACCTTAGTTCTAGTATTAGTCTATTACAAATTATTATAGTATCTGTAGTTCTAGGTAATGTTGATCAAAGAACTTGTGTGACTTTATGGATATCTCGCAAGACAGTCGCATGCAAGACTGCAAGATGCAAGTTTCTTAGATAATTTGTTTCTTTATCTATTTATCATTGACTGCATTGACTCGTGCAAAAAATAGCACGTATATGTATTTATTTTTTGCTAGTTCGACTCGGGAGTCACCTCACCCGGGGGTGAGACAAGTGAATTAAAAAAATCGTTGAATGCAGTTTTGTTTATTTAAAAAAAAAAACGCTTGTTCCTCCTTGTAGTCACTACGTTATGATAGCCGGCAAGCTACTGGGCGGCGCGCGAGCCGCCCGCTGGCATGCCCCGCCCGGGGCAGCGCGCGCGGGCGCAAGCGGCACATCCCGCTGCCACCGGCGTCGCCGCCGCTCGCACGGTATCGCAAAACAAGCCCGGTGGCTTAACCCGCGCGCAGAAGCCGGCGCGGCCGGCGGGCACAGTTTGTAGAGGCCATTATGAATAAAAAGTTTAACTCCAGGACCGAAGTTAATCCGGGAGTAACTACGGGACGGAGCTAGACAGCTCAGTCCCGATTTTTTATTAATAAGGGCGGGGATAGTGTTTTAGTAGTCACTTTACAATTTGCTTATCTGTACTAAAAAATCAACTGGACTTTATACACAGAATTAAACAGATGGTATAGTTAACCGCCACGATGTCCGTCAATGAATGGTCACGTTTTTTGCGAAGGAAGCTCTCCTATCCAATGTGTACTCAGTGTCACTCGAAAATGAGCAGTGACTGTAATGGAAGACCAAATAAACCTTGAACATCGGGAAATAATTTCAATGCGTACTATAAATGAAATCAAACATTAGGCCCAATATTTTAGTGGATCCAAAAGTACTGGCAGATTGCATTAATTCCAACAAAGGCGTTTTTAAAAAAACGTTTGGTATCTTGTGGGTATGTTAAACCTAAGTTTGCGAGTTCCTTTTTTTCCATTTAAGGATCGGAACCCTAAAAACCAGGTCTCACAGTTTTCCGGTCAATATTATCTTCAAGCTTTTGAAAATCCAACAACTAACATGAAAACCAACTTCTAAGTTTTTTCGAAGCCTTGCTAGGATATCGTCCGAAAAACTTTGGGACACAGACGGTGATCTAGAACATACAGCGGACTAGGGACTACTCTACCAGATGACACGGCAGGAGTGGCCTTGTCTACTTAAATCGATTACTTCAAGAGAAGGGATGGACCTTTCAGATATTGACCGCCGAACAAGTATTGAAAGAACATTCTCCAAGAGATCCAGTGTCCAGTCCATTGTGAAGAAAACGTAAGCAAACAGATAGGAACCCGTTCTCCAATTGTCTGGACAGTTGATCCTTTTCAAACGGTATATGAGGAATAAAATTTTATCGCTGTAGAAAGAAACATGCTCGAGACCTTTAAAAAGGGTTCAAGGGTTGAATCCTTGGGAAATGTCCATAGGTACCGCAGCAATTTTGTTCTCTGTCGTTTGTATTCAGACGAACAACGGCACGTCTGCGGACAGGGGTACCTACCTGCCTACATTCGGCCCTATCCTTTCCATTGTTCATTCTTTTACTGTGGAACATTATATGCCGTCGGGGAATGTCGCTCGCGATACCCAAACCGTCGTAGTTTGACATTTTTGAGTGCGGGCTCTCGTCAATTTATAAAACTGGGCTCGTTTCCTTGAAACTTTCCTGAAGGTTCGTGCCTAGTCTATTTGAGCAAAAAGCTTTATAAATATTTTAGGTGCTGCACAAAACGCTCTTATATACAGCGAGGCCCTTTCTTTAGTCCTTATATTTTAGAGTCGTCGTAAAATTCTTAAGATATCGGTATCCCTACCCTGTATTCTTGCATTAAGTATGCGGAGCGCGTCTCTCGCGTGGACGCCCGGCTTCTGCCAAAAGGTACTCTATAATTTTATTTTCGACCGAAATGCATTTACCGGGGGAACTGATACTTTTGTAACAGATAAATTCCCTTTACAGTTTCCAGTTCCATTTTTGATTAAAGGTGGAATTTGTGGGAAAAATGGAGACGCTCGGCAAATGTTTGTGCGTTTGATAATTGGAAGTTTTTCTAACTTCTACAAACAGTTTCCTATTCTTGTGATCACTTTTCCTTTACATTCTTTGTCTTTTGCCATTAGTGATGTATCAAAGTCCTTGTCAGTTTTTATGAACAATGCCTGACTTTTACTACTACTACACTACTACAGTTTGTTACAGACATACAACGGTGGGTCAATTCGAAAGTGATCCAATTAAATATGTGATTGTGTAGCGTTTGTAATGCAGAAAGAAAACATATTTGATACACTTGACTAAAGAGTTTTGTGTCAAATAAATGTAATCGAGTGGCCCCACACCTTGACACAAAAAAGGTAGAGTCGAGGAAACGTGACACAAACACACACCACCAACCAATGTCCATCAACTTTACAGCTCGCGCGATAAGAGTTTGGCTTTGACCTTCGGGTGGAGGGGATTACTGCGCATGGGAACGACTGGAGCGCCAATCAGAGCACCGCGTGCGCCTACACCCCCGCCCCGCACCCCGCTAATTGCCCGTTGATACCCAATTTCTGATTTCTGCGCAATAACGGTCAAAGCCAAACTCTTATCGCGTCTACTGTATCTCTGTTTACAAACTTGCCATTTGTTTCCACAGTCGGTGTTGACTTATACTTTTACTTCTTGTTTCAAGCTTTTATCTTTTTGTATCTTTGCATATAGTAGAGCTTTATGTCTTCTCTTGGACCATCTTAAAACATATTATACACGTGTGCCTAACGTACCTTATTTGCTACATAAGTCTAGAAAAGTCTTCTGAAAGATCCCAAAGGAAAATTTCGACAAAAACACTTCCCGAAAAAGGCAGCTTCGAACAAATTAATTGGAAAGCTAATTGACCGAGAATTGAATTAGCCCAGGATTTTATTTCACCTGCAACAAATTCTCTAAAAGAGTTAGGTCTTTCAAAGGCACCGCTCTCGGTAGTTAATCTAAAATTCATTGCGTCAGGGGCGCGGAAGTGGGGACTACTAAATACCTATCTACCCGGAAAATTTTGGGGGGGCCAGAAGAAGACACATTATTGTGGTTCAGCAAATTTATTGCCTGTTTTTTTGTAAACACACGGGGTTAATGGCCTTTAATGGAGTATTTATGTTGCGATTACAACGACCTCTGTGTGCTTCCTCATTGAACTTTCGGGTATCGAAATTTAATGTTGCGTGACTTGAACATGGGTCTACTGTTTTGCGTTGGGGTGCTTACCAGTACAATACAAGACGTTTATAGTAAAGCTTCTGTCCCAAAGAAATAAGAACTTTCAGGTGACCATCGATGCAGACGAATAGTACTTTATGAATGTGATCATATCATGCGTACCTACCAGTTACAGTCAGTCGCCAACTTTCTATAGCTTTGAGCGAGGAGGGAAAGATATAATAATGGTAATAATAATAATAACTCTTATAAACTCATGCAAAAAAGAGAGGCTATTATACTTATAGCCTCTCTTTTTTGCATGAGTGTATAAGAGAAAGAGAGAGAGAGAGAGAGAGAAAGTTTACCTTACACTCGCTTAGAGCTAAGGAAATTTGGCGCGGACTATACCTATTAGAGCAAAATTCTCTCTCTCCCTCTTTATCTTGGAAGTTAGAGCATACAATATTTATTTATTTCAATTGAAAGAAGCTTCCGGTACGGGGTAAAAGTGGAGGCAAAAGATAGTCAACGCCGTATGTTTTGTGCCAGACGTACGCAAAATCTTTGAACTTTGGCTCTTACAAGAAGGTACATATTAATTATTCTCCCTTCTTGTAACTAAGGCTCGGACACGGGACGAAACGTGAGCCGAGTTGAATTATTTACACCACCTTCTCGAGGGAAATCACAAGTGCGAAGTGGCAAGATGGGTTGAAGGCGACTAGAGAAGAAAGTTCTAGAAGCGTTTAGTTAGTGTCTGATTCGGGGAAGGATCTTTGAGGGTCAAATTGTCTCCCCTTGATCCAGCATCAATAAAATGTTCAGTCAAGTACTTTGCCACTTCTTCCCCAAAATCTACAGCCTCTAATTTCCTATTGATGCCAGCCTGGGGGAGCGATTGAAAAGGAAGTCTGTTAATAAAAATCACAAGGTATTAACCTATTGCACTTCTCTTTGATTACGGAGGGTTCGGCAGGCAGGATCGGGTAAAAATACTCGGCACCTACAAATAGAAAAAAAATATGGTTTGCATGCTTTGCAGGCGGTGTTGAGAGGGGACACAGTTTTTATTTGTCATTTAATTAGCAGTTAAGTATTTAATCCTCTCGCTCACACGTCTGTATTGTTGCTATTGTTAGTTTGGCCCGCCTGCATGTGTCTTAACGCGAGCGAACCGGGTGTGAGCGATTGTTAACTGTAAACCTGTCTTTAGCACAGCAGAGTGACTGATGAGAAGATGTATTTTATCGTTGGATAGCAAACATGTAGTTACTTAAATATAGATGCCTGTGTGTCCCGTGAAAAGGGGTATAAGTCGATTTGTATCGAAAATTAATTTAATAATGCATATTGTAGCATTTTTTCTCTCTATCGAATGGTCTGTCTGACCCGTTTTCACGTAGCTCACAGATTAAACTTTTCCATAACGATACAAGTCGAGTTATACCATAGAACAATATTTGAAAAAAAATAATCGTGTAAGTATATGGACTTAATTACAGTTAAGCATAATTGAACACAAAAAACACGTCTTTTCGTGAACATGGACATAAGTGCAGGTAAGTCTTAGTGCACCAAAAATTCACTCGATTATTATTCGTGAATATGGGTGTAACTCCAAAATAGTTCTTGGCTTGTTTATCCGTCAATTTCTTGACTTTATGATCAACGAAGACGCGTGACGTTGCTATTTGCATCATTCTTTTTCATCGGGGCACTCTGCTGAAAGACAAAGATGCAAATAGCTACGTCACGCGTCATCGTGGATGGCGGCACCATAACGGGAGCAACTAAAACTTACGGTTATATATTTGGTCTTACCGTTATTCAATCAACCCAATGACACCAAGTAAAAAGCCTTTTTCACCAAAGAAAATATACAAATACTTTGGTGCATTTCACAAACCCCTTTTCACAAAAATATCGTATCAATTTACATTGTGAATAACGACACTAGTCACTTTAAAATTGAATAATTTCATAAAACAAAATACCAGGGTGTCAAGTTTGGTAAAAGCTGTAGAACATCTGTGCTGCATCTGTATAACATAGTACTTTCATAGCATAACACGTCAGTACATAACAAGGGACAGTAGACTACCAATTATGTCAAAAACGGGTCTTTAAATGATCAATGATTCACAATGTGTTTAGCAGACTTGACGCCCAGGATGTCAAGTCTGCTAAACACATTACGAATCATTGATCATTCAAAGACCCGTTTTTGACATAATTGGTAGTCTTATTATGTCAAAAAAGGGTCTTTAAATGATCAATGAGTTCTAATGTATTTAGCAGCCTTGACACTGAGCTCATTATGAGTTATGGCTAATTGTTTTATTGTTATTTTGTAGGAACAGTTGCTTGAAAGGTTGAGTAGTAAAACTTTTATGATTTTTTTTCGATCGAAAATCGTTTTTTGGCTCTCCTGAAAAGTCAAGTCAAACAAGTTGTACCCTTTTCCACGGGACCCACAGATGCATAGACGGATATTGCTCTCGGCAAGAAAGGCAAGACACCACTTCAGACTTTCCAGGGTTATGAAAATTACACGTGCCTTGACATATGCAAACGATACGCAACCCAACAACAGACGAAGCATTTCCTTTTGCAATGAAATATGCGAGGCCATTTTAAACGTAGATATGGAAAGAATTTCTGGCAATATATGCGACCCCTTGCGACCATTTTCTTAACATGTTGGCAATTTGTATTCAGGGGGGCGCAGTGAATGCATTTCGTGGCCCCCAGCATGCCATAGCACGGATTTCGGAGATATTTGTACGGTAGACTAGTTCGGGCTTCTATTTTATTGCGGACAACACGGCAGCTTGGCTAAATTCAATTGATATACGTTCGAAGGTTTCGGAACTTCAAGTGCATACGAGCATTCGGCTTCTAAAACCGGTCATAACATAAGTCAAATTTCCTTTTTGACGATATGCTTCACAGTAGGCTTTTTTTACACCTAGGTAACCGAGTCATCATAAACCGGTCCCAGAGTTGACCCATGAGTCATCAATTCGCACCACACGTAGTCGGAACCCAGTCGCTGTTCATTACGCACGTCTTTGTTATCGATACTACAACATTTCTACAACATTGCGGTTGGTGTTTTTATGGTTGTGAAAGTAAATACAGAAAAGTTTTGTTATGGACATTGGACAACAAGGTATGTACTTATTTATTTAAAGTGTCTTTTCTAATTACTACCTATATGTTCTGACTGTGAAGCTGGCAAAAACATAGAAGACAGTTATGGGTTTTTATAGTTTATTTTAGAAAAAGGTGTTTTTGATTAGTCTTCAGGGCCGATCGAGTAGCAATTTCTTTTTGATTTCAAACAATAGCGTTTACATATCCTATTTGTGCATAAACATCTTCCACTTCTTTCCACTAATAGGCATAGAGCCACTTCAAAGTGGACCTGTTTTTTCTTATATATTTTTACATACAATTTCATTTTTATTGTTTCTTTTCAGATTTTACCGTAAATGTCATTCAGATGTCTAGAAGATCATTATTTAAGCTTTTCAAAGAATGTACGGAGAGGAAACTGGAAGACAAAGTGTCATATATTGAAGTTAAAGTACGAGAATTGACAAAATGTCCCGAAAGCGAGTTCCAAACACTGACCCGTAATTTGAGGTATTTCAAATCAGATTTAAAGAAGAAATGGTTATCATCGAACTATATTGAAGAGAGGTTCATGAAAAAAAACGAGAAATGGCTTAACACTTCGATATCAATACATACCTGGGGAACGATAACAAAACCTGGAAGGCCAAACAAAGATTTCCTAGAATTGTCCGACCGTAGTAAGCGGCGCAAAACAAAAGATATTCGGGAGCAGGTACCTGTCGATGAATTGACTTATGCGGCTAGTGTTAGTCAACGCAGTTCCGGAAATGCTGCCACATCTAAAAAATTAAAAGCTGTTACTTCTTCACCATCAAGAGCAACAAAGTACCGAAAAGCAATGAAAACAAAAAATACTGAAAATACTAAGAAACTCACGCTGACAGAAGCATTATTCCTCTTTGTTGAAGGTAATTTCACCAGAAAACAGTGGGAGTTACTGCACGATTCTAACAAAGATTATTTTCCGTGTTATACTCTTTTGAGAAAAGCGAAGCTTGACGGCTATCCGAAAGAAGAAACATCGCGTAAAAAAAGCGAGCCCTTTTCAACTGAAACATTAGACCTTCTCGAGCCAGAAGGGCCGGAAACTGAGGAAGACCAAAAATAGTAACAATTATTATTTCCTCTCTATGTATTTTCTTCTATAAGTACCTATACTATTATTAAAAATATATTTATATTGTTCTTGTCTTCAGAGGGTTCAGAGTGCCTACACCTGGCCCACTTGAGGGGCTGTATATTTATATTTATAATTTATTATTTTATTAAAATGTGATAACGATGTTTGGTTGGCTATTTTATTTGTAATATACATAAATATTAATTTATTAAGACGTTTTTATCCATCTCCAGTAGTAAAGTAAAGTAAATGTAGCCCATTTATGTCCCCACCGAGGGGCACAGGCCTTTACTCGGATCCGAGTAAGATTGAGCCAGTAGAAAAAACATAAAATAATTTTGACCGGTTTTAGAGGCAGAATGCTCCTTTGTGGTGCGTCTCTATTTTAGCGCATTCGATGTACGATATCTTCACCTATAACGAGGGATTTTGTATGGGAATCCGTCAATATAGGTCTCGATATCCATATATCGAAGGCACGGGAATCATACCCCTGCGTTGTGAAGATCAAGATTTTATATGGATATGTTACGGCTAATGTTAGGAGAGCGGCTAATGTCAGTGGCATGATTCTCGCGCATTCGATATCTACACTTATATCGAGTGATTTTGTATGGGAATCTGTCAATATAGGTCTCGATATCGAAGGCGTGAGAATCATGCTACAGGCGGCCAATTCTCGCCCATTCGATATTTATATCTCTACAGACAATTAAATTGTTTTGTATTGGAATTACCCGATATAGCTGTAGAGATCCGAATAGAGAATGCGCGAGAATTGACCGCCAGATATTAATAATAATGCTGCTAGTGTAATGGGCACTTTTATAGGCCTATTAGACTACGCTGTCGGCAGGGCCCTGTCTGACTCACTGTCTCTTTCTAGTCGTTCCATCAGAGTGAGACGTCTATACAAATCGTGCCCTGCCGACAGCGTAATGTAATAAGCTCTTTAGGCCTGGAGTAGAGTAGTAGAATAAAATAGTTATTATTTTGTTTTATATTTTTTCTATGATTTTTGTATCGTGTCTTGAAAAAGCTATTTTTTAAGTATGTCATTTTATGGTATTTGAATTCTGTGTATGGCAATGATTACATTTTTGAAGAATTTATAATAATAATAGTTATCTTAGTGTTACATGGGCTTATTAATCTTTTATTAATCTGTGCATGGGCGCAAATAAATATCCTTCGTGTTAGGGTGAAATGTAAGAACAAATTAAATGTAAATGAACACCTAAAATTAGCCACTAAACTTAGGTGTAGCCGTTCTCTTATCATAAGTAACAGATACATCAAACAAACACGATACGTCAGGGAATATTTTAATAATAAGATGTAATCTTAAGGCATGAAGCTTACGAAAGATTTTCAGTACAAGTTGGACATCGAAACGGCAACAACGATTGTTCGAAACTGAAGTCGTTTCGTCAGAAGCAATTGTAAAAACTTTGGTGCTCAATCCGAACTGTCCTATTCAGAACGATTGTAGTGCATTTCATTAGGAAATCCTCTTTTGTTAGAGGCTCAAAGGGTTAATAGCACTTAGGGGGGCAGTGGGAACGAATACTTTGTGTAACGTTTGTTTTGGATTTGTCTATTTCAGTTTCTCACTTTTTCTTCAGTCCTTCTATAGTCCAGCTGAAACATAACCTTACGTCTTTGAACTCGTAGCAAAGCTCATTACTTTCAATGCCCGCTCTCTCAGTAAAAATTGCGTTACAGCTCGTGCAGAAAGTAAATAACCTGCTAAGGCATTACGTTAGTCTTATTTAGGGAACTCGTTAGCAGTAAGTGCTCATGAAAACGGCTCGAGGTTCCCGCGGGATGGCTTTAGCCGTGGCACATAAGCGATATGTTTGCTGAGATATGCCGCCGTTACAGCCGCGGGGAATAGCTGATGCAGGGACTTGTTGTGGTGGGACTTGACTGTCACTTAAGAAGTTACTTGTCTGTACGTATATTTTAAAAGTGAGTTGAAGCTACCTCCACTATAAAAAAGATCCTAGCGTGCACAAGTTGGATACCTAGATCAATATGTAAAAGAATAGTAATATAGCCCATTAATGTCCCCACCGAGGGGCACAGGCCTTTACCTGGATACGAGTAAGTTACAGCCATGTGAAATTTCAATATGTAATTTGTCAGCCTTTACTGCATTTAGAACGAGTTGATACTTTGTTTGTGATACCGTCAAATGAATGTTATGTGTAATGTTGGCAGGCGTATAAGAACGGAACAAGACTAAAAACGTACTAAAGGAGTTCTCCGAACATACGTTATTAAAAAGGTAAAAGATACAGCGGTAATGTATCTAAAGGCGAGAATTCGTACGTGCGGCGAGAACTATGGCATCAATGATAGCGCCTGAGGGAATTCCTTGGAATACGATAAAATACAGGAAAAAACAACGGCCACGAATATTATCTCAAGACATTTGAGAAGACAGCACAGGGGAAATTTTATATAATAGCCTGATAAACAAAACATCACACCAAGCGTGTTGTTCTGAGAAGGCAAGATGGTACAGCCGACGTCAAAGATATCTTTACAATTGAGCTGCGGGAGGCACAGGACCGGTGTAGATCGGAGTAGAGGGTCAATGTGGGCTGATATGAATGGAACACTCAATTGTAAAGATATCTTTGACGTCGACTGTACATACTCGTATTATTTACTGTGTGTGGACTGTGGATTTTGAGTAGCTTGTGTGTTCATAAGTGATGCTGATTGTCCCTAATGCCTTGATCACTCTTACTAGTAAACCGGGCGAGACAGTGCTCTCGGCCGAGTAGCTACTACACCGTAGTAGACGTGTCGTACGTAGAGCTCGTCTAAGCTGAAATGACGCGCCCCACTCCTTGGTTTCGTATTTACTTGTCATACAAAACCAAGGAGTGGGGCGCGTCATTTCAGCTTAGACGACCTCTAGCCATATCGTCATAATTGGGATCTATTCTATCTATGGGAGTATCTTTTCAACAACTTTGTCAGAAATTCAGAAATTGTTACCCAGCGAGTTATCTAATGACATTTCATACTGAATAAATTATATTCGCCTCTGCTTTACATTATGTCTATCTGTGGTCTCACTATACTTTTTACGGTGGATCGAAGATATGTCAGCCTGGCATTTTTGTACCTATACATAGGTTTTTTATTAGATTTACATGCACCCCATACTCTTTGCTTAGTTGTCGAACTAGTCTCATTTACTCATACAGTAAAAGCGACATGAATTAAGGGTTTTTTTTATTAGTTCCCATAGATTCCACCTTGTTGGTGAGGTGCCTTATTAAATCATATTAATATTTTCTGGAGCGTCCTTTTTACTATTATATTGAGTCTTAATGTTTTTACATTTTATTTCATTTTTTTTTAAATTGTGGAGTTGTCTTTTTCCTTTTTTTTCTTTGTATAAAATGTTTTCTTTTTCTTAAAATTAATACATAGGTTCTTAATATTAACTTGCTAGGTTATATTTGGACGCTCCAGAAAAGGGCTCGTTGCTTTAATTGAAAACTGATTTGATTGAATTAAGGGTTTGCTTTGTCCTGGGACCACGGACACCTTCATACCTAAAATGTGAGCGAGATCCATGAGCTGTCCGCTACTTGTGGTTAGGCCTGAAGGCACAAGCGAAAGCCGGGAAAATAAGTTACAGGTTCGAATTTTTAGGAGTTTGTGCAAAATACAACCCACAGGTAATGTTTTCAAGTTACCTTTTGTTTCAGGTCTTGAAGGTTTTTAACGTGTGACGTAGCTGTTTCTGTTTCCCACGACTTGGGACCAGAAGCCATGTAAGATGTTTTTCACTATTTAGCATCCCACGGGACCCATTTACTGACTATAGCATTATTTGACGGATTGCAAAAGGAAGCGAGTAAAACTCCGGATTATGTCATTGTGATCTCAAGGTGACCTCACTTTCATTAAATTGAACGCGCGAGTTAACAATTGTTGGAGTTAACTATCTTTGACAACTAGAGCTTGGCTACCGTAACTTGGACGAGTGTTTTTTTTTTATAATGGCCACACAGCGGTCTATTATTATCTTTGGTCATCGTGACATTGATGTAAATGTCACGGTCAAAATATGAAATCCGTCATTCCACCATATCCTGACAACAGGCTTCCAAAAACTTCGTTTTGGCGCTGCTATCCAACGGGCCCGTAAAGGGAGTATAGTAGTTCCTTTCTCTGTCTACGAACGGGCTCCATCCTATTTTGATCCATGACAGCCTGGTTTCATACTTTGCTGGTAACATAGACTAGAATACACGGTGTTACAAATCTGGGGGCGCGGCAGCGCCCCCAAGCCAAGTCGAGCAAAAAGCAAAACATACGGGCGCAGCAGTAACATCCTTTACAGGAAGCCATTCAGAGCATATTTGACCTACCTGTTACTCCGTTGTGGATAAAGATAGAAACCTGAATTCCCGGCGGCTAAAAGGCACCATGTCATAAGACATATTCTCAAAATTTCAATAAATTTGAACCAGTAGAGTTGAAGGTACAGCAATTCAAAGTTCCTCAATTTTGACACTCACTGACTCACTGATTCACGATCATGAAAACTCTAAAGGGTACTTCTAGCGAACCCACAAGCTTAAAATTTTGAGCATGGTTAGAGTTTAGCCTGCAAAGCCAAGGAAAACTCAAACATTGCGCAATTTTAGCCCCAATTTCATAATATATTAATTATCAATAAGCTCAGTACACGACTACTTCGATTCATCGCTATTCCCCACTAGATGTCGCTAGTCGCTATGTGTATCTTGAATCGCGGTATGGTTTGGTTCCAGCTATGATTTAAATAACCGGCCAAGTGCGAGTCGGACTCGCGCACGAAGGGTTCCGTGCCATTATCTATAAAAAACCGCAAAAAAAAAATGTATGGGAGCCCCCCTAAATATTAATTTAATTTTAATTTAATTATTTATTTTTTAAATAAATAATATACTCAATATATTGTGAACACTTTAAGCGTCTACCTGCTACCATTATCAATATCGAGCAAAAATGAGCAAAAAAATCACGTTTGTTGTATGGGAGCCCCCCTTAATATTAAATTTCTTTTGATTTTTAGTATTTGTTGTTATAGCGGCAACAGAAATACATCATCTGTGAAAATTTCAACTGTCTATCTACCACGGTTCATGAGATACAGCCTGGTGACAGACGGACGGACGGACGGACAGACGGACAGCGAAGTCTCAGTAATAGGGTCCCGTTTGGCACCCTTCGGGTACGGAACCCTAATAAAGCGGTTACAATATTGTCTAATATCGCTATTCCCCATTAGATGTCGCTAGGCGTGCATTTCCTGAATATGGTTTGGTTTGAGGTATGATTTATATTTATATAATTCGCCGCCCAGACTTGTCACAAATCGTAACATCAAAGCCACAGAGAAGAGCCCATAGAGATAGGGAGTGGGCTTTGAGAAAGTCGGTAGCTAACGCACAAGAAATAGTACCCGAAAAGAAATAACCGGCCAAGTGCGAGTCGGACTCGCGCACGAAGGGTTCCGTGCCATTATCTATAAAAAACCGCAAAAAAAAGTATGGGAGCCCCCCCTAAATATTAATTTAATTTTAATTTAATTGATTATTTTTTAAGTAAATAATATACTCAATATATTGTGAACATTTTAAGCGTCTACCTGCTACCATTATCAATATCGAGCAAAAATGAGCAAAAAAATCACGTTTGTTGTATGGGAGACCCCCTTAATATTAAATTTCTTTTGATTTTTAGTATTTGTTATAGCGGCAACAGAAATACATCATCTGTGAAAATTTCAACTGTCTAGCTACCACGGTTCATGAGATACAGCCTGGTGACAGACGGACGGACGGACGGACGGACGGACGGACGGACGGACGGACGGACGGACGGACGGACGGACAGACGGACAGCGACGTCTCAGTAATAGGGTCCCGTTTGGCACCCTTCGGGTACGGAACCCTAAAAAAGGAAAGTTACTTACAAAAAGAAATGAGATCCCAACAAAACATGCATATGCATATACAAAAACGCCAGTCTCGCAGCCTGCGCAGTTTATTCTACCGTAAAAAGTTGTGAGATCTAATTTTAAACCAAGTCGGTTAATTTAACCAGTATCTGTGTATGATAGAATCTTTCCAACAACTTTATTATCGTATACTGTTAAGTACCTACCTAATTAGTTAACTAATAACATTTATAGTGATCGGATCAATATAAGACATCTTTATTTCTTCAATAATAATTAGAATAACTTGGCAATCGCGCTCAACTGACCACTCTATAGCACCCAGAGCACAAATGAATATTATTACTCAACACAACATATCTCTAAATAAAGATAAACTTAACTAATAAGAAAACAACGAATTATTTCGGAGCGAGAGCAATAGGTACATTACGTTGCACACACGGTCCTATAGTCGACAACTTTTCTACGTGCGATTGCCAAGTCATTCTAATTATTATTGAAGAAATAAAGATGTCTTATATTGATCCGATCACTATAAATGTTATTAGTTAACTAATTAGGTAGGTACTTAACAGTATACGATAATAAAGTTGTTGGAAAGATTCTATCATACACAGATACTGGTTAAATTAACCGACTTGGTTTAAAATTAGATCTCACAACTTTTTACGGTAGAATAAACTGCGCAGGCTGCGAGACTGGCGTTTTTGTATATGCATATGCATGTTTTGTTGGGATAAGATAATTTTCTAATTGTCCGTGCTTTCTCACCTTTTAAGGTACACATTAAAACGTTAGATATAGTCGCACTTACAGTTCAATGCGCTTACCTTTTCGCTGCCTAATTTATCGTGATGAAGTTACGGTCATTGAAAGCTCGTTATTATTATTTCTCGATGCATGGATTCGTGCTGAACCTAAACCCACCACTGGAGCGTCCGTCCGTCTGCGGTTCCGTTCGGGGACGACGACCGTCCTGTGCAGAGCAACCACAGCTCCACACCAGACAGCCCAGTTGGAGACTCAAATAAAATAGAACTACAGAGATTCTTACAGGTTAGTCATACACCAGGGGCCCGTAGCGATATGGGTTCGCTTATCGCTAACTTATCACTAGCTACGATGCAAAAAAACTGCGTAAACTTCTAACATTTTCTTAGTGTCGTCGCAGCGATACAAGCCCAGATAAAGTTGGATCTCCCTTTAATTATCTGTTATCTACATAGTGAAAGCTATTCAGGTGAAATCATTTAGACGCTCGCCAAGGTTTACAGCAAGATCAAAGTATTCAATTAAATTCATTATTTTATTTTATTTATTTGGGTCGAAAAACAACTACACAATACATGGATGTAACTATTACAAAATAAAAAGTGTTTTATTGTGGAGCCCACAGCATCATCCACAGGTACATTTTAGTTGGGGTGTCTGTTAACAAAATAATTATGATATACTTACCTAAGTATTTTTTTTTTTTTTTATATATATATTATGTTTCATTAAGTATCGACTTAAATTACAAGTAGAGCTCGTCTAAGCTGAAATGACGCGCCCCACTCCTTGGTTTTGTATGACAAGTAAATACAAAAACAAGGAGTGGGGCGCGTCATTTCAGTTTAGACGAGCTCTAACAAGCAATTACGCGAGTGTGTGATTAATTTAATTTAGTCAGAGTAATTACTTCGAAATTATCAAGAACTACGAAATAAAATAACTACATAGTAACTACTTGTTAATTTAGTTTTATTTATAGCCATTACATGTAACACTGCTGGGCTAAGGCCTCCCCATACCTGATCAGCTCAATGGTACCAAATTGTTGTAGTCATCTGAATTACATGGTACACCAAGTTTCTTAATGATAGAAGAACTAGAAGTGGGAGTTTCCTAAATTTTTACACACAAGTTATTAGTAACACGTGGACCTAATATAGTGGTATACATACCTTTTGGTCCTTTCTGCCGTTCAAATGAATACACATTTAATTTTAGTGGAAGGTGCTGCAGTGAAGAGAAGAGAAGTGAAAAGCAATTCATTTAGCCTTTGGAAGTCGGCTTATTTACGCGTACCAGTCCAACCGACCTCACGTTCCAATTAATGAAGGAGAGAAAAGTAGCTCTTAAATCAAAACGTTTAAGAGTTAATGCATCTTACATTTCTGTTGCTGACCAGATTTATTGGTAGGTACGATACATCTGCATTCAATGTTGCATTATGCTCTCAGTTTAATTACTTTTGCATATAAAAGACTAAACACCTTTAAGTTAGACTAAACGCCTTAGAGAGGTCTCTAGGACAATACAGCTAGAATGGGCAGCTTTCAAGAAACTCGAGAATATATTTAGGGATCGAAAGATACCGCAATGTCTGCATGAAGACCAAACTATTCGACCAATATGTCCTGCCTTCCATGACGTATGGTCAGTATGGTGCCGAAACATGGATGCTTACAAAGGAACTGGTGAAACGAATGAGAGTAAACCAAATGTATACTGTTGATGTCCCAAATAAAATAAAATAAATAAATAAAGAGCCATGGAGCGTTCTATGCCAGGCATCACAGCCCTAGATAGAGTCCGCAACATAGAAATACGGCGACAGATTAGGGTCAAGATGTAAACCGTATTACTAGACTCAAGCGTAGCGGGAACGCGCCCGCCGGCCGGTCAGCTGTCAAAGAAACGGCAGCTGATTTTATTTGTTATTTTATTCGATTTAGGGCATAAATATAGTGTTATTATAGTAAAAAATAGTTGTAGAGAATAAAAATAAGGGGGACAAGTGTTTGCGGACAGTTTTCTCCGAAACAAAGAAGATTGCATCATCCACCGAGTGCCGAGTGAACCGTTATTGGATTTGAAAATCACAAAGGAATTTCCAGCTGAGTACTTTTGTTTCAATATGAACACGTTCAACACTTATTTTAGATAGATCTAATCAGAATATCACGCATTCCACATCACAAATACCTCGATATCGCTGTAGTATCACTACAAATTGGCAAACGGCCAACCTATTGTCAATGTGAACTTGGTACCTACTGGCATATGTGCTGTACCTGAGGATGTTCTGTGATTCTATAGATCTCTGAAACTGTACACACGTGTTTAACTAACTGTATCTCAGCTGACACACCTACACGGCTGGTAGAATTGTTGAGAAACCTTATCACTGCAAATAACTTAGCGCCTTGTATAAAAAGTTTGACTATCCCTTGTAAGGTAGCATAGTAGGTAATAGCAACAGTAAGATTAATTAGAATAAACATTGAATAGTACTGATAATAACAATACTTACACAAGTAGAATTAGGGACCATAATTTTATAAAACAATTTTAGTTTGAATAATTATAACTAATATAAAGTCCATTTTATTTATTATTTATTTTTAACCTAATCACCTAACTAGTAGGCTGACTGATTTGTTATCAATTTATCATAGAACTATAAGACAATACTTAAAAAGAATAACTGTAGTTTAAAACCAGACTTAGTTTCCACTTGTGCGGGTTGCCATAGTTCTACAACCATATAAATATATAGCACACACACAAATCGCCTGTATTAAACTCTCTTCACTAGAACCTTATACTGCTGCACTCTGTATATTGGTTCCAGCATGGAGTCCAAGATGACAACGCGCAAAGCTGAAATTGCCCTGCAACTTCACAACGCTCTTCAAGATCTTTTGGCCTCCAGAGAACTAAATGCTAAATATGAACAAGAGAGAACAGACAGCGAAATGGAGATTGAAAAAATCCTTGTCACAAACAAAAATCTCAAAAGCGAGCTAAGCCAGATGCATAGTGATTGGTTCGATGCCTGCACGGTAAGAGACCAGCTCAGAAATCTATTAGACTCACTCGACGAGTGCTACCATACCCATGAGTCAAGCCTTCAGAGAATACTAGCGCTTGAACAACAATTACTGGAAGCGAATCAAACTATCCAACAGCTGAAGGACCAAAAGGCTGAGGATGACACAGAAAAAACCATTTCTCTGTACCATGAACTCGTCGGGCAAAACAGTGTGACTCCAACTCAACATCCAAAACCAATATTAATAGACCTAACAAATACTAATAAGAAATCTACACCGCTGTTAAAAACTAGAAAATACAGTAAGAAAAACAGAAAAATAAATAAAGCTATTGTCATGACCCAAAACCGGCTGCAGAAGCTTAACAGTTGCCAGACTCCGGAAAATAAGAAAATTAATGATTCAGAAATAACAAGATTGCTATAAGAAAGAACAGAAGAATATCAGAATATAGTCACTGATCTAGAGCTAAAAATATCGCAACTTGAGAGAGAACTTCAAAATATGGCTACTAAATACTCGCTATCCGATGCAAAAGTAATAATGGAACTAGATAAAATAATAGCAGACAGCAACACTAATTTACAAAGAGTTCTCGAGCTTACGCGACAACCGCACCGATGCCTTCACGAGAACTGCCCAATATCTGAGGTCGAGTCTAACACCACTCCCTTCGAGATTACCACCGGAGAGCGCTCCATCATCACACCTGACACCGGTGACACGTCACCAGCGGAGTCCGAGGCTGCCCCCTTACAGCAGCACCTCGCCCCGAGTGACGCCACCGAGCTCACATACGCGCCGCCGCCGCCGCCACCGCCGCCACCACCACCACCCCAGCAGAGCCAGTGCCGGGAGCAGAGCGGAGCGGAGACGACGTGCACGGCGATGCCGCCGGCGCCGGAGGTCTCGCGGGAAAAGTCTCGCAGTACAATTATGTTCTCGGACCGGCTAGGCTTAGGTATGGGACTCGCACTTCAAACCTGTCGTGTGGGATCTGTCATCAATGAGTGTATGCCTGATGCCCCATTTAAAATAATAACTGATAAAATTATTACTCGACATTTTGAAAAGAGCACATCCATAATCATTTATGTAGAAAATTGCTCAGGCGTAGGCAAACAGACATTGATAAATCTCATCGACGCCCTTTCTTCTTTGGAAGTGACAAAGGTGGTACTGTGTGCATTCCCATATAAGAATACAATGAATAGAGGGCAAAAAAGAGCCACCTATAAATTAAATATGTACATGTACAACATGACATTACGAAGTACGAAAATACGCTTCTTTGACACGAATGTATATAACACCTTTGACATTTATTACTCTAATGTTGACATGATTTATGAAATTGCTAAATCATTAGCTTCTTTTATATTAGAATCTGTTATAAGCAATATAACAGAAGTAAGAATATGTAATGTTGACACCGTAACGATTAGTACTCGTACTAATAAAATGCATGACACCACTGACAAGGCACTATGTACACACGATACTTTTGTATCAAATTTAAACTGCCGCAACCGACAACAGGAAAGCACGGCTTAAAATTGATGCACCAAAATATGCAAGGCTTTTCTGGCAAACAATTAGAACTAGAAATGTTTCTAGAACAGAGTAATATAGACGTACTATGTATGACAGAACACTGGCTGCAAGAGTGTGCTATGCAGTTCAGTATACCAAATTATAAAATAATCAGCTGTTTCAATAGACAGACTAGAACTCGAGGTGGTTCCTTAATACTAGTAAAAGATGGTTTTAAGTGTAAAGAACGAAAGGATGTTGTTAGTCTCTCTAGTGAGATGAATGCTGAAGTCTCGTGTGTTGAGATGGAAAAATATATAATTGTTAGTGTGTATAGGCGGGGCGAAGGAGAGTTTGAAATCTTTGAGACAGTCATGGAACAAGTACTTCAACTGGCATCAAGAAACAAGTCCAAACGCATCATAGTTTGTGGCGACTTTAACGTAGATCTATTAGACCAAGCAAACCGCTCTATACGCACTAGGACCTTAGCAGTATTTAAGTCTTTCAATATGTGCAATGTCTTTCTGGAGCCTACACGAATATCGGCTACCTCCGCTACCTGTATAGATAACGTCTTCTGTGAATGTAGTATCTACGATAAACAAATAGTTAACGCATTAAGTTCAGACCACACGGGTCAGATGGTAGTTTTTGAGGAAATTAATGCGGAAAAACCCGTTAAAATTTTATGTAGACCAGTGACTTTGAAGAAGATGGAAAAATTTCGAAATAGACTTGTGTCAAGTCTGCCTTCAACACCTTACTGTGAAGATCCGAACACACTATATTCCAACTTCTTCCAAGTTATATCTACGGAATTCGAAAATGTGTTTAATCTGACCGAAGTGAGAAATAATAATAAAATAAAGTTCTCTGAATGGGCTTCAGAGGAATTAAGACAGAGTAGGTCCAAACTATATGAATTGTATGAACAAAAATCTTATGACCACAGTCCGGAATTTGTCACCCTTGTCAAAAATTGTTCTAATAATTTTAGGAAAGAATGTCATAAAGCCAAATGCTTATATTTAAATAATCAAATTACAGTTTCGGGTGACAAAATTAAAACTATATGGAACATTATTAAAAAAGAGACAGGCAAGGTCAGGTGTAGTGAATCTAGTTTTAATTTAAAAGTTAATGGTAAATTACTCTCATCTAACGAGGACGTTGCTAACGCATTTGAAAAGTTCTTCAGTACTATACCCATAATAACAACAGAAGCACTACCATCCTCTTCTGAAAAGTCTCTAGATTACTTGGTTGAAAATGTTCCCCAACACAAGAGTGGCTTCAACTTCAAACCAATAGACTCTCTAACTATATTTAAAACATTCAAACTTCTAAACGTTAAAAAGACTGAAGATCTATGGGGCATGTCGGTTAAAGTAGTTAAATCTGTAATTGATGTGATTGCTCCGTACATGGCAATCATGTTCAATAGTTGTATAGCAGAAGGTATTTTTCCTGACCTCATGAAAATGAGCAGATTAATACCACTTTTCAAATCCGGTAGCCAGGAAGACCCTGCGAACTTCAGACCTGTATCTGTTTTGCCAGTGTTGAGCAAAGTGTTTGAAAAGGTGATACTAAATCAACTACAATCTCACTTTAACGCATCAGGGCTACTCCACAAAAAACAATTTGGTTTCACTAAAGGCAGATCAACAACTGACGCCGGAGTAGCACTAGTACAACACATCTATAGTGCGTGGGAGGGATCACAGGATGCTGTTGGTGTATTCTGTGATCTTTCCAAGGCCTTTGACTGTGTGGATCATCAAACCCTTCTGCTCAAACTGCAACACTATGGTATTAAAGACAATGCTTTAAAATTAATGGAATCATATCTTGGAGACAGAGTACTAAAAGTAGATATAAATAGAAATAAGTCTACCGGAACGCATATGAATATTGGTGTCCCCCAAGGCTCTATTCTGGGTCCGTTCCTTTTCTTAGTTTACGTGAATGACCTGCCGTATATGGTGGAGAAAATGACTCAGATTGTACTATTTGCTGATGACACATCCATTATCTTTAAGGTGAAAAGACAACAAGAAATTCTAGACGATGCAAATAGTACGCTCTCTCATGTGTTAAGTTGGTTTAATGTAAACAACCTTTTATTAAACTCGAAGAAGACAAAATGTATCAAATTCTGTTTACCGAATGTGCGGCAGGTGGACACGAGTGTAAGCATAGGAACGGAAAGACTAGACCTCGTTGAAGAAACAATTTTCCTTGGAATCACTATAGACTCGAAACTTCAATGGGGTCCTCATGTAACTAGTCTCTCACGAAGACTTAGCTCAGCTGCTTATGCGGTCAGGCAAATCAGACACATCACAGATGTAGGAACTGCCAGATTGGTTTACTTTAGTTATTTCCATAGTATTATGTCTTACGGAATACTTCTTTGGGGGAGAGCGGCAGATATAAACACAATATTTGTCTTACAAAAAAGGGCCATTCGGGCTATCTATCAACTAGATGCTAGGCAATCACTAAGGGACAAATTCAAAAATATCAATATACTTACTGTTACCTGTCAATACATTTATGAAAATATCATGTATACCAGAAAAAACATAGGTTTATTTAAGACTTTAGGTCATAATCATAGTATTGGCACTAGAAATAGAAATAAGATTGCTATGCCCGCGTTCAGACTCAGTAAGGTTGCTCACTCTTTTATGGGAGTATGTGTTAGTTTTTATAATAAAATACCTAATGAAGCAACGGACCTACCAGAAAGGAGGTTCAAAAACTATGTCAAAAACGGCCTATTGAAGAAGTCATATTACAGTGTAAAAGAATATTTAGATGACAAAACTGCATGGTCTTTACCATCTCAGCGCACAGAAATCCAAAGAGGGGCGATGGACTGAGTCAGTACGTCTCTCCTCGGTGTATTTCCTTAGACTTAAGTAGAAATACATAACATTGTATTTTTAAGGCTCTGATATTTTAAAAGAGGTACGGGGGAGGTTTCTTGCCCTTCTTTGCTCCATCCCTAAGCCCACAACTTCCGAACGGGCGGTAGTATACAAAAATATTAATATTATATTGACGTTGACTAAGTAATATGTATGATTTTATGGTCAATAAAAATTTTGAACTTTGAACTTTGAACAAGTGGAGGTGGGCAGGATACTTGGCGAGGCGAGGTGATGACAGGTGGAGTAGATCCGTGACCGAGTGGTGGCCGAAAGAGGGAAAGAGAAGCGTGGGTCGACTGGCAGCCAGATGGGTCGACGACATTACGCATATTGCGGGGAAGACCTGGATTCGATTGGCAGGACCGGATATGTTGGCACAAAAGAGGCTTATACCCAGCAGTGGGCGGATACAAGCTGCCGATGATGAAACGCCTTTATTTACAGAACCTGAGAACTGTTAATATGTGTAAAATATAATAATATTATTAACTGTACGTGTAAAAAACTGAACTTGCAAATTTACCGCAGCAAGCCTTCGTTATTAATCGCGGTTATTTCCATAGCAACCTTATGCCCTATTTCACCAACGATCCCTAACTTTTAGGTGACAATTACATTCAGGGGCCACCTAGCGGTTGATTAGCTTTGACCTAAGTTTAAGGGGCATCTAGGCTACTAGGGGACCCCTTAAATTGAAAAGGCCGGCCTCCGAAACAATCTCTATACAGTTATGAAAAAGAGCTAAGTATCCCCTAACTGTTGGTGAAATCGGGTATTAGTCCAGTTAAGTCAGTTAGTCCAGTAACAGGTTAGACAGGGTCTGGAAAAACTTCAAAATAACGAGAGAGAGGGAGAGAGAGAGAGAGAGAGAGAGAGAGAGAGAGAGAGAGAGAGAGAGAAAGAGACTAGGTAAATAATAGAAACGGCATTGAACTGCCAACCACTTTTTAACACAAAACAATTACACGAGTTTCTGTGTACTGGCTCAGATCCTAACCAGAGCGGTCTGGCTTTTACTAGGCGCCTCACACAAGAGCTTTCACATTACAAACCGACAAAGTTAACCGAGACTTTTTCAAATCTAAATACCATAGCTGAAGGTCCATTTTCCCGTGTTAAAGCAAATATGCGTGTTAAAGTTCAGGTTGGCCAAACCATTGGCTCTGGCTACCGTGAACCGCATAAAATTAACGAAAACAACCCAGAATTCCACAAAAATTTCGCTTTATGTTCTTTGCAATCGGCGGGCGGCTTGTAAATATAAACAAACACCACGCTAGGTTTTAGTGTGTAGCGTTGTAGGGGAATTTAATTTGTCTACGTGGATACTAGGCAGTAGGAAGCCTGTGATGGTATGAATGGAAATCAACGCTTGGCAGCAAATAACACGGCCGAATGCTTGTTTTCGGGCAGAAAGGACTGATAAAAACATAGGTTGAATGGAAAATCCTGTGTAGTTTGAAATCCGACAACTATTGTGCGTTGGCATAGCTCCTGATGTTTCCTAAAAAAATACTGGTTAAAGCGAATACAAGCGCTGCTGAAGGTGATCATGATAAAGATATACTTATTTATTTACATTCAATTTACTTATGTACTGAAGCGTCCAACGTCCTTGAAAGGTCGATATTTTTTGTCCTGTTTCTTTTTGTATTAACCGACTTCGTAAAGGAGGAGGTTTACAATTCGTCCGGATGTTTTATTTTTTATTAAAAAATAATAAGGTTGAAAATTTTGATGGACGGTTGAGTCAGATAAAAGTTTAGTTGAGAAAATAAATAAAGTAATATCCGTATACCTGTAACCGGCGAGCATCTATGAAGAGATTTATGAATTTTAAGTAAGCGAATCGCAGCAAGTGTAGGTTTGTAGTTTGATATTTTGTATTTTTTTTGACGCAAAATCGAGTATTGAATCACTGGCTGAAAGTGAGCACAGTAGTGCCTCTACCACCCCGCATGGTAAAAGGCGTGACGCTATGTTATGTCATATATTAAAAAGGTAGATGTCGGAAGTCGTTGCACGCGTGGTAACACCTAGTACAAAGCGAACAGGAAACAATGAACATTTCGAAAAAGCTTCTAATATCCTCCCCTCCATTCTCGAGAACATACTGGCTCCTTGCAAACGTTCACTATTAGTATATAACGTTATGGAAATACGGGTTGGAATGGAATAGAGGGGTTTTATGTGGTCGTCAGAGCTCGCCCGCATCTAGGCAACGTGGAACGTTCTTTGAGTCCATAACGAGGTGCGCCTTTGTAACTAAATAGCCTTATGTAGGAATTGTCGAGGAAGTTAAACAGTTATTTCTGATATTGTTATCACATCAAAGATATATTTCAGTACGTAAGTCTTCACTAGAGACGACATTATAAATGAAAGCATTATATTATAAATGAACACTTGATATATTGTAACAATTGTTCATAATATGCTCTTAGTTCACTGTTCACTACTATTTAACACACGATTTGTTGTTTTGTGTCTTGTATTGTATTGTTTATCAAAGAGAAAATTTTGCGATAAATCGTGAATAAAGTGAAGTAAATTTAGCCTATTAATGTCCCCAAGTCTCCGCTGAGGGGCACAGGCCTTTACCAGGATACGAGTAAGATTCAGCCTTATTGAGCAACAAATCGTAGGTAAACAAAAAAAATAATAACAGGTATGAATGAAACAGTAGAATTTTATGGGAAACGTGACTCTAAATACAATAATTAGAGGTAGGTAGGTTTGCAATTGTAAATTATTATTTGCATTTACTTCATTCTAATACCTATCGTTAATTACTAAGCTGAACATAGCAATTAACTAATTAACGAAAAATAAAAATGAAAAATGAATACGAAATTCACAATTCACTATTTTTATTTACTTTTGTTTTATTTCAACTAATTGTGTGCAATAAAGAAATTATGAATTATGAAATTCAATACAGAGTAAAAAGATATAGTTGTGCCTTAAACTAAGTTATAAAACCTGTGTTTTAAGGCCAAAAAAACAATTAACCTTAATAAACACTATGCAAATGATGCATGCACTATGTCAACCAATTTTTCCGCTACACCCAGATTCTGCAGTGCTTGTTTTGCGTTTTAAAGTTTATCTTTCAATTTTCAACCAAAAATTAGCACACGCTCGTAACAGTTTCCAATTTTAAAATTCTGTTACGGAACCTCTGACCCACATTCTCGGGGCAGAGCGGTGACGAAGGCTAGGCTAGAGGGCTTCAAAGGTTAAGCGCGACGTCTCAACCTAATCTTGTATCCGCTAACTACGCCTAACGGCTACGGCGTAGCACGTCGTTTGCTACGGCGAGAGCTACGGGCTACGGGAAATCCAACAGCGCGTTTTGTGTACAAATATTTCATAGAAACTTAAATATTGGAAAGTTAGCTGTGTATTTGATGACAATTGTCAGTGTGTACCTAAACTAGCAATTGAAATGTTTCAGTTACTTTTAAAACAACACGATAGGCATGATTACAGTGTACGGAAAAATATTTTGTCTTGGTAATAAATAATTACAAACGTGTGTGCTTATTTTGAATAGATAAATAATTAATTACAAATTAAACGTCAAACGTCAATTAAATAATAATCAGTATCCCTATCAGGGAAAGAGAAGCGTGGGTCGACCGGCAGCCAGATGGGTCGACGACATTACGCATATTGCGGGGAAGACCTGGATTCGATTGGCACAGGACCGGATAGGTTGGCACAAAAGGGAGGCTGCTTATACCCAGCAGTGGGCGGAAACAAGCTGCTGATGATGAGTAAGTATCCCTTCTCCTGAATACATAGAGTTATCAAGTTTCCTGGCTCCACCACCATCTTGGATACACAGGCAAGACTGCAACCACATACATGCCCCATAGCCCGCGGTCACAGCGGCGTGTAACTAAACCCCCTAACTGAATTGTTGGCCCACTCGCTCTGTAAAATACGAGTATGTTGGGCTTTGAAATTCTGTGAGGTATGCAGGAAGACAAGTATTTTGGGAGCATAGTTAATATAAGATGAACTAGCGAGGGGCAGTTGTTCCAACCGCAGATAATACTTGGATCACACAGCCCTGCACGTTCTCCCTGAGTGGTGCTAACGGGTAACGAATTATTTTCAAGAATTTAATGTCCAGGTTCTCGATAGAATCAAATTGTTATTTTCCAAAAAATATTGCTGATAATAAAAGAATAAAAAGAGATGAACTAGCAATTTAACAGTAATTACATGGGCCATACATAACTAAAACACATACTACATAATAATGCCATGAAAATGAGCAACACTAAGCAATGTTCTCATAAACAAACCACACCAAACCAACTTATAAGAAACAGTTTCATTCCGCCGCGATAAGCAATTTGTAAGTCCCAAAGGCAAACGCGAGCGTCAGAAGGCATATCCAAAAACTAGGTTTCCCGGCTAACCGCACCAAATAGCTGCATAACGTGAAATTCTAAACTGCTTTCTAAGTACACGGCGCCAAGTTTGCGGTGTATTTTGTATCAAAAGAGCAGGCGACTGCGGCGCTGGCGCTCATTACTAGCGACATGGAGGTGGTTGCTGTGTACTGTGTAGGTTGTATCGTGTATTCGTGTCTAATCGCACGGTGCCCAAATTAAGCGAAAATTAAGAAATCTGTTTTACTTTTGTCAGATTTCATATGAATGAATTTAGATTGATACCCCAGTGAAAATGGACTATTGAATATCTGGCCAAAGGTGGGCACAACAGTACCTCTGCCATTCCGTATGGGAAAAAGCGTTACGCTATGCAATGTGCAGTCAGCATTGCTGCATGACATGTTTCTGATTTAACTCTTACCAAGACCAACATCTATTCACCATAGCCAGTTTATAACATTAGATCTCAGCCAAGAAACCTACTAGCACCAGCT
The DNA here is from genome assembly GCA_963457715.1 of Argyresthia albistria. Classification (NCBI taxonomy): domain Eukaryota; kingdom Metazoa; phylum Arthropoda; class Insecta; order Lepidoptera; family Argyresthiidae; genus Argyresthia; species Argyresthia albistria. The sequence goes on along the minus strand of OY735261.1, from coordinate 5,330,146 downwards.
ACCCTGAATACAAGTGCTCTACTGGAGTCGGTTTCGTATGCGTTCAGCCTGCAGCCACTGCTTACATGTACTCGCTTTGTTACAAACGACTCCAATTTAGCTCCAAGAACTCCGAAGTGAAATGAAAACTTCATTTAGACTGTGGAGAAGGACACGTATCTGCACTTTTCTGCGCAGTTAATTTTCTTCTGAATTCATAATGTCTGTGCGAACTAGACGAAGAGACCGGTGAGCATGGGAAATAGCAAAAGGTTGGGGGGTTTTATTGCTTTAAAATTGTCTAAAGATGGCAATAAAATGGTGTGTAATGGTGTGTACTCGTACTTTGTACAAATGTCTGTCTATATTATCCTGGTATATGGATTATTTATCCCTCCTGAAAAGCCTGAAATAACGTGTCAGAGAATATCCTGGGGATATAAAAAGGTTATTTAACCTGAAGGAGTCTCTCATCACATATTTGAGAGCGTCAACAATTCGAGTCCAAACCAAATTGATGCAAGAAATTGTTTGACCAATTTGACCCCGTTTTGCGTGTAACCCAGAGCTACATTGACCGATTCTATAGATTCTCTGAAAATTTTATGAAATGCCAATTTTCAGTACAGGACCGTCACCTAACTCGACTGCCCGTGGCACGTTGTAACCGTTTTGCTTAAACTCTGTTTAATCCTCACAGTGCTTCCATACGTCACAGTGGCTGAGCAATGAATTGATTCGTACACACACTCCATTAGCCGTGCGATGCCTGATTCAGATGCGGACTGTCTTGTTGAACCATATGTTTTATTTCAGATTTTGTACATAACTAGATTTTAAGAAAAGTCAGTACATCAACATAATGATAGTGTCTACCTCGCGAAAAATCAGGTGATGGCAGGTGAAACAACTGGATAACTTGACTGGACGCTTTGGAAAGTAAAATAAAGAATAGTACAGAGTTCCCATACAAACAGTTATATTACTTTTAAAATTTTCTTATTTGCGTTCATTCAATAACATTTTATTATTCATGGCGCTCTAACTGAGGTTAATTTCGCCAATAAATAATAATAATTATAATAACAATATTTAATTTCAGGGACCTATTAAAGAAACCCATATTGATAAATACCAACTAGGGATATATAATAATATCACTAATAACCAGTGTCACGTGTTTTATGGATTTTGCTGTATTTTGACAGGTTCTCTCAATCGAAAACCTGGAAATGTTAATTAGTTGCTCGTTAGCAATACCCGGGGAGGACATGAAGGGCTGTAGGTTCCAAGTATTAGTAGTAGTGGTAGTTCTTCGGAGACGTGAGCAACATTGTTGGAAATATTTTTTATTGCAGTTGTCAGTTAATTATGTGTTTGGAGCTGTCAAACCTCTAATGATTTGCTAATCGAATAATGAAACCCATGGCTTCTTCCCAGGAATAATCTGTTCTTATAATTTAACATAGAAGCTACTAAAAGTGGCGTCCGCCAGGCGGATATCGGTATCGAATTGGTCGAGTCAACGTAGGCTAGCTTGGATTTATTCGTACTGTTAGATCGTTTGCCTAAATGACTAGGCCAGTTTCTCTTCTGTCTAACGCTTATCCAGTGAATTGTTTCTACACTAGTAGTTTTGGCTGGTTAACGCACGTATACTGTTGTTTACAGTGGACTGAGCATTCTGCAAGCAATGAACAGTATTCAAGATAAACATCTTGAATTTCAGAGATGAGATAGGTACATCATGAAAGAAATTAATAAATTAGATATTTCTGAATAAGACCAGCATATTGCTTAAATTACTTGAAGTCACTAATATAGCGGAAGCACTAATCGTCAGCGAAGAAAACGCATTAAAAAGTAATCGAGATACCGATACACTTGCAATTAGTGATTGCTCATTTATTGTCATTATTTTTATAAACTTAGTCGGACACAGTTCCTACCTCTAATAGTGGCTGTTTGAATAAAGCCAGTATTACTGATACCTAATCCTACATTTTAATGAAACATAAACATTTGCAATCAAATATACCTTTTTGATTTATTTTCTCCGCAGTCAAAGTTTCGGAAATCAAATCTCCAACTTATGAGGCGAGGTTAATTCGGCAAAAGCTGAGAGGGCAACCTTTCAACCCAATAAAACAAGGGTGTTTCCCAACTGTTAACGCCAAGGACGGACTTTCATGTTCAGTATCATACACTGTCATACGTGACGTGTTCTTCCCTTTCCAGTTATTTAATTTGCGTGACAGGGGGCTAGCTCATCGCCGCAGCTATGGAGACAGACGGCATCAAATAGATTGGGTGTGCTGGGATGTGGGTGGTGGTGAAGGTATGGTAGGTGGATTATGACAACAGTGGTCACCTACAATTATTAATTTTCTTTAATAAATAGTTTATTAGTTTTATTACACATCAGTTTAATTTTACGTGTGTGCAAGGTGTAATTAATTTATTATAAACTACACGGGTACCGAAGAGGCTCACTAAATAAAACATCAAATGGTTCGTGGTTTGATTTCGTGCTCAGATCACCCTGTACAGAACAGGTAAGCTCAATGCGACAATACAATATTGTGCTAACGTTCCCAGATAATCCAGCACCAAAAACTAGTTTAGAAGTTTGTAAAATACGATCAATTGATGCTAGAAAAGCCCAACCCAGTGAGTTCGGGGCTGAGGTGGGTATTGTTTGCAATACTCGACCCCTTTCTGAACTTTATGACCTCACTGTAGCCTGATGGATGAATACCTATTTATTTGAATGAATACTGCTCGTAAGTATTTAGTGTATGGTTGATATACATAAAATACCTCTGCGTTAATTCTTGCTCGTCCAATTTTGTACGTACCTTTACAAACCAAATTTACAAACCAAAAGCTGACATTTGTATTGACGGGAATAAGTGAATGAACTGCCGAGATCTGACAAAATTGCATGTTGAATGAATGAAATTAATTCAGATTTTATATAATTAACATAAATGAGTTTACAATTGATTGATTGATTTAACTTTAACTTTAGAACAAGTTAGAATAGCTACACCATATCTGTATTGTTCCAGAGTGTATGTTGTGCTGAGCCTCTGAGATTTGAATAAATCGATAGAAAGGGTTGTGCAGTTTTTAAAAACTAAAAAAAAACGACTTCCACAAACCCTATTTGATTAGAATCCAATTTCAAGTGCTTTTTGAGTTTAATACATATCCCGAGGAATTGTAAAGCTCCTCCTTTTGTGAAGTCGGTTAAAAAGGCGCTCCTAACCGGACCATATTTTCACTGCAATATGTTGCCGGCAACTATTGGTGTCTTTCTCTAACATGTGAGTAAGAGAGGGACACCAATAGTTGCCGGCCACATATTGCAGTGAAAATATGGCCCGTTTAGGAGCTCCCAAAAGCAATACAAAATGTAAAAATCAAAATACCTGAACCAGGCAAAATTATACAATTAAACGTTTCGAATAAATTAATTGTATTCAGTTGTATCAGAAGGACCTCTTGAGGCAGCAATAATAGGATTGGATGACTATCAAAGTTTCCCTCGAGATCGGAGCGATTCCTCCGCGCTCCGCTTACTACCAACTATTCGGATATCACGGATATTGCCCGTAACTTGAAATACTTCTTCTGCGTGAGAGCCCCTGAGATGCTTATTGGTTTCTCGTGACGAACCTTTGCGGGTGATGAATTGTTACACTGACGATCGAGATCGCATAACTTGATTTGAAATTCCTATAGTTAGATTTTAGCCTACATATCCACATGTTACTAAAGTAAAGTCAAATAGGCGAATATAATGATTTATTTTATTTGGGACATCAACAGCACATAGATTAACAATTACAAAGAGCAAAGATACAGAATTAAAGCCAGTAACAAAAATCCACAAAAATACAAGAAATAAATTGAGATTGAGAAACTTATACAGATAGACAAGTGAGCAAACTTAATAAATAAGATCTCTACATGGGAAGGAGATTTCGTAAAGGGTCCTTATACTGTACCCCAGCCAGATAATATACTCTCTATAGTTGATAATATAAATGAAACCTTGATATGCCAACATCGCTAATATTAATAAAGTTGCCGACTTGCCGTCACTACTTTAGAAGTTAGAGCTGCTTACCGAATTCTCCAGTATATTGTCTTTGTATATTGTCAAGTTTCCATGGATTTTGTCTTTGTTGCTCACAAGTCCACTTATAAGTTACCTACCTACCTTTGTCTAGTATGCAACTTGTACGAAATGATTTTGAAAGGCCAATGCAACTTTTGGCATGTTTTTTTTCTCTTGGCCAATTCTGAAACCAATTCCATAAGATAGAGAGGACAGTATGAGAAATCAATAGCAAAAGGTCTCCATTTTTAGGATTCCGTACCCGAAGGGCGCCAAACGTGACCCTATTGCTGAGACTTCGCTGTCCGTCCGTCCGTCCGTCTGTCCGTCCGTCCGTCCGTCCATCCGTCCGTCCGTCCATCCGTCCGTCCGTCGACGCATAATTCTCACACTCATAACTTTATGTACCACCCAGACCTCTTGTAGTTTCACAAGACCGAATTGGTTGCTATAATACAGGGTGACATTTAATTAGCTGACCATATTTTGGGGAATGATAGTATCCATCATTATGAACAACTTTCCCCAAGAAACATATAGTCGCAAATGAAAAAAAAATTTCGTTCTCCAGTACATTGCCCCAATCAGCTGATTTCAAGTTACTATGGGAGACCCAAAATTTTTTTTTCGTTGCGACTATAAGTTCCATGGTGCAAGTTCTTCATAATGATGGGTACTATCATTCCCCAAAATATGGTCAGATAATTAAATGTCACCCTGTATAGGTTAAGCACATTCTGACTGAAACTGACATTTTATGTGAAACATACATGAATTATAATAATATAATATAGCTGATTTATTAAAAAAAAGAGTAATAGATTTGTTGTGAGGTGTAATTATTAGATGTGCATTCTAAAAGAAGCTTTAGTTTTAAATAAATAGCGATGCATCACGAACTAAAATTGTTACTACAATAACAATATTTTGAGGTTACTATTTTGCTGTGCAATAAGTATTTTTGCTAAAAATTGGGAATCATTTTTTATACATGATTAGCAGTTAAATAATAGCCGTAATCAAATGTGAGCTGTATTAATATTCGATGCTCTATGAAATGCTGTAAACTAAAGGCAAGTGGTTTAGAATGCGAGGCACAGCGAAAATTTAATTTATTTATAACAGCCACACGGCTGCTTCTGATATTAAACAACAGGGCCTACTCCGTACATAGTTATGCGAAGTGTGAATTATGTACAACTATTTTAATTAAAGTCTTACAGGGAATTACTGCAGAGCGCACCTCGCCTTGCCTTGGCTCTGCTGGCAACCGACCTGTAACAATACGTAAACCTTTGAAATATGAGGCGTTGATATACAAATAGTTCAAAATTATTTACTTGAATTGATAAGCGTAACACCACTCAATATTTGTTATTGTTTGCTTGACTTGTGGCTTGACTGTTATTTTGGCAACGAAACTTATGAAAATTTTACCAAAACGGCAATTTACCTTTGAAAATATGTAGTTATTTTTTATGTTTATTACCAGTCTTCGGGAGTACTTTGATGTCATCGTATTGTAATTTTCTATAATAATCATCATCTTTATTTCAGGTCACAAGACTACATATTTTATGAGCCTATAACCAAACTTAAGCCTAGCTATGGATTTTATCCTTGTCGGTTTCGCTTTCCTATAGCGTCGGTAGACGATGCCTTCCGGCCAGTAGTCCTTGCCCAGTAACATCATTCTTTGTGACGTACCAATCTACTGCAAATCGTGTAATTTGATTCCCACGACACAGGCTTGCCTAATGTGGGAGTAACCGGGAACTCACTGTATGTTTTTCCTATTGATAAATTAGTATTTTTCATTTTCTTTTTTCATTGTAATAAATTACCTAACAAATCGCCATAGATGGTAGACACAGGAAACTACTACGTAACTTATAATCGTGGTCCACCTGTACCTACGTCTCGTCTCACAACATCGCTAATCGGCTGTCCGTGAGGAGCATGCTGGAAACAAAACCTAATTCGAGGAACAATATTTGCGGACTAAGTAACGCGAAATAAATTATCGAAGCCCCCTCGATTCCAGTCTGGTAAATGTAAAACATGGTTCACTATTTCCAATTACAGTAGGGGAAGTAGTGTCGTAACATGCCAATTTTGGTATCAGACGAATTCACTTGGAACAATTTGTTAGGTCTACTGGTGGAAAGGAGGGGATGCAAGGTAAACTACGGCGCGCTCTAGCAAAATATATATCGGCTTCTATGAACCTACCTAATTCCTCGAGGGTGGTATCATTTTCCAATAAATCGGGAAATTTCACATAAATAGATAGATGAGCATATCTCACAACACCAGCTAATATTGTTTGCTTCATCAGAAAATATTATTGATTATTTGTACAACACCATGCATAAAAATTGTGTTAACAAGCGTAATTCATGCAGATTTCAAAAATATATTTTTTTCAGAGACATTGGGTGAAAAAATATAATGAACCTTCTCGTGCGGTCACGTAAATTGACACTGACAGCCCAATTTATAGAGGGCTTTTGCTTACAGTAATTAATTCTAACAACGCCAATTTTTTCAGGGATCGTTCGGTATCGTGTGATATTACTGTAAGCAAAAACACTATAAATGTGGCTATCAGTGTCAATTTACGTGACCGCACGGGAAGGATCATATATTTTTTTCAATCAATGTCTCTGATGAATTATACAAAAAAAAAATATTTTTTAAATCTGCGTGAATAAGGATTGTTAACACTATTTTTATACTATGGCTACCGGGCTAAATCAGCTCAGGCAGACCTAGTTAACAATTATGCCAAGTGAATTCGTCCGATACCAACATTTGCAGGTCCCATACATTGAGTTGCACTACTTCCCCTACTATTAACGTCAAAAACAGTGATAGTGGTAATGAAAAATGTCGAGGCATGTCGCCTGAGCTGAGAAGGGAATGCACAGTTTAATATCTCTATGGTATAGTAAACACAAACTTGTCAGGAAGATATTTTAGCTAAGTGAAAATAGTATCTATTGTTAAGTTATCACCATTTTGGCTCGAATTCTGTCTCTCTCTATTTCCATGACGTGTCTGGAAAATTTCACCACGACCCAGACTTTAGGTTAGGATCTAGACAAACACGCTACGTTAACGTCAAACTGTCTTGCCTTCGAGATTCAGGTTTTAAATTAGTGCGGACTACTCAGTACACGGGCAGGAAATCCCTATAATCTGTTTAGGTCACGCTATGTTATACCGGCAACTGTGTTTGGCTTGGTTTTGTACGGAATGAGTTGGGAATTGGGAATTATGAAGTTTCAGCCGTCGGTCTGTCGGTTCGTTTGTGTTTGCGGTGCAGTAAAATTCAGACGTAGAACATTATTTCCAAAAGTGATGGCATGACACAAGGGCTATTGCTTTTTCTATGCTTATATAACTGTATAAATTGTTTGTAGTGCAACTAACAAACTGCTACCAAGCTCTGAGAGTTATCTCAAGCACAAGAAAATGACAGATTTCGTATGGCAAAACCTTCATTATGACATATCAAAGACAACTGTCAGAGCTGAGAGTGGTTTATTATTTCGAGTATGCAAATTAAAACAATGATTACAAATACTGCGAGTATTCCTGTGGTCTATCAGCTCTATGGGCACGTATTAGCTCGTCTATTGTCACCCCGCGTGCGTACAAACGGACGCAGTTAATTACCCAGGCCTCCAGAGAAAGGTGTCCTATTGGTGCGTTATGGCCAATTATAAAGTTTGTTGCTCACATAGCAAATACACAACCAACACAACATGAACCCGAACACATTCAATCCAGGACCTAATACAAAGCAGGACTGTCGAGAGCTCTAAAACATAGTGGTTATAATATACTGGTCTAGCAATTGGCACCCTCTGTTTACGTTGGAAAGACAGGTCTGCGGTCGGAGTTGGCCCTAAACAGTCTCCAGATTGTTTGTTCTCTGTTACCTCCGGAAAGTGCTAAAATGTACGTTTTTAATTTATTTGTGCGGTGGTTTCATGCAGGAGAACTTGGTGGCTGTTTATGAGAGTTGGGAAAATTGCGGGCAACTTCCGTGTGTGAAGTTTGCCCTGACGTATGAGAATACGTTAGCTGGGCGTCATGTGGAGTATTCCATGAAAGGTTTTCATTAAAAAATGTTTGCTCGTACTTTGCGGCTAGGTCAGTAGATAAGTATACTTTAACCTGACCCTGATAATTTGTAAGACACTGTTTCTCTAAGTCAAGTCTAAGGAATAGGTCCCAAACAAAGCCAAATATGAGTCTACAATTTTATTATTCTGTGATATGGGTACCACTCGTAATACTACGTAATATATACGTTTATTCATCAATCATCACATACTTCATCATAGGCTTTTGGAACCGAACAATTGAACAATTGAGCATACAGGTCAGACTGGCTATTGCGCCCGAAACACATGTACGTAAACCCACCAATTACGCAGTTTGCTCTACAACTATGCCACCTTTTGCGGGAAATTACAATGCAGTTAATTAAGGCAGCAGTAAAGTTGGCAGCTTCGGGCGAAATGGGAAATGGCTAATTATGAAATTGCGTTGAATCCAGAATGCAGCCAGGCTCTAGCAACTAGTAAAATATTTTGACGGTTATTTCGACCTTGGGAATTATTAAAGCAATATTTGCTAGTGGCTTTGCAGCTAGTATGGGTTCAAAATTACTAAATTGTAAAATGTATTATTATAGGTAATCAACCTTAATGTGCTGTGCTAGTTTTTAACCGACTTCAAAAAAGGAGGAGGTTATCAATCCGGAATCGGTGCAGCAGTTAGGTTTCTACATGAAAAAACTGTGAAGTAAATTTGTTTATACATCCAGATTTTTTGTGACTTTTCGGTGTTTATTTTCACGAAATATATCTTGGCTGTTAGGATCGCATATTCTTTTACATTTGTAATACGTATGGACTTCACTGTCACGAGACAGATTTTGTAGAATCGTTTTGTAGAGGTCTATAAACGACACTGTTAAACAAGCGGGGAGGACCAAGTAATAAGGTAATGAAGTCGGTTTTTTTTTTAAAGTTTTTCCTTGGCGAATTATGTGAAATAAGACTTCATGAATCCGTCGATTAACAGAAAATTTAGAAAATTCAATAGGATTGCGCATTTGCTTTACTCGATTCGGTGCCTGGTCTTTCTTAGAACACGGTATATTTTATGGATTTACAAAAGAGTCAAAGCTTGATTAATTGGATCTCGCCAATTATTGGAAGTAATTAATTAGAGTTCTCTTTTATTTCTGACCCCAGCTATTCCGTTTCACAAAGACAACTATTCTAACAGAATTCTCCTCTGTCGTCAAACTGAGTTAATTTTATTTCCTCACTCATGTCAAAGCATTAACACCCGAGGCACGCAAGCTTCAGCTCCAACAGAAGTTGTATAATTGCGTCGCGTAGCCTGACGCGCCTCGGTGCTAAGAGCAGGCCCGGGGCCTGAACGGAAATAGATAATTATGGAGCCGCAAGCTTAGAGGACCGACTTGTTTGTGCTGAGGCGTGCCTGTCAAGTTTGGAGGTATTTGAATGTTGATGTCAAACAGTCCTTGCCAGGGGCCAAATGCCACCACGAGCAGCAAACGACGTAATATAGTCAGTTAGTGATATAATATAATAAATATAATTAATATAACTGATGGGCAACCTACTGTCAGCGGAACTCGTAATTTCACCTTCAGCTTTTCACCAAATACGCCAGTCGTAGATATATTACACCAAAAGTTGCTAAAATCGCAAAACATGTGCTAGTCCTGATTTTTTAATATGTCGTTAGGACCACTACCGTCCAAGTTTGCAGCTTCGAAAGACCTGTGCTAACTTTGTAGCACTCGGAAAATGGGGAAATTTTAGCACTCTTTTTGGTATACTCATAGTATGACGCCTAAACTATGCGTTTATTAAAAAAGTGTCTTCTACATTATAAATAAGACTAAAATTGCTACAATTTGAAACCTAAACCAGCTTTGTAGGTTCAAAATTGACTGAGATACAGCTCTTCAAAGTTCGACACTTTCTTCCAAAAAAGTGAAATAAATAAGGTTTTGTCACTTTCTGACCATACTAAAACTGAACTAAATTTTCCACAACATATTTAGTTACATTTTACCCGTTGAATAAGTACTTTTCCCGATATAAGGGTCGGAAACTGACAAAACCAAAAAATAACACTTTTTTGGAAGAAAGTGTCGAACTTTGAAGAGCTCAGTCAATATTAAATTTACAAATCTGGTTTAGGTTTCAAATTGTAGCAATTTTAGTCTTAGTTAAAACGTAGAAGACACTTTTTTAACAAAACGCATAGTTTAGGCGTCATACTGAGTATACCAAAAAGAGTGCTAAAATTTCGCGTTTTTTCGCGTGCTACAAAGTTAGCAAAGGTCTTTCGAAGCTGCAAACTTGGATAAACACTGCTGGTAGCGGTCCTAACAACATATAAAAAAATCAGAATAAACACATGTTTTGCGATTTTAATGTAATGTACGACTGGCGTAAAAAGGCTCAAACTGGTGATAAGAGGACTAACAGAGAAACATTTTTTATTTTTTGTACAACGATAGACGATTTCGCAAAGAAAAGAATACAGTATTTACAGGCACGTGAGTCATGCACGTGTTTCTAGAGTACTTTTAGTTTATGGCACGCTCTTTCCTCGGGTTTTAATAATTCTCTTTCACGAGTATGATATTCAGATATTACTTACTGCCTGATTGATAACCTCTATCCATTGGCACTCTTCTACATATAGCTACCAAAAGGCAGATACGAAAAAGAATTATGTCATGTACCATGTACCTGCATACTTACTTGGATAGGAAGGAACATTGATTAAAGTTGACTTGAAACTTTGAAGGGTGGGCCGGATGCCAAAGTGAGCAAAATCTAGCATAATCGTTTAAACAGCCTCGGGCGAGGGCTTAACTAATTTAGCTGAGATTAAACTAGAATCCCATGCAATATTCCCCCTAAAGAGAACACTGCACAATGCAATCGCTTTGTTTATTCACTAAAGACTGGGGCTCAATTAAGAGATATACTATTTACAGATGTAATATAATTTGTTGTTCATGGACATAGAAACACTGGGATTCGGGAGTGACTATAAAGCACAGAACAAGACTGACTGTCATCAAAAGAAGACCATGTTTGTGTGTACTTATGTCAGGTATGTTCGCGTCAAATCTGTTGGCTTGAATTTGACCCACTTCCCGTTATCTGATTGAGCTGAAATTTTGCATACGTAAGTAGGTAAGTTGGAAGGCAATGCACTATTTTGTGACTTGGAGCTGAGCTGATAATGGAGACGGAAGGTGGCTATCGGATCTCTGTCATAAAATATCGCAACACCATCATGTTTGGGCTCTTTCGATTCGTCTTGTCAAATACTTTGGTCCCAATTTTTTTTATGGCATGGTGCCGCTGCCTGATGGACGGACAGACGGACAGCGGAGCCTTAGTAATAGGGTCCCGTTTGGCACCCTTTGGGTACGGTACCCTAAAAGAGTTCCATAATACAACCGAATTGATAACCCCCTCCTTTTTTGAAGTCGGTTAAAAAATGGAGTATAGAGAAAAACAACATGCCATTTGAACAAAGTATCAAAATTGGAACTAAGCAAATATACAAGCATAGATCAGCCACACAACCATTTCCTGTTAGTTGTGATGCAAGCCACGTTCCACCCCTGGTATGTATTTAATGAAAATAATCCAATACTACTAATGACAGGACTTACGTGATGGATTTCTATACTTGACTGAAGGTGTGGCTTGGGGTTATGATGACTGAAGGCATTTCTAATAGAAGGAGAGAATTACGTGTTTATGTGGACCTCTCACTTAATTTATGAGTTCATAACCCTTAAGACCTTTGTCGCACATATATCTGTATCCAGATAAGGACACTTAAACATTAAACTTATCATATCTTATCTATTATCTTATCTATTAGGTGCCTATTAAAATTTATTTTTCGTTAGATATTTACTGATAAAGGGTTACATATTTATTACATTTCATACATATATTTAAAAAAAGTCGTTTTAAGAACTCGATATCGACCCACACTCCATGAGTAATTGACAAATAATTTCGTCAATGACGTGAGTTCACATACAAAGAAGTTTTTTAACAAAGAAATGACGAAACTCTCATGAGAGTGCAACGAGAATGAATGAGTGAATAACTAAAAAAATAAAATCTCTCTGGTATTCTCAAAAAAACTATGATGTATCCATAACACATAAGCTATGCACATAAGTACATACTTATTATATTTTATGCTTTATATACGAATAAAAATTGCAAGCTTTCGTAAGAAATCTTGAAGGCAGCGAAGTGGCGCCTAATCAACGAAGCGACAAGTTCGAGAAAGCTTTTTATGATAATGGATATGCGAATGTACCCGTGATATGATAACGTGACAGAACTCTCATACATAAAAGGAATAAAATGTTGGAATTCAGTAGAGTACTTAGTTAAATATCAGAGCAGTATTAGGATTTGGAGCTCGGATTACAAGTAATACCTATTGGTATCAAACAGTTTTGATAAAATTAATAAACATAGCAGTTTAGTGTTACTGCTTAAATTAATTCATAAGTTTTGAGAAACCTTTATTTTTGTGATGGTTTGTCACGTAGTACTAAAAATATCTAAGAACACCTTCTTTAATGTGGAGACTCAAACGTTTTTTTTATTCAGATTTTTGCAATGTTCTTAGTTTTAGTTTCAATTACTCACAAATAAAAGCTTCTCGTCCCGGAAATGCTACATTAGTAACAACAACGAATATTAAACAGAGCACTCGGATTTATGTAGTATATGATAGTGGACAAAGACAGGGAAAAGAAATAACAGTATCAGGCGTACTGACATTCACCTATCTTATCGTAGGCCAAGCTTCGATACCTTGCTAATTAATTAGACACAAAGCCGTACCGCTGTGCAAATAAACTATAAAAATAGAATCTACCAGCGTATGTTCGAAGGCTGCCCTTGGACAGATAAAGGGCAATTTATGTAAGATTAAGTCGTAAGTCGCCCTGTCGAACGCGACTTTGTGATATGGTTTTGTGGGGTGACCAAGTGACGGAACGGCCGGTCACAACACAACACAACACAACGTCGAGTGCAGCCTAGGAATTTGTACAAAATTGCTAACGCAGTTTAGTAATTCACATGGACAGACTTAGTTCATTAAAAAAATGCAATTTAGATTATCTAGAATTACTAAGGTAATGTTTATTTCGCAATCCGGCTGTATAATATTACTTATCAGCAGTCATCTGACTTTTGAAAAAAATTCTGCAATGACTTTCACACAGGTCCTTACATATTACGGAAAATTGGACACAGTGCCTGTCAACCGAAACAATTAATTTACAATCTTCCTGCTTGTTTCTGCATAGCTTATCAACTGCTAGCTTATCGCATCCAGTTCCTCCGTATGTACGAGCTTTTGTACTTTACAATCATGCTGAACAAAAATGTCTTCGAGGCCGATAATTACCTACCTATATTGTTGATTTCCTAATATTATGTAGCTATATAACGTTTTTTGTTTAATTCTATTCAAATTTTGTTTGGTATTACAGTGTTGTAATGGTTACCCCCAATTTCTGAAATAGCAATCAATCGTGACAAGCGATTAATCGAAGATTAATTCAAAATAGCGGCACGCTTGGCTGAAATAAGTTTGACATGAGTTTAACAGGTTGTCACAGCTAATTTACCTTTCGAAAACCAGGCGTTTGGTCTATTACATCATAGTTTACACTTTCAATGATAGATGCTCTCCTGTACCACGGAATAGGATATTGTCCAATTCCAACAACCGAAAGAAACCTTCACAGAACACACAGATATGTCACTTGCATAAGCCGAAACGTATTCACAACCTGCCTAGTAATTTGTCACCATTATACGGGATCTCACCATCCAGATCACGGCATATTGTGAGATATCGCCCCCTATCGCTCTAAGAAATCCCTTGCATGCACAGCACAAAGGGCAGGGTACTGGTTGATCCCGAAAAATATTTGCTATAAAACGAATGCAGCCCCTAGACTTGCAAATAGACGTCGTAACAAAGTAATTTATTTGGGCAGGGTGCATTAAAGATGTCGAGACAACATACTTTTCTTGCTTTGAATGACAATATTCACGTTCTTTTTTAACACATGCTCTTTACGAAGTAACGAATAGAATCTGAATTTTAGGAGCTCATAGGCGACATAAGATTTCACATATTGGTCGGTGAGAATAGTTATTCTTTACGTAAACAAAAAACAATAGTAATAATACCGACGCCCTATCAACATTTTTTACCGAAAAAAGAATACCATGTTGGCAACACACGGATCAAAGTATCGGAATCTTATCCGACAAAGTAAGAAAAATTTGTTCGTTCAATATGTATAGGGTTTTTATTTCCGTCTTCGTTTAGTAAGGGGACATGTTGTTTCGTGGTGCATTTATTCCTGTGGTCTTAGAGTTGGATAAATAATGCATTGCAGTGTCCAGGGGTAGACCGAATCAGTATTCCGTGTGAGTTGTGGCGACTGTTGTCGCTTCTCAGTTTCGGAGCCCGATCGTGATGCTTTAAATTTATCTTAGTTAATATTTAAGTGGCCAGAAGCTGACTTATGTCTAACATTTGTAGACTGACAACAACAGGGAGAAATATTCACGGCAATACATGTAGTAGGCCTAAGGTCAACGTTTCGAATTTTCGATGCTGACACTATTCAATCGAAAGAATTTTTTGAGATACAATTTGTACATCTTTACGGGTATGAATGAATAAAAAGAGCGACACAGAAATAGGACTTAACTCTCAGCAATTTGTGAGCAGTTGCAGCGATCGTAAAAATAGCTGCCAAAATCCTTGCACTCTTCCAATTTGAGCGAAAACGGCGCGCAGCGTAGTATTCCCAAGCTTTGCAGCTAGCAGGTGATACTTCAGCTAAAAGTTTCTAAGTCCCGATGGATTTTAACTGCTACTATGCCCCGAGTACTACAATTGAAAAATCACTAGAAGTCCACACCCATTGCTGCTTTTTCATAGCCTATACATATTTCTGTGAAGATATGGGAGAACAATGGATGCAAAAATATCAACGTTCACGTTTTCATAAGTTTGGGCTGCAGAATAGGAAGGAGTTATCCATTATTTAGTACTAGCATCTTTCGAATCGATATCAACAGGATGCGTTAAGGTAAATCCTGGAGGATTATGATCATACTGGTATACCTATTTATGTGCGAGTGAAAACTTTGCGTGCATTTTCTCTTAGAGACGGCGAAGTCTCTTATATACATACAACCTACTTAATATCCGTGACTCGTATATTAAGAATCTATACGGATATTAAAATAAAATGACGATTAATCTGTCACAAAGGACTTATTGTGACATTTTGAAAGAGCCATTAGTATCACGGAACCACATTAGCCGAAAAATGTGTATGCTGAAGATTGACAATCACTATTTTATCGTGAACTATCGGATGTTTATTGACGACTTAATTGTCAATACAATAACTTATTTAAGTGCTTGGCTATAACTTGACTGGATTAAAGTGTATCAAATAACGGTATACCGGTTTATTTAAGTTGTGTTAAAACTGTATTTAGAGGCATACAAGTCTGATGCAAGTCTTTGAGTTTGAGGATCGTAACAGTGAGTAGTGAGATTGTAACAAGACGACTAGCGACTCCGTAACAAGACTAGCGACATCTTGTTGCCCGCAGATCAAATAAGAGCCCAGGTCACCGGCCGCTAAGAGCCACAGTGACACTCCTTTTTCTTTTTAATTCCTGTCTCGTAAGTCTACGTCGCAGTCATGTCCCAGTTGAAAGTCGCGCGTTTCCATAAAACCCGTTGAAGCGAACCGGGCGTTTTGTCGCGTCACGCGATGTTGCCGCGAAACTGCGCGAATTAGCATTTTGATTAAAAGCGGCGCCCTGTCAGCGGCGGACAAGAAGTCCTGGTTTTGTTTAAATTCAACCGACTGCTGCAACAACCGACTGTGGGTGGAACTGTTGTTTTAAAATCATTAGTGGTGTCGTTACAAAATGTTACTTCTCTTTGCATCGGTATCTCACCGTACACGATATATTTGAGTTAAGTTTCAGTTTATTTCTGTTTGGATTTATACAGTTTATGGTCGGTGCTTACATCTGTATCGTATTTGTAATTTTATATTACTACAGTTCCATTCCTTCTCTAACGTGCCCTTGATGATGAGTTTTTAATTAGTAATATTAGTTAATTATTTTCACAGCCTCAAAACCTGCGAATACAGAAAATTGGACAGATCCCCAGTTATCAAACTGATGATAAATGTAAAACAGAAAAATACTCAAAAATCACTCACTCCAGTGTTTTATGTCCAAGTTAAATCTATCTCTAGATCGGATAGCATTCTACTAAAAAGTTAATAAACATACATAACATAGCGTCACGCCTTTTCCCATACGGTGTGACGGAGGCACAACTGTGCTAACTTTCAGCCAGTGATTCAATACTCCATTTTGCGTGACAGGGGGCTAGTCCATCGCCGCAGCTATGGATTAATGAAGGTTTCCTTACGATGTTTTCCATCACCGTTAGTGTGTCCGTATAACGTAAATACTTAAGATAAATGACATCATTGGTCAGCACCGGGATTCGAACCTGCACCTCCTGCTGCGTGAGAGGCAAGCGTGAAACCCACTAGACCACGGAGCTCTTAATAAAAGTAAATATAGTTCTTATATTATGTCGGTATTATTAGATTTGGTAACGAATCTTGGATACTTGCCTAGCAGTTTGGCAGACTTAAATTACTTAATTAAGTGCTTTTTTTCATGAATAAACGTTATAATAATAATATTGTCTTGTTAATATCCTGTCTTTTCATTGCTTACTTAAAAATAATCCAAGCACTTCAAATAAGAAGCTGCTCGATTCTCTACCTTATTTCCTAATTTAGCGCTTACGTCATTTCGCCTACCGTTCAACTAGTATCTGTCGCTGGGACTCGAAGTTCCAATTTGTCATAAAACGTATTACGTCTATCGCACAACAAAGGCGCAGGAGATTCTATCTGTGGAGTGAGCATTTGTTCCATTCACCGTCTTTGACAAGGACCTAATATGTTGTTTGTTACACGTTTGCTGTCACTTATTGCAGCTTAGTACTTTATTCGTATGACTATTTCTGTACTTTTTATTACAGTAGCATGCAATTTGTTAGTAAGTATATTTTCACACAACCGATTTTACATTGCTTCTGGCCCCACACTAGAATACCTACCCTGTGTCATGGGAACCAGAAACAGTGCCATGACAAACATGTAAACATCCAAGACCTGTTTTTTTGTCCCCAGCCGGGATTCGAACTCGGGACGGATCGATTATTAATAACCTATCTTCTATCAATATTCTGCAGATTTGAGTTTGCTAGTGTCAATTTTGACATAAATCCCATAGCGCAACTGTCAAATGTAACACGTAATCTGCAGATCACGGATAGAGATATAGGTTATTGGGATCGGCCGTAAAAGTCAAGTCAACGTTTTTGATGAGCGGAAATACAGAGGTGGTCTTACATCGCCGCAGCGTATCTTCTATTGTTTAACTTTCAGTCAGTTTCTCCAGTTGATCCGAAAATCCGAAATGATTGTAAAACTTATCTATTAAGTATTATATATATTGGTTTGACTAGCCTGCCATATGAATACTGAATTACTACAAGCAACGTCTCTGCCGCAGTAAATCCCTAAAATCCTTAACAGTCTGTGCTCATTGTTGCAGAGTACGACACTTCATTTGCAGTGGTGCCCGGATTGTCTAAGATTCTTGTCTGGCGGCCGCCGATACAATTTATCCGGCTTTCTCTTACTTATTGCTATTGGAAATAGATTAAAGACGGTTGTTTGTGCTTACAGTTTGTTGATTACACTTGATTGTTTGCCTTGGCATACCTATACATATAAGTAAACTCAAATGTACGATTTCATCAAAGATTTTGTGTGCATGAAGTTTTTATTTTATTTGATTGACTTATGTGCCGTTCTCTCATTGCTCAGAAAGCTTTTATCTGTCAGTTCATTTATTTGGGGCTTTTGACATTTCACACGTACAAAAAGTCTCAAAAAAAAAGTTATCTGACTGTTTAACCGTCTATTGAAATACTGGCCCATAATGTATATATTTTTTGTTTATCCTATGAACAAATAATCTTATTTTATTAATTCATTTCCCACATTTTAAACAAATTAGATAGAAAACTCGATTTCACACCTACAAATAAAATTACTACCAGTAGGAACTGTAGCAGTAGTGTTTCATCCATTATTACGTATTCTGTTTTTGTGCAATAAAGTATAGTGTAAAGGTTATGCGGTAGTACAACTACTGATTGCGAACAATGCTTGCGAGAGTTTCCATTAAATTGAATAGTGAACAGATCATTCGTTTAGTATCATATCTACAAATTGTATCACTGTTCCCCATTGTGAAGTAGGATTCCTCCTGAAACATCACATTACTCTACACTTTTTACCAAAGCATAGAGTAAATTGTATATGTATAGGGTAAGGCTCTATATTGGGGTAACTATCGTGCAAAACTTTGCAAGATATTTTTAATATCATAAACCTTGTGTAATCTAACATAGCATTGTTTGAGCTCTGAAATTGGAGTCCATTTTATTTTAGTTTTTACGAGAAGTCATTGGTATAAAATCATAATGCAGGTGCCATTAAGTAGTGCCTATCTACAATCTGTCTAGAAATATCACAAAACAGAAAGCGCCTTTTGATTCTTGAATGCCCTGTTTCATGTTTTTTTAATCCGTGCGTGTAGTGAGTTAGGAATACACCAATTCATGGTCGAGTGGTTGCTCATATTTGCTCAGTCTAATTACTAGCCAGTCAGGGTGTACGGCCCCTTTCGCATTCATTGAAATGAAATCATATTGTGTGCGGTCTGCCGGGCTATGCCTATCGTTGGCTATATGGCCTATATCTTGTTATAACATATCAGCTAACTTATGCTGCGTAACGTTTATAGAGTGCTACACCCACAAACAGCATAACATGGCGTCACGCTTTTTCCGATACGACAGCTGCAGGCCACAATTGTGCCCACTTTTAGCTAGTTATTTAATACTTCATTTTGCGTGACGGGGGTTAGCCCACCGCCGCTTAAGGAGTAATGAAATGAAGGATTCGTCATGATGATATCAATCTTCGTTACAACGTCCGTATTTATAGACTGTCTAGATTACATAGCTCATTGGTACTTGGTAAATATGTACAACATGCAAAAGTAAGAAGGCACACAAAAGTTTAGCAAAATTCCGTATGCAAAACGGGTAGAATCGATTGTGAATCACGAGAAGTTTTAGGCGAGATTATGCAAATCCCTGGGGAACCCCAAAGCAGTCAGTATCGCTAGGCCCTGTTTACTACTGCCGAAGTATTGCAGAGTCACTAAAGTGTTTATGTCCCTCGTTGGACTAACAATATATGCTTAAAGATGGTAAGGACGCTATACAGTTGTTTCAGAACACAGATGGAGTGGAGTTGAGTTTTGATTCATTTTATAATTGAAACAAAAAGTAAACTTTAGAAAAAACCGACTTCCACAAACCCTATTTGATTAGATTGAGTTTAATACAAACTGTAACCCCTTATCCCCCCCCCCCCCTTGGGGAATTATTTTTGTCAAATCCCATATCAGTGCTACCCCACGCTACTAAGGAACCCCGGTACAAAGTTTCATGGCTCTAGGTCCACCGGTTTAAGCTATGCGTTGCCTGCCCGTCAGCCACGCATTGTATTTATACCTAGTATTGAGCAGATCTGGTGGCCGTATGTGGTCTTCATCAGCAGTTCAGCATCACAATATTATGCTTACCATGTGCATTTGCACGAGTTATTATGAAAAACACAAAAATCACTATAGGTCTGCCTATAATATTTGATGAGTTCCCTCGATTTCTCCAGGATCCCATCATCAGATCCTGACCTGGTGTCAATGGGACCAATGGGAAGGTAAACCCTTTCAAACAAAAAAATAATTTTCCAAATCGGTCCACCCGTTTAGGCGCTATCGGGGAACATACATAAAAAAAAAAAAATAATAAAAAAATAAAAAAAAAACAAACATCCGGACGAATTGTAAACCTCCTCCTTTGGGAAGTCGGTTAAAAATAGCGTTGTACGACATACAAGAGCCAAAGTTTAACAATGTAAGAGCTTTCTTGCGGTCCAATTTGAATTATTAACTATAAAAACAGGCTTATGTTATTAAAGGTATATTCCATTATTCACTTTTCTTGGAGGCTTCGAGGCCTTAAGTCCCTCTTTACCCCGCTATCGGGAAAAAGGTATGTGCATATTATTATGTATGTATGAAAAATACTGAATGTATTGCAAATGGTCACATCACAGTACACAATTTAGAAGATAGCAACGGACGCAGCCGCTCGCAGCCATTGGTAATATCGTTCTCACGGCTCCATTTTTTCCCGGATATGTGGTCATAAACGACTGCATTCCATTTTCTGTCGCCGTTTCCATTTGCTCGTCGGGCGTTATCTTTATCCTGGCAGTATAGTTTAATTTAATATGCAACATAAAGTGAACTAGGTTAAGCGGCATCCGGGAACAAAGTATCGTCCAGCGCAATTTTCTTTCTCGCGAGAATTTTTAAACAATATACTGTAAGTAATGTAACTTTTAAAACAGTTGTAAGTTTTACAATAATTCTCGCTCCCATTTTCTTTGCGATTGTTGCTTTAAATGAGAATGAAGCAACGAGAAGTGGTGCAGTAAAATTGTTTTAGAACTTTGTTCTCATTGAGAATTTTATTATTGTTTTGACGTCTGTTGCCGGAGAAAAGGCACAGATTAGATAATAGTATAGTTGTGTTTCAGCACCACCCTGGTGGCGGCGGTGCACGGTGGCGGCGCGGGGGCGGCGGGGCGTGGTCGTTAGCGGGGCGGCCGGTCGGTAGCTGAGGTAGCAGCCACAGAGTACAATGTACAAATATAAGTCTCAGCATAGCACATGACATGGTAGCTGACCCACTACCGCCAGTGCAGATTTCAATCTAAGTTGTACATATACATTAATCTTCAATTTTTCCAGCATCAATATAAAATGTATTTCAGAAAATTACCTACCCTTTTGAATTCATACTATAAATGATTCCACAAGGAAATACCTGTGAAATAACTGCCTACAAAATTAAATGCCGCGCCACGGTGGAGCATATAAACTAACTGCTATTTTCTTAGCGCTATTAGCTTATGCAGTGAAACGGGTTAGGTTTCGTCGAGCGCCAGCTAGTGCGGAGTGCATTACAAACCCCTATATTTGATCACTTAAATTGCTTCGCTTCTCCCAGTTGGTTAATGAATAAAGGATGATGTGAAGCAAGTCTCTTTTGCACATAAATGTACCAGTATAATTACGTGGAGCTGTTGACAGGATAAACAAAATTCAATTAATTGAAGTGCGTGCCAGTAGTGAAATATTGAATAGAGTGAGGGTACCACTGTCGCAACTCAAATGAAACTGTGTATGCAGTTTGTTTGTCTTGTAAAATTGAAGGAGAGTATTTTGATCTCGGGATAGAGACAAATTCCTGAAATCATTAAGGACCATATAAGTAAACCACTCTAGTTACGTGCACGTATTTCTAGATCAGTGACGACGAGGGCGTAATTAATTCATACAAGATTAAAAAATAATATTTGTTCAACAGTTATTTTTGTACGAAAGTAATATGAGGAAGAGCGTGTATTCAGTCCTTCACTCTCTAAAGTTTTGCGCTCGGGATTGTTGCCGACCGGTCTATTCCCGATATGCGAAACTTGTAAACGGATTTAAATTAGGTTAGCTCCGACTAAGCCGAAATATAGTTTTGAACAAAGATCAACAGTGAAACTTTGACGATAGACTCACATGACCAGCTTATGTGATCCACAATTCCGGACGTTACAGTAAGCCCTAATGGCGGCTCCACTAATAGTCGGGAGTGCTGGGCACAGTCGGGATTCAGGCTGCGGGCAAATGTCTTGAGAAACTTAAAGCCAGGGTCCAATCCTTACGAAGTTACCAACGGAATCTGTTCTCAGTTCCATCTCACTTTCCAGTCTACCTATCATATTATTATTATTATTATTATTTATGATGCACAAACAGCTTAAAGTTCATCAGTTCACATTTCACTGCACTTGTTTTATAAAATTATCAAGTCTATTTTTAAAACTGTTCACTGATGGTGCACTAATAACAGTTTCTGGATATTGCTGAGGTTGTGTTCGAATATTTATCTATGTAGTTAGTTAGTTTGTTAGTTCTCTAGTTCTCTAGAATATTAGTCAGGCAACTACATTTTAATTGTTGCAGAGGTTGCGGGCATATTTTAATAATACGGAAAACCATATACCGTTTTATTATCTTTCCTGTTCTACCTAGGTTTGTTTTTATTTTCCATGTATTTAACTTTTTTGTGCAATAAAGAATATGGATATGAATGTGAAGCCTGTAAGTTGATAGCAGAATTGACGCACTTCAGCGGCTTACGGAAAAGGATGTGAGTAAAAGAGTCATCTGCACCTGGAGTCTTCTTGAAACCGTATAAGACTCGAATCATCATCATGAAGCAGATTATGACAAAATGTTATATAAGATTAAATTCTGGCATATAAGAGTTGCGTATCTATCTGTAGTAAAAACTTTGTCTTCTTAAATGTTCGAGTAATGGGAGTAATATCCTTTTAGCGTTTTGATACGCCATCAACGCGTGGTCTGCCTGCAATTTCTTGAGTTTAAATGCATACGGACAACTACAGTATAAACACATGAGTTTGTCAACGTGTTATGGCAAAACAATAATCATAAATCAACATATGTTTCCCGGTAAGCCTTGCAGAAAGTTTATAATTGTCGACTATTGGCACGATTGAGATTAACCGAGGGTCTAACTTATGTAATACTTTAATCCAAGTTACAGAATTAATAGGTTTACTGAACACGAACAACAATAGTTCATCTGTAATCTTGCTTAATTGTGCGGATTTCTAGGAGTTACCTTATACCATTAGGCGAATTAACGGTGTGCGTGTAAAGGTATAATACAATTGCGTAAATAAAATTAAAGAATTCTAATTCTAATCATTTATGTTATTTTATTGATTACTCCTTTTGATGGTGATGAAAGCAGAGTGTCCAGCTCAGGAGTAAAAATATTTTTGGCTCGAGTGATGTACATTGAAACCCTCGCTCCCTCAGGATTATACTTATGAACTACACTTACAACTCTTCCTTTGGTCGCTCTGGATTAAAATACTCTCGCCCTTAAAATAGTTTTTTACTCCCTTGGTAAACAATCTACTATTATTGAACTGCGTGGATTGAATAGGTGTACGAACATAGTGGGCTAGCTGCAAAACAATTCATCTAGGTATACTATAGAAAAGCCAACGTGATAAATCGAATAAATCACCAATAAAGTAAAACGGAAGCGACGCTTTTGTGTAACCAATTTTCATACAAACAATTGCACATCAAAGCCTTCAACAGATTTGTAACTATTTGCCGGTTATCCATTATTTCAGAGATATCCCCCTGTGTTGAGTTATTGCGAAAAATGGCTACAAAAGACCCCTTTGTTTTGCGGTGGAAGGGTGTTATTGAATTTGCTTTTTAGGATTCCGTATCCGGAGGGCGCCAAACGGGACCCTATTGCGAAGCCTCCTCTCCGATCCGTCCGTCCGTCTGTCCATCAGCAGGCTTTATACATAGCCCGAACTAGCTAGAAAGTTGAAATTTTCACAGAATGCTTTTCATTTTTGCCGCTACAACAACAAATACTGAAATATTGAAAAAATAAACGTGTCCCCATTCAAGAAATGTGTTTTTTCCTTTTTACGGTACGGAATCCTCCGTGTGAGAGTCCGACTTGCACTCGACCGATTTTTTGTGATCATGCGTACTTATACGAGTATTCTGTAGTGTTTTCATTTCAATCTACGAGTAGGTATACGAATTAAACAAAGCATACAAAGATGAATTTATTGATGATGAGGATGAAAGTGATGTGTTTGTACAGTTATGTATTACCGTTATCATTTATCATCCTGGATAACATAGTCATCAAAAATATGTCCTCCGCAATTAAGATGTTACATAAGAATGATGATGATTAATAATAAATGCAAAGAAAACATCCAACCATCGTATTCTAGAAGAAATATATTTATGGAATCCTATTATAAAACTCCTGTTGTAAAGTAAGTATTCCTATTTAGACTCAAAACCAATAGAAGAGTAAATACAGATAGGGCATTTGATCAAGAATGCTATTGAACAGTTTATCCAAACGTACAGAAGAGATGCCCAAACATAATCTGGCCGGTGCGTTGAGGCCCAGCAAACGCGCGAACAAGCGGCCTCCCCTTTGTATGATAATAGCATTTTGTTTTCATGCGACATGTAGGGTCGAACATCTTCAATTATTAAAATCATTGGAATTCACGCTTAATTTAAAAGGCAAGGAATACTCGAATATTTACACTGTACAACCGTCCACGGACTAATACGTATTTAGCCACGAGCGACTTTGCCTCTTTTGCATAGACTATGCATTTAATTTAAGAGGACAAAAGAATAGTTATTTCCTTACATCAATTTTATATTAGCCTATAAAACTATTATTTAGTCTTTTGCTAGACTATAGTTGCCAACAATATGCAATGTGCATAGTTTGGTAGGAATAGATAATGAAAAACTCCTAAGATACCAAACTAAGGTACTATTATACTAACTAAATTGGCTACTGATCCTTACTAGGAGTGTTACGACAGTTTCCGAAGCTGTGTACATTATGTTGGTCTGATAAAATTGTAGTATTAAAATTCAAGAAGTGGTAGCAACCCTATCACACTCAACGAATCCAGTGCGTTGGTTGGACAACGTCGTCGGTCGCTTTACGACCACCACCAGTGTGGGTGGCTGAGTGGCATTCATTGTTTTTGTTCACCCGCTCGCCGGCCCTGAATATTGTATAGCCTAATATGCGAATGGCCTGCACCCGTGCCCTTTGAGTACTTGTTTATTGTTAGTCTTGTCGGCCCCATGGAGAATGTTCGACTGTGTAAACGAAATCGGAGCAGCGGCGTGCTAATTGAAATGTCGGAAGGAGATTTAAATAATTTAAAAGGTCGAAAACTGACCAAATATCAAACTAGCTTTTAGGGATGGTCTGAGAATAATATGGTCGCAGTAGTAATATTAAAAATAAATATGAAGTATTTTATAGGCTCTAAACTTTCTCTATATATTTGACAATATGAATAATACAGAACTGTACATACAACAGAACTGTGGGAGTAAGGTTTATGCCAGGCCGCTGCTGATTGTCTGAAGATTATGTTAATTTTGATTTTGCCACTATTAACCGTGTGTGCCCTGGCTAGTGAATGCCTGTTGTATGTAACACAATATGTAATACTTGACGTAGGTATTCCTGATTATATTTCAAAGATAAATTAATTCCACTCACGATATGTGATTAATCTTGTAGGATGTAGGTAGATAGTTCGATAATATTGTAATTATACAAACTTATCTATTTGATTTATGTGTTTCTAGAATCGGTCTCAACGTATCCAACTAGGTACGTGGTTTGCCTGTTTAAACGAAGAGGTACTACCAGCACGATTTTATACGAAAGTCCAACTTAGTTTAAGTTTCGATCTCTACATGAGTGTTGACGACAAGGTTTTCTAAATATTCTGTTGAGGTGGCTTAGTTAGCGCAATCGATACCGTGGAGTCTCTCTAAAGAAGGATTGATGGCGTCAGAGGAAAAGGTTTCTGGGATCAAACAATTTCCCATAAAACCCAGATCTAATTTAATGCACGATTGAATCAATTGAGACGCAAACCTCCCGCTTTGAATGCAACCGACTGATGTCTGTAAGTGGTTAGTGTTCCTGAGACATCCAAAACCGCATGATCTTTGCTGCCTCATGGACCCAGTTGGGAGTGTGGCCAACCAAGGGCCAGGCTACAATGGGCATGCTGTCAGACGTATTTGTACTATCTGCCAGACATTTGAGAAACTGTGAATCGTCAAGCGGACCCCTTTGGAGGGCGTGAAATTGAATCTTGTTGCGGACGTGGGGTGCAGAGGTAACTTAAATATTTTAGGGGAATTACCATCTGGAGAGCTCCAGTGTTCAGAGGTAAAGGTATTAATTTTATAGCCCCATTGTAACTTTAGACGGGGATGTATGAAGTCGTTAAGTTTTACCAGTCGTTTGTGAGTGGGATTGGGGTCGGCGTGGTTCCTGATAACTTGGAGCTTCCGGTTTCAGTGTCGATTAATTAAAATTGCTTCAGTACTGAGGGCGTGCCGCAATTCCCCTGAGCTTGACACCGACTGATGAGATTATCTAACTGCTGGTGTTATGTGGGTAGACAGTTTGGCGAGGTTTTTGCTGGTTTATGCCCAATCATAATAGTCTTAGGGTCAGAGTTTTGGCTGATTTTACAACGGCTATCTATTTCAGGAAAATGATGAAGGCGATTGTTGTGATTTATTTGTAAGTTACCTATCTATTAGCGGTAGTTATTACGTTAAGTTACTGATGAAGACAGTAAATATGAGAAATTTCACGACAAGTCCCACATTAGCTGTGATCTGGGTTCCATCTCGAGGGAAGTCAATTTCATTAATACTACTGCGGAGACTCTCTACAGGCGTAAAATATACGCTTCTTACAGAATTAAGCGATCATATGCCTTATAACAGGGTATTAGGGCTCAAGACTTGTTGTAGTAATTTAACGAGTCTTTCACAGGTGCTTCCCTCAGAGAGGACCCAAGGGGGTGGTCTTATAATTTTAAATATGGTAGTTGAAAATAATTGAATTCTTTCGGTTTTCTTCTGCAAATTAAGATATATTTCTGAAGTTTTTTGCTGGGGATTTTAAAATATGACTTTAGAAGTATAGTCGAAGATTGCCATTACGAAACAGGAAATAAATTTTCATTTAAACCAAAATTTAGGATATCGCGACCGCAGCGCTGTGTTTCCAAGCTATCTTAAATTGCGTTTTCGTGCTTTGGGATTGATATGTTTTTTAAACTTGTAATTGTACGTCAATCATTTTCAAATCTTTAATACAAACAAAACAGTCTAGAACTATTCGTTCATGTTTCACTGTTCTTAAGTTCATTTAGATCTAACAATTCTTATGACTCGTAAATTCTAGGATGGTATTTTCTTCCCCAGACGCCACAATGCGTTGTTTTTTCTTGAAGGACTTAATAAGTTTTTCTGTTTATTATTCTCGAGCGCAAGCTGCGTTTGGAACGAAAAACACAATTCTGTCTCAAAGAAAATATGGCGGCTAAAGAGTTTAAGCAAAGTTTTTTGTGATGTAATCTAAGAAGATTACCTTGAAATACTTTAGAGGGGTGGCACCGTCGTTGGAAAGACGGAACATTGTTTTATAAAGGGAGGTTTTTTTTAACGTTTTTTTAAAGATTTCGGTGACAAAAATCAACTAAGATAGCAAGGTAACTTTTCACAAGCAAAACAAGAGACGAAGGAAATGAGACGACTCTTCTCTTAACATTCTTCACCTAATCTATTGAAACCAATTTGCTTCGCAAGTATTTGTTTCATATCTTGCAGATAATGATTAAATCCGTTCTTTCACGAATAAATTGTTATTGTAATTAATATCAAAATTAATCCTTATTAATCCTGTGATAAACCAACTTATGTAGTACCTATCGAGCAGTCCTATACTGTCTAGTGCTCCAATCAGACGACCAACCATGGCAGTAAAATTGATTGTTGTATACCTCCTTGGCTTCATGGCTCTATCCAGCGCCCAGTTACAATCGTTCAACGGAAAAATAAAAATCACTACAGTAACCACATCAGGATGCGGGGACACCGTCAACTTCATCGCCCAGCAGCTGGCCCCTATCTACAGTGTCTACCGAGACTACCTTGAACTGGAGTTCGTCCCTTGGGGCAGGACCGTGAGGAATCCTGACGGAACCCTGACTTGCCAGTTCGGTCTACCAGATTGCTGGGCAAACCGACTACACAGATGCGTCCTGGAAAAGCTTAAGTCCACTCGCTCGCCACAAGACGCTGCGATGCACTATATGCTTTGTGAATTCTCCACCCCATACCCGTCGTTCTTGCAAGGATCGTATTTGTGCGCTCAAGCGGTGGGCCTTAATTTGATCGACATCGATTACTGCATGTCATCGTCCAAAGGAGATGAACTCGCGGCCATTGCTGAAACCAGTGCCCAGGAACCGATGCAAATAATTGACTTCGTACCGTCTATTGTGTTCAATGACCGGATTGACACGACTCTTCATACTCAAGCCCGAACTAGCTTGGAGCGCATGATCTGCCTTGCCCTAGCAGATGACCCTACCACTACCATTTCCAATTGTTACGGCTAAATGTTATTTAACATCTATACATACGTATACATACAGATTAATCATTAGTATTCTGTATGAATGTTATACAGTTTATCATTTTTATTAGAACTGAAATGTGCATTTTATTCTTGTTAGCATAACAATAATCCACTTTAATTCGTGAAATGTAATTGGAAAGCATGATCAATATTCACATTGTGTTTATGACTGTGTATTCACTGTTATCACATAATGTGTCTATACGAATTACTTGAAAAATAATCCATAATAATAATAATGTTAAATGTAATAGGATCTTGCAAGATAAAGTTACTGTATTATCAATCACACTATGAGTCAGAATGCTATCAAATGTATATCAGTATTTTGATAAGACCCAATCTTGATATACTGCCGCGATTTTTCAATTTGCAGTTCTCTACTGTTCGACGTTCTAGGCCGTCGTCACCATGTTCGTAAAATCGGTCGCTCTAGTTGTACTTATCGTCGTAGCTGCGTCTCACCAACAACTGCAAACTGTGAATGGAAGGATCAAAATCACCACAGTGACTACTGCAGGATGCGGAGATACCGTCAACTTCATCAGCCAGCAACTAGCGCCGGCTTATAGCATGTATGGTGATTTTATTGACCTGGAGTTCGTGCCTTGGGGCAGGACGCAGAGGAATGCCGACGGAAGTTTGTCATGCCAGTTTGGACTGCCAGACTGCTGGGCGAATAGAGTCCACAGATGCGTGCTGGACAAGTTGAGAGACAACCAGGCAGCTCAGATGCACTACATGAATTGTGAATTCTCTCCTCCTTACCCTTCATTGCTACAAGGCTCTTACTTGTGTGCTCAAGCGATCGGGGTCTCATTGGTTGATCTGGATTACTGTGTTGCATCATCCGAGGGTGATGTATTGGACGTTGCTGCAGAATCCTTAGCACAGCAGCCGATGCAGATAATCGACTTCGTCCCAGCTATTGTTTTTAACGACCAGGTCGATACCACACTTCATACTCAAGCTAGGACTACCTTGGAAAGTATGATTTGCTTCGCCTTAGCAGAGGATGCCAGCACTGGCATCGCCAACTGCATTGTATAAATTGTAACTCAGTTGTATTTTGCGCTTCGCCCAACAGTCAATTTGTAGAACTTTAGATGTAATGAAAACTCGAACTTAAAGCGATTGGAGTCATGTCTCTGCAGCAGATCTTTAAACTTTTATCTCCGATGTGGCTGAATTTTAGTAAGAAGCACTTGGAAATTCGAGGGAATTCTAAGTCGGTTTGTAATCGACGAAGTTAGGCAGTTGGACAATCGTTCTCGACGATAGGGCTAACATCGCTAACCGAAACGATAAGAAATGTAATAAGTTATATAAAAGGATTATTTGCTGGAAAATGGGGGCATTGCGTATTTGTTACATTGGTTAGCTCTACAGGTTTCTTTTCACTTTTATATTTTCGTAAAATAAAACTTTATTATAAACGGATCTGTGTTTTTCATAATCCTTTATTGAATTAACTAGTTCTCCGACACATTTTATATAACAATAGTTCCCCATTGTTCGGTCGTTCGAGCGGTGTGCTTCTGCGTGCGAAGGGGTTAACCATTATTTTTTTAGGTTACTTATAAATATTAAAAAGGTTTCACAATAAAACTCGACCGCTGAACGTCATACTAAATTATTGTTCACATGAAGGTTTCAGCAAAAATAATACTTAAATAACCAATAACAGCAAGGTTTCGGCCCGAAAGTAAATTTCAATTAAATATTAGCCCTACTGCGGTCGGCTGCGCTTGCAAAGCCAGTTTATGCTGTAACACAGCTGTGCTGTGCAGAATGAACAAGTTAACCCCCGAACTACCAAGCTAGGTGTGTTGCATGCAATGCGCTACCCTGATAGAAGTAGTCTCAGTTATGTCACAACTTGTCTGGATCGCGGAAAATTGTTGGCTCACAACTGACCGAAAGGTGCATTTGGTTTGAACATTATTGTCATCAGTAGGTACCGGATATTGCATAGATTTTTGTTGTTATTAATTTATGTGTGTGTACCATTTGAATAAATGATTTATCTATCTATCTATATAGGATTGCTCATATCATACATCTGTTTAAAAAATATTTCCGTTATTGGAAACAAAAAAAACTACCGTAATTTTTAAAAGTCAGAATTATTTATATCTTCCATTAAAGGTCTTCCAGAGTATTATTATGCAATCCTACCGTGTTATTAAAATATCATATTTTCCTCGGTATTTCTTTATTATTATTTTATTATCAATGTGAGGTAATCGGCAGTTACAGTTCGTATGCCGTGGGAACTGGGGCAACCACTCACTATCGATCCGCTCTGAAAAACTGTGATATAGGTACGAGTAGTAATAAATAATTGCGATTGAACCACAGAAGAGATAATAGTTGATTGAACTGTGATTCAATGTAAGGAGTCTTGAAACAATTTTATTATCGAGGTTTTTTGAGTGAGAAAAACTAAGTTTTAAAGTAAAATGACAAAAATAATAATATGTAGCCCATTAGTGTCCCCACCGAGGGGCAACTGCCTTTACTACTATGTCCTACCTCTTTAGGATAAGCGCTTCAAAATGATAGTCAATGTTCATTTACTTAGGAACCTGTTTTTAACCGACTTGCCAAAGGTTTAACTGGTTTGACTTTAACCGGTTTACAATTCGTCCGGATGTTTTTTTTGAAGTAAAACTTCTTGGGGCACGGGGGTAAAATTTATTTAACCTCTCAACTGTGGGTTATTCATATATTTGCTTTTCACTTGCTACTAGCCGGGTGCTATCACGAGTGGCTAAGAAATGTAACGGAAATTGGAATCGGTGACGTCAGGGTCGGCTGAAGACTTTTAAAACCGCAACTATTTTCAATACGGTTTTTAACTAATCAGATAAGATAATAATACATTCGTACAATAAAGAATGTTAATTAGTGAGAGAAAAACCTGATGAAACGTTAACAAATAAAAATTATTTTAAGCATTCTTCCACGAGTTCTTGATTTCCGGTATGGCCAAGATGGCGCCGCCGCCGCTGGCTGGGGCAAACCTCGGGCAAACAAAACCAGTGACGTGACCAAAAACTACTTCGTTCAACCTCTTTGTTGGAACCGGAACTTATGTTTGACAGCTGTGCGATGCGATCCATACAGTTTGTAAGAAAAGAGTTTCATCAATGTCACATACGGGTCGATATGGATTTCTAAAATGATGAACGAATCGTTTTGTGGCCGGTAACTATGGAATAGGTACCTAAAACGCGCTGCGTAGTCGCGCAACGGGCAGCTAGTAATCGCATAAAGTCACTTAGAATCATCCAAATGTGATATTTAGTTTTCAAGCAAATTCCGATGTGATGGATGGCTGCATTAAGACTTCTTGAAAACAATAAGTAGGTACCTAGAACTGTTCTAAAGCCAGCCTTTTTATTATATAGTGCAGTTCAAGTCACAAATTAGCAGTTTAGCTACTAAGTACGTGTTATACCTACCTATTTAATGTTTATCTGTAGTAAACGGCCAAAGCGAGGTCTATAGTTTACAGAGCCATAAGTTTAATGGCTTATTGTTTCGCTTATTTGTTTGTATGTAATTTTTGTAATACATATTTTAAAGTTGAATTGTTGTTATAACTGTTGAAATTATACGATTTTGATTTTAATAAGCTTTTGTAATTTTAAAGTTAATGCTTCATGCCAGTCAATAATGTTGAAGTAAAATATCAAAATCGAGGTATGTCGTATGGCGGACTAAGGAAATGTCAAGAATAAAATTAAATAAGAGTTACGTCATCGCTTCGCGATGAAGTAACCCTAAAAAATCCTAGCAAAGTAGGTATGTATAGGTTAGCGGGGGTAGCATAAGGCACGCCAGTCACCCCAGCCACGCATTTTGTCACAATTTAATGTCATATCATAATGAATGCGCGCTATTTTATGGAGAAACATCATTGAGACGCGAAAGGAGTTGGCAATTTGGCAAAATGACTGCCCCAGACATGTACAAAGACTTCTCAACAGCCAATTAATAGCATTTAAATATTCTCTCATAAATTACTGCGTCTTTAGTTAGTTTGTAGAACTTGAAGGAAATGATTAAATAATTAAGAGTTGTCACTTCATACTCTATGATTCCGCCATTGATTAGTGACTTTTGCCATCGGTAAAAATAACATGCAACATAATTGCCAACTAGCAAAACTGTTGAAAACAGGAGGTTTCCAGAGGAGTGGCTAGATGGCGTTATGTTGCATGTTATTGCAAAATGGTGCTTATTTCTAGCGACGGCAAAGGTCACGGAATCATATTGGAATCACGGAGTATTGAGTAACAACTCTTATTTACCTATATTTTTTTTTTTCTTCCACTTCTACAAACTAAATACAGACGCAGTAAATTAAATTTATGAATGAATATTTAAATGCTATTGGCTGTTGAGAAGTCTTTGTACATGTCTGGGGCAGTCGTCCATATATTGATTTAGCCATCTTCTTTGTCATTTATCTGCGCGACTGAGGTGAGTGGCAAGCCTTATGGTAGCCCCGCAGGTACACATTAACTTGGAATAGTTGAAAATACGTACTCGATCAATTAAATAAAGGGACTGGGCACAGAGACAAGCAAAGCAATGCATACATTTGAGCGAGACGTGACGTTAGATGGTATATAATCTGAGCGAGATGCAAATAGTAGTGACACTATTGAATGAGTTAAGTATATCACCACGAGCGCGACAAATTGTAGATAAGGAATGGTGGGAAATAAATGACATGACGTATTAAAAGTAAGTACAAGTATAAAATAATTTCAAATAATCGGACGTCTGAAACTTAAAAGTAACTTGAAGCAGAGATTGGATCTCAAAATTGGAAATTTAAATCTCTTTTAGTATAGGTAGGTATAGGTGTATAGTATAGGTACCACTTAATGATCTAGCTACAGAAGTTTTACTTCTAACACGTGTACGGTGCTACACGCGTATTTTTTTTTTTTTTTTTTTTTATGTATGTTCCCCGATAGCGCCTAGACTAGCCCTAGACGGATGGACCGATTTGGAAAAATATTTTTTTGATTGAAAGGGTTTACCTTCCCATTGGTCCCATTGACACCAGGTCAGGATCTGATGATGGGATCCTGGAGAAATCGAGCAAATATTATAGGCAGACCTATAGTGATTTTTGTGTTTTTAGTAATAACTCGTGCATTTACTCACGGTAAGCATAATATTGTGGTCCGGAACTGCTGATGAAGACCACATATCGCCACTAGAACTGCTCAATACTAGGTACAAATACAATGCGTGGCTGACGGGCAGGCAACGCATAGCCTAAACCGGTGAACCTAGAGCCATGAAACTTTGTACAGAGGTTCCTTAGTAGCGTGGGGTAGAACTAAGATGGCATTTGACAAAATTAATTCACCGGGGGGGGGGGGGGGGGGTATTAAACTCAATCTAATCAAATAGGGTTTGTGGAAGTCGGTTTTTTCTAAAGTTTACTTTTTGTTTCAAATAGAAAAGACACGTACAAAGGCGAGCTTATATCTAATAAGATAGACACACTGGCTGCAGACATCAAGATTATTTATACATAAGAGCGACACGTTGACTTCTACCATACGAATAAATAAATCTAATAATTGAAACAAAAAGTAAACTTTAGAAAAAACCGACTTCCACAAACCCTATTTGATTAGATCGAGTTTAATACAAACTGTAACCCCTTATCCCCCCCCTTGGGGAATTAATTTTGTCAAATCCCATATCAGTGCTACCCCACGCTACTAAGGAACCCCTGTACAAAGTTTCATGGCTCTAGGTCCACCGGTTTAGGCTATACGTTGCCTGCCCGTCAGCCATGCATTGTATTTGTACCTAGTATTGAGCAGATCTGGTGGCCATATGTGGTCTTCATCAGCAGTTCCGCATCACAATATTATGCTTACCATGTGCATTTGCACGAGTTATTATGAAAAACACAAAAATCACTATAGGTCTGCCTATAATATTTGAAGAGTTCCCTCGATTTCCCCAGGATCCCATCATCAGATCCTGACCTGGTGTCAATGGGACCAATGGGAAGGTAAACCCTTTCAAACAAAAAAATAATTTTCCAAATCGGTCCATCCGTTTAGGCGCTATCGGGGTGTAGACATAAAAAAAAAAACAAACATACGGACGAATTGTAAACCTCCTCCTTTGGGAAGTCGGTTAAAAAGAGATTTATTCCAAACAATGATGTGTAGGAAAGTTGATTAGCGGGGAAAGGTCTTCCCCCGCTAATCGCGCGAATCGTAAAAGGCTTTAATACTTGTGCATACTATGTATAAAGCATATAATACTTATTTATAATGGTTAATTATGAACAACGTAGAACTACTGTAGCATCAAACTCAATTAGCTGCAACAGCCGGTGTCCACCCTATTAACATACAAAGATGCCCACACACGAAGCAACTAGTTCTCGACTCTCAACTACAGTCTGGAATGATAAAATTGTTGTAATAGTACATTACTTCAGAGGGAAGAAAGTGACAGTTCCATACCGAGATTATGGCATTTGCGCCACGAGCTTGCGAGGGGCGCAAACCATTTGAGGTATGGAACTGTACTTTATCCTGAGGTATGTATAGTGCTTTTTATTACACCTACGAGGAAAATTATAGACATAAATGCATAGAAATGTTTATATTTAGTTAAAAGTACAAAGTACAATTATTAAAAGTGCAGGAGTAGGCTAAGATCATAAGGTCATGCAGCCACTTCTTCCGTGATTCCGCGCGTTTTATATACAAAAATAATTTCGTTTTTAATTTTCTGTATGCACCAAGGAGGTTGGTAACTGGTAAAAAAAAACTGTATGTGGCCAGTAACAATTTACTTGAAATTTAATTAGTAGACAGTTAGTCTCTTTGCAGTATGACTGCTGACAAATAAAAACAAAAAAAACCGGGTATGTAATGGAATTTCATACATACTTCCCACCCTTGGGTCGGAAGGATTTTCATACAAACTTCCATACCTTGGGATGAAAGGATTTGAAGGGCGGGATAAAGGCGTTTCTTCCCTCTAATTGGTATAATTAGTATGTATTTTCAGAGCAGGTGTGATAAAAAAACCATTACATATTATAGTTTAATTAATAGCTATAATTCTCAAAATTTTCGATCATTCAGTCATTATGATATATGTATGCAATGAAAAATATATCTTCATAATTATGTAAGCAATATACTCCAGACGTCAGGGACTTTTACCTCGAGATAATTCCAAATTCAACGACACTTATGGTATGTTGTTTGATTGTTTGTAAAGCTTGAGCAAACTTGAGGAGAAAAACCGTATTTTTTTTTGGGACTGTAAGAAAAAGTGTATGAATAATTCAAAGATGACAAAATTTCGCGTCGATGACAAAAAGAAATACTAAAATTAGTCCAGTACTTTGACTTTCATCGGTATCCAAAATACTCCCAAAACAATCAATCAATAGAGTCAGTTTGTGTTTCATCTCTTGTATTTACCAGGCCACGTCCGCAAATAAACTTTTTCGACGGTATACTACATCCCTACTGCATGTTCTAATTCACCGTCCGCAGGTCCCAAAATTTATGGACTAATTTACCAGGGTGAATTTTTGTTTTGGCTTTTTTGGATGTCCACGTCTTATAGGAACAAAACCACTGAAGAAAACTCCTAATTTACTTTATATTGTTTTTCTAGACACCCAAGTATGATATTAAAACTAAAAACATTATGTGTAGGCATACCTAAATCCTGAGAAATCCACGTACGAAAGTTGAAAATCACCGATTACGAGCGCTGGGAGGCTTGTCTCCCGCGCCTTTTGGGTCAAACAAGCTTCGATAAGTTTCTGACGGAACACAGTATGAAAACGATTTATACCTAATCGGAAAGGATATCACTCCACGCACACCTTCAAACAATAAAAGCAGTTACGTATAATAGTATTTTGTTAAACAAGAGGTCGCGACATGTTTGTCCCACTCTGAACCGTGCTTCTCATGCCTCCCAATAAGTATTTCTATCTCATTAGGGGCACAAACTAGCGTCCTGTCGCTTACGCATGTTAAAACAGGTTAGTTGTGCGTGCGAATGCACAGGAAGTGAACGTGGAGAATAAACTTTTTGGCAGTCAAAGAAGTATGTTTTTCACGCGATGTACTTTGGTACGCCGGTCGGGTTATTTCCGTGGCTCATTTTTTGAGTACTTATAATACGACTTGCATTATGTCATTCCATTTTCTAGGTGGCAATAATGACGGAGCTCTAATTTTAAAATGATTTTTTGTAATTCAGACAGTAGTTTAATAAATGAGATCAAAACACTATTTTGCCGTCAGTTCTGTGGCATCATTTCCGTGGTCATTTTTACCACAGAACTGACGGTCGTGCCACGGAAATGACTGAAAGGTTTTATGAAGCGAAATCCTTACAAAACTTTTCCTAAACGGAGTGGCAGAAGCTCAGATGGGTCTCACTCAACACTTAATTTTTACACCACTTTGTTATATTATTTATCAGAGGTAATTATATCAAAATGTATGGCTTACTTTATGTTATATTTTTGCCTATTTAAGTTTTGCAGGCGCTCATTCAAACACTGAATATAATAATTATGAAATATGATACAGATGTGTAAAAAAGAATCAAAAGATGATTTTTGTTTAATTTATCTTCATCCTTGGCCCTCACGCATTGTAAACACACACACAGCCGTAGCGCCGCAGATGTTGTTTCTCTCTCTACCATTCGAGAAGTCCCGGATTCGAACCCCGGCTTGGATGTGATATGTAATAATATCCTTCCTTACTAATTAAAAACTGTCGAAGGTGTATTGTATACAGGCGGAAGGAAAGAGCTACACAATATACAGCTAAATGGTCTGATCCGCTCTACCACCCGTACTCACCCTGCAAAGCTGTGTAATGGGGTTAATGTTTATTTTTTTGAATAAGTGTTGTGTTGTAGGTATGTTACATTTTTTGATAATTATTTATTCATATCAGATTTATAATGAACGCTATAATAGATAATGTTATAATATTTTTGTTTGAGTTGATTTTTGTTAATTACTACAATTATGAAGAAAAATAATTTAATCACATAGTTTCATTTAAAAATATTCATGTTCATATCAGATGTATGCATAATGTTATAATGGTTTTGTTTTGAGTTAATTTTTGTTGATAACTAGAACTACAATTATAAAGAAAATTTATTTTATTTTATTGTTTCATTTTATCAATATGTCAGCATTAGTATAAATAATTGATATGGTGGTCTTATGATCGATCAATCACTGCTAGAAATACGTAATAATATATGAATGTATGGGAAAGTAGACTTTTCGTCAGTTCTGTGGCATATATTTGGCATGACCGTCATTTCCGTGGCAAAAATATTTTTGATGTTAAATTTTAGCCAAAGTATTAGCTTCTGTTTGACGCCTCATCGATAGTTCAGTTTTTAAGGCTTTGGTCTTTCATATTCTTTGTTAATTTTCCATGTTTTACGAGAAACAAAAAATGCCACAGAACTGACGTGAAAATCGAAATTTCAAAAATTGACCCACCAGACGACGAGGCAAGAGTGGCCTAGTGGCACCGGATTAGCTTGTATCAGAGACTACTCGTATATATCCAATTGACTGCGCGGGAATGAGGCTCGCCAAACATTAGTTCTATTCAACGTATTCAACCTATGTACGATTGTACAATGACGGGCCGCCAGACAGTTTCACAGCGGCTGACCAATCACAGCTCTTACCTCGTCCCCCGCCGCCCGTAAATTGGTGAGTTGGTGAGTGTAGACTACGGAATAGTTACAAACATCATACTTAAGATTCATTGAATTCGGAATTTTCTCGAGTTAATGTACCGACTGAAATCTCTGGGGTAATAGTAATAAGAATCTGTCAAAAGTTCATTATAGCAATGAATAGAGTGTAGAAATAGACAGACGAATCCGACGGAACTGTCAGCTACTGAATTTCCCCTAAGAGGGCAGAATTAGGTAACTTGCGCTATTATGCAGATGCCACGTGGAAATAGACAATGTTCGATCGGAGCCCAGTTGTTATGGACGAGGCTTTGTACCAGAGCGCCGCTTTATTGGTTCAGTTACCATAACAGCTTATGGCATAACGTGTAGGTGGCTACATGGTGAAATTGGGAGAGCATAACAATGTAGGTACCAGCGCAGGTCAATTACTAGGCTCTCTGAAGTGGCACATTGTGATCTGTATAATATATCCAATATGTTTGGTAGTGGAGATATTCCAGAGATCATCTGGAGAGACTTCCTACAATATTTAATACCGGTCATTCTTGTAAGATCTTAAAGTATTTTTGGTAATTAATTAAAAAGCTCCGTGGTTTGGTGGAATTCACACTTGCTTCTCACGCTGGAGTTGCAGTTTTGAATCCGTTCTGTCCATGTATACCAATGAGAAAAGTGTGGTGATGGAAAACATCGCGAGGAAACGATTAATATTCCAAAGTTGCAGCAATAAATGACCCTGTCACACACAACACACACGTTTCTCTGCCACAAGCAAAACACTTAAACTTAAATTCACAACAATATTCACAACAACATCCATCCAAATAGAACGGACCAAAATTAGCTTCCGCTTTCCTAGCAGCCGCCATTAGACATAAGTGCACATGAACTGGAATCAATAAAAGAGTAACGGTAATACACGGTAGCGTTGCAGAAGTTACTGAAGTGGCGGTACTGCGAAGGCAGGTGAATAATTGAGCAAGTTTGGTCCCCGGTGGCCCTGCGGCCGGCGGCCCGCAGAATGCCGCCCGATCAATACCGGACGGATACGGAGTATTCGCTACCTGCCATGTGTCTTGCCTTTATTACGAGTAGTAGTAGGTTAAGGTAAACATAGTGTTGCGGAACCTCCTTTCAGCGGCAAGCTGGCCGCATCTTGTCATTTCGATTTATATTTCCTTTTTATTTTGCCTTTATGTTTGAAATAGCTATTCTGATCAGTGTCACAAAATATACCATATCAACAACATCATCCACAATTTTCTCTCATTTTCTAATCGCAAATACAGTCCACTCACACACTCACTATCGATAATACATAGTCTCATGCTTTTTCTCATTCGGGGTGGCAGAAGTGTTTTGTTTTGTGCCCACTTTGAGGCTCAATGTTTATTCAATACTCCATATTGCATTACCAGGGGCTGTAAGACCAGCCCCTATAAAATTAATAATACTTATAAATATGAAGCTTGGGCGGTGATATGAATTGTTGTTTTAACCCTCATTATATTGGTCTGATCAATTGATTTCTAGATACTAAATGTACACCTGTTTCTAAGTAAGGGGCAGGTATACAAAGGACATCTTCTATGTCCATTGTGGCGACCAATAGATTGCTTTGTTGTAATATTTTTCATCGGGTCCAACATAAGATTTTTTATTACGCACCTTGTTGGTTTGATATAGTTTTTTTTTTTTTAATTAATGTTTTGTAATCATCAAAGTTCGCCGGGCTTTATGTTATGGCTTCAATGTTTTACAATTAACAACGCCCTCAACTAAGTAGTAAAAACATTCGCAGTATTCTCACCCCTGCGAAACCAACCAGCAGTAAAGACGCCTAATTAAATTCGTCCGTAAAAAGCTATAAACTGTTCGCCACGTGGCCTCTTATTGCCATATTTTGGTGGTTTCATTAGAATTTATTGCTCCTCAGTGCGAATTATCAATTTAGGCTGCATGAAATGTGGCGATGAAAAAATTATACCGCCGTGTTGGTGTAAATGTATATTTTATAAACTGGAAACTTTTAAAAAGATGTGAACAGAGATTTATTTTGCAATACTAATACAAATTCATGTTTGCTTCTCACGCAGGAGATGCATCTCAAATACCGGTGCTGGCCAGTTACCAATGAGATAAATCATCACTTAAGGAACGTTATACGGACGCTCTAGCGGTGATGGAAAACGTCATGAGGAAACCCTCATTATACCCATTGCTGGGGCGATGGGTGGGCTAGCCCCTTTTCACGCAAATTAGAGTATTGAATAACGTTTAAAATTAAGTAGTTATTGTGCACTGCCTACCCTTTATGCCTGGTTTCCTGAAAGAAATCTCTTTTTAGAGATAAGCCTTTGTATACGTGTTTTCTATTAATGTAACTGTATAAATTATTGTGTGCAATAAAGAATTGTGAATTGTGAATAACTTTTAAACATTTAAACAATAATTAATTTATTTGACACAAACATTATGTGTAATATAGGGATCCTTGATAGCTAGGTTTATCACCTGCATTTCAGGAGTCAGGGCTCTTCCAGATATAAAGGTTCTGTAAATTAACAATTACTATCTAAACATTTGGGGAATTGGAGATTTTAGTTAACCAATAAATAAATAAATGTGGGCACAGTTGTGCCTCTGCCACCCTCTATGGGTAAAGGCGTGAGGCTAATGAGGTTATGTTATTATCTATTAACAAAACCTATTAAGAATGATTGTAAAAGAAAAATCAATGGAGAAAGTGTAGGTAACATATAAATACGATGATAGAGGTTCTGTAAGTTAACTAATATTTCTTGAGGCGTTATTAAATCTTATCTATTCGATTAATGTGTGAATTTCCAACTCAATGAACATTGATAAAAATCGTCTGAAAATTACTTGAAAATTATGAATAGGATTGAAATGTCAGAGCACCAGCGATTTTATCGATGAAACTTTCGCCGACTGAGACGCCTCTGAAATGAAAAAGTAAAGTTTCAAGAACTTGTGCCAGCAATTGACTGACGTGGACATTCGGTAAATTAAATTGTTCTATCTGTGTTTTAGATTAGATCTCTAATTTTGCTATCTGATGTCTCATCTTCATTATTAAGGTTAACAAAAGTTGCCACACTAAAACCCATATTTTTAAAGATTCGTTTAAAAAGTAGTTTTTTTTTTCTTTATTTAATTTCCAGCAACTTTCCAGCCATAGATATACAACGAAATACCTGATTCTCATAATCTGGCGACATGGCGTCTTAAAATTTGAGAAATGGCTCATTTTGTGGCATATCACAAACTAAATTTGCCCGGGAATAGCCCATCAATAGAGTAATTGCCTACTTTAGTGGTACGCAATATGCAATATCTTCCGAAAGAGTGGGTCTTAAGTGGAGCTAATGCCGCGACATACGCTCCACTATGCACAGTAAATCTTTCGGCGACCTATAGACTACTCTAGCAATTAGAAAAAGCTGTTTTTTGTTTGAAAATTGGGTGTGTTTAAATATAAACGGTCAAGTGCGAATAGCTCCCTGGTCTAGTGGGATTCACAGGAGACGCAGGCTCGTATCTAATGTACCAATAAGATAATTAATTTATCTTATGTATATTATCGGACGTTCCGTGTTTTGGATGGCATATTAAGCTGTTGGTTCCGGCTACTATCACTACTTAGTAGTTTGTAGTCGTAAAAAAACCCTCCACCAACCTTCACTTAGCCAGCGTGGTGGAGTATGGCTAAATCTTACTCGTATCCGGGTAAAGGCCTGTGCCCTTCGGTGGGACAATAATGGGCTACATTTAAGTGCGAGTAGGACTCGCGCACCAAGGGTTCCGATTACATTTGTAAAGATTATAAATAACTGATGAAATTAGGTTTCTACATAAAAAATAAAAGAATGATGGCATGCATGTAAACCA
This sequence comes from Argyresthia albistria, assembly GCA_963457715.1. Taxonomy (NCBI): domain Eukaryota; kingdom Metazoa; phylum Arthropoda; class Insecta; order Lepidoptera; family Argyresthiidae; genus Argyresthia; species Argyresthia albistria. The sequence goes on along the minus strand of OY735261.1, from coordinate 5,287,812 downwards.
AATTACATATTTTTGCGGGAAGATAGAAATATTCAGTTTTCAGAATGTTTCCTTTACTTCTGCTATAAGACCTTGTATTGTGCCAAATTTCATCATTCTAGGTCGACGGGAAGTATCCAGGTTTTGAATCCCTTGCAATTACTATGAAAATCCAATTTTTTACATCATAAACGGTCGTAGCGTTTGATCGCGTTGACCTGGAAGGTTGATTTTTTCACTGCTTTAGAGAATAACATACCTGAGTAATTGATATAAACAGCTGATCCTATAAGGGTTCCATTTTATTCCTTATATGGATTGGAATCCTAAAAATGAGAATATTACAATGCCACAAACTTAACTGGCCTGGTACTGGTAATCGCGTCAATTATGGATAAGTATCTATTGCGTAGCATAAATACTTCCATTACTGCGACTAACCACTGGATTATACTAATCCGTTAGTTAGTCGCAGTAATAGATGTATTAATAATGTAATATCCTATATTGCCAATATCATGTTCCAAACTGAGTCAGAATAGCCAGTGTAAGCGAGCGAGTGACGGTTTTCCCTCAATTTTCCATGCCAAAGGCTCCGCTGGTGCCTTCAGGCATCGGAGCTACTGCCAATAAGCAATTTCTTCCACACGGGTGGCCCACGAACGAGGATCTGCTAATTAGGGGCATCGTAACCGATCAAAGGAAGCTTTTGATGCGAAATTGTTAGGTGACAACGATTTTGGTGATCACGATAGTCTCTACTTTATGGAAGATACCCTTTTTCATACTTTAGTGAGTAAAGCAAGTTCTGGAAAAATAATAATTTTTGTAAATGCATCACAGGCAGTGACAGTATGAAATATATGTAGAATCTGTAACCTTTTATAACAAAATATCATGCTCTGATAAGTTGCTATGCTAACAGTCACCTACTTTTGTGCTTAAATATCACGCTTATCATTGAAACGCATCTCTCAGACATTTTTATCACCACCAGTAGAAACTTCTTTATTAAAAAGAAAGTAGGTAATGGTCTCACACTTGTGGAGAGGGTTTAAAAATGCAAAGCATCCCGGCAATATAATAGTGCTGTGAAAAATAACGGGGTACCTAGCAAGCATCCCGCAGCGAGAGTCGCGGCGTATCAGGATTGCGGGTGATTCCAAATTGGTGCTTGATTTGTCATGTAAAAATATACTTTCAATGATCATTTGACTTGCGATGATAAGGTAGGATTATCGCATTTTGACAGGTTCATTGCATTAAGTTGCGTAGAATTAGCGCCACCCTGTAAACATCACTGAAGTGCCAAATCTTTGTAGGACGTAGGTAGGAATCGGTCAATGCTCATAATCGGCTATCTATGTAACAGAATACCCTTGATGTCTTTTCACAAGTACCATTGCTTAAGGTCAAAGCTGAACAGGCCGATCGATTTCAATAAACGATAACTTCTGCTTGGACGGGCTGCACTTTCCCACTATCCTCTGGATACGTTTGTGGGCATCAGGCCATGATCAAAGCGAATCGTTACATCGCACGGAAGTATTGAGCGGTCTTGGAGCCAATATGAATATCGGGGTCAGCGGTGGACTGCTAATATTGCCTTGGACCAAAATTTTGGAACTGCCGGAAATTGGTATCACACTAATATGTAGTGATGTGACACACCAAAAAGTATAAGTGCGTGGCCGTGCCGATAGAACTCACTATTTTACCGCGTACCAAAAACAATCCGATCTTGTGTGCGTCAAAATGGCTGGTTGCCTGTAGCGTCTGGCTCTGTTTGTTACTTGTAATAATAAATTGCTATAAGATTAAGTACCTATTATTTCTGGGAATCGACATGTTTTAACACCAAGCCAACCTAATTTGAAAGGACACCGGCGATTCTCCGTACTAACGAATATCTCGAAAGAATTTGTAAGATTTGTTTTCGTCTATTCACAAGAATAGTCATAAGATAGATTTTTCATTCATTTTTTTAAGGTTCCGAAGGGTGCCAAACGGGACCCTATTACTGAGACTTCGCTGTCCGTCCGTACGTCTGTTCGTATTCTGTGACATTAGAACCTCAGATCAATGGAACTCTTTATTTTATTTCCTTCCTCCAAGCTCGGAACAATACCAAAGAAAGTCATTTCTATTTCCAATTATTAAAATATATTTCTTATAATTTGAAATTGAAAGATAAAAGTGCTCTGTGGTCTAGTGGCTTTCACCTTGCTTCTCACGCAGGAGATGCAGGTGCGAATCCCGGTGCTGACCAATGACCATGTACCAATGAGATGATTAATTTGCCTTAAGTACATTATCGGAAACTCCGTGTTTCGGATGGCACGTTAAGCTGTAGGTCCCGGCTACTATCACTACTTCGTAGTATGTGGTAGTCGTAAAAGCCCCTCCACCAACCCGCACTGAGCCAGCGTGGTGGAGTATGGCTCAATCTTACTCGGTTCCGGGTAAAGGCCTGTGCCCCTCGGTGGGCACATTAATGGGCTATATTTACTTTACTTTTACAATATATTTTATGTGGCATGTAATGTCTTCTATGAAAAATTGTACTGAAATAAATTATTTTCTTTGGTATAGGTGGATTTCATAGACGCGTAATTAAGATGAGATACTAAACCGCCGGTGTCCTTTTGTTTTCCCAATTGCACCAAAATTTGACATACATTTCACCCAAGTACACTATCAGTGATCGATCACTTTTCAGTCTTACGTTCGTGCAAGAGAGTCCAAACGTGGTTCAGGCTGGGTTTGTTCTACTCGTAGCAGCCTCCATACGGGCTTTACAAGAAATACATATTTTAGAGTTTTGACAGATGTGTCCCCCTCTTGAAGATTTATCGTCCAAGGGAATATGGAGTAACATCTATGTGCCTTGAGAATGGAGAAATTTACTTCTCTCGCGAGATAATATTACAATTCGCTCTCATTTTATGTCTCTTGAAGGGTCTTGAAGTTGTAAATAAGGGTTAAGGTTAAGACATTATTCGTGGATTGTCTCTGCTTTAGAACATGAAACTAAATTCCACTCCAGCTATTTAGTTAATGCCACTAAATTCAGAATCGATTATCTATATTAAGTACATAGAGTTGTTGAATGTAGGTTTAGTGGTGTCTAAATGTCGTAGCCATATCTTTAAATTTGGCCATATCATGAAAATGCCAAGCCATATTTTCATGATATTAGCTATGTCATCTTATGGCGGGTTTTAATGAAAACATGTCTTTTAAAATCATTTTTTGTATTATACAGGCTGTAACAAATAGGGGTGTACAAGCCGAAAGAGGGTTGTTAGGGATATTATTCGGAACAACTTTCAGTATGGGACCGACTTGAACAGAGCAACTTTATTTTTATTAACTCAGTACATTTTGGGCCTAGCGCTCAGATGATCTGTATGGTGGAGTGAAAAATAAAGTTGCTCTGATCAAATCGGTCCCATAGTGAAAGTTGTTCAGAATGATGTCCCTGACAACCCTCTTTCGGCTTGTACACCCCTTTCTGTTACACCCTGTACATGTAAAGCTAACACGAAGACTACTCGGGGGCTTCGCTGCGCTCGCCGTCTTTAGTATTCACCTAAGCTAGCGCAGCGTTTGCCCTCAATTATTTCATCGTTTCATGATATTTCACGGTTGGCCAATCCATGATATGGCTACGACTTAAATACTGAAACAATTAAACCAGATTTAAAACTCAATTTAATGACAGGAGGTTAACCAGTTAATCTAAAGTAATGCGATTATGTTGTTTTACTTTATATTATACGTTTTATGTACACCAGTATTTAATATATCATCCATTTGTGATTTTTCAAAATAAAATCCGGTCTCCGGCGAATTTACAAGAAAATCAATAATACTCTTTGAATACTTGCACTATGTTATAAAGTGTCTCCGCTAGCCATTTAGGAAAAGCATATCGAGCGTGAAAAATCTATTCCATAAGTTAAAGTATACCCTCGCCGTCCGACCTTTACCATCCGCCTGTCGGTAGAGACAAATTGCACGGGCACTTCGGAGGTTCAATAAAAGATAAAAGATATTGTTAGAAAGATTTCTTGCAAAGATTTCCAATTAAAACTCCCTAGAAGATGTTTTCAGAAGTTTAGCCTCACTATATTAGCAAGAATTACTCAACTGGTCTAAACCGTAGTATTTCTTGTTTGAGAATAGGGGCAGCGACTGATATAAGCTTGGTATTATTATTCGTACCGCTATCTTAACATTTACTTCCTAGTACAATCAATAAACTAACTATTCTAGTATCTAAAGCTCGACGTAAAATGTTAGCGTATGTAGTAGTTAGCGTAGTATCCCTAAGAATAGAACATAACAAGGCCTTGTAGTATATTGCTGATCGCAAATTTTTGCAATCAAGATTGTCGCAATTTATTTTGCTCAAGTTTTATCCGTCTCAGCTAGTACGCAAGTTAAGCCAGTATCCGTGAAAACTAATTATCATAAAACATTTTTTCTTGAACTGATAAAAAAGCTCGACTCAGGTATAATTTGTTTGAAATATGAAAGGCTCAGTAAGTAAAGAGCCAATTTGGTAATCTCTCACTGTATGAAAATCCTAATTTTTAACAAAATAAGTAGGGATAACGCTTTGTTGAAATGTTGAGACCCAAATACAGTATTAGATAGAGTACCTACTCCACTCAGCACGCTCTGATTTTTTTTATTGAATTTTTGCAGGTATCTCAATACCGAGTTACGGGAAATCCTGTAAAAAATAGTCTATTCTTATTTAAAGTTTAAAAATACGCATAATATGTGCTCATAAGTTAACGGACCCATGATGGCTCTGTCGATAGCCATTACGTGACGAGCTACGACGAACATTTTTGTAGCCGGAACGTGGCTCTACCTATCGCAAAACTTTATTGCAACTCTAGTTAGGCAATAGTTTAAGGCCATATTTCAGTTCTGTGAAAATGTTTACTCAAAAAATTGAGGCAAACTCTGCGAGTGGTGGTAGTAATTGAATCAATCGGGTAATGGAATATTTCAAAGTTGAAAACATAAAAAGTGAAACTTGTTTTAACTGCGCTAAAAGTGAACCTCTAGGATCGGAAAACGAGCTAGTTCTGATGAAACCAAAGTAGGTACATTGATCGTTTACAAATTCACTTTAGGGAGTCAACACGCACATGACAAAATTTGGCGAAACTATTACGTAACCTACCCGTATCACCTACCCACCCTTCATGAATTATACAAAGCACACGGCAATTTGTCGCCAGATAACCTATCAGCTACCCGCAACCGAATAATGTATCCTGAATAATTCTCAAATTCTCCGCTATAAGTTGAAAAAAGTGGGATCTGTCTCGTAGCGTGAACCAACCGCACATCTTATCATGTGGGGTGTTGCCGTTAAGATACACTCCTGTCTCAAAGACACATTATAAAAACATAATTAGAAGAATGCTCAGATCAACTCCCAATTTGGGTCAAACAGTTACAAAATTTTGGATACAATTTTGATAGTCAAATCAAATATTTACTCATACCAATATTCTCATAAAGTTTAAATGAGAGATAAATCTCAATAGAACGGAGTCATTCTATTGAGACCTGAGATTGAGAGGGCCTCTATTGAGACATTGCTGAATTGAGAGGCACCCACAAAAAGTATAGTAAGTCCGCAATACCATTATACAAATGTCCGTCCCGAATGTGGGTAAGATGAACGCTATATTCGAATAATCTAAAAGGGTTTTCGACAAGTATGAATAGTTGGGGAAAATGTAACGGGGTCGCTGCGCTTGTGTCGGTATCGAGAATTTATTATATCGCTTTGATACGTGATGTTATCGTATTTTAGCATGAGCAGGCGCCTTTGTTTCGAGTTTTGCATATTTTTCATCGACATTTTGTGAAATTTTCAAACATATTTGTTTCATAATTCGGCATCATTTGTTGATACATTTTTTTGTTGCGAAGTGAATAAGTAAGAACATTTTGGGTTCATATCGAATTGAAGTAAATAACAAAAAAATATATTTGAAGAAAAACAATCAAAGGCAAGAAAAAAACTCGGTCCAACCAAAGTCTGTTCAACTTCAGAAGTTAGTATCTTTAAAATAATAACTTCTTTTGTCATTCTTTCGTGTTTGAAGCACTTTTTCGCTTCAAGTATATCATCCAAAGTTTCCTATAGCAATAATAAAACAAGACTTTCAAATAGATTAAATCAAAACTGGGGGCGTATAAAACCAGAAAACAAATCGTAAGTAAGTAAATTCTAAGTGAATCTGCATATTTATTTTATTCATTTTACCTCGTCTTATTTATACGTAACGAAACTGGAAATGTTTGTATGAGGTAGTTCTGCTTTTAAAGTCAACCAAGACGTCTGGGTTTCATCTTCGACAAATGATGTTATTTAATTGACTGAGTTTACTATGTAATTTAGCAACCAAACCATGTCAATCGGAAAATGCTATTTATTCTAATCTAATAGTCTTCTTACTAACCTGTACAAATCCACTAAGATACTTCATAATTAGAAAATCCCCTACCATTCAACTAAGCGTGGAACCATTGGGTGCTTTCCCTACCGTTGTAAATATTATCAAATGCCTTTTTATTTTGCGTTCCAGTAAATTAATTTTTCTTTATCCTCAAAATGACTTCAGGCTCAAAACTTCTCGACAATAACGCACTGGTTGCAATGAAAAAAGAAACGGAGGAAATATATTGTATTTTGGAGGGGACGGAGCGTCGTGCGGTGCAACATCTGCTACTGAATGATGAAAAGCTTAAGGCGATTACAAGTTCCTCCCATTTCAAGTTTAATATAAAAATAAAAAGATAATGCCCTTTTAAGACTGTGTTCTTTTGGTACTACGGAAAAGCGCCGTTCTCAAACTTTCTATTGTTGTTTTTGGTACCCTTGTTTTGGTAAAGCTGGGGTACTTTGAGAGGGCTGAAAGAAGCGGTAGAATTTTAAACTATAAATGACACGAGTTTTGTCCCACCAACTTGATTTTCATTAAGTTTTCTCATTATTGTTAAGATTCCATCAAAATACGCAAACGAACCCACCTTCGAATCCCGTTTGCAGCAGCTTGGATGGAATGTTGTCATTATGCAATTTATTTTATCACGTGATGTCAATGTTGCTAACTTCTATATTTAATTTATGTTCGAATAATATATTTTTAACCTTCTCCAACTTCTGGATAATTAATCTTGGAATACCATTAATTAATGTGTATTGTATTTGTCTAGCGCATTGGACGAACTAGTCTGTAATGCTTAACAATTTAATTTGAATAATAATAAATAAATAAATAAATCTTCCTCGAGTTTACTCGAGCTTTTTTCAACTGTTCGATGCTCTTCATCTTCCTCTCACTACTGGATGCTCTTATTGTTCTGCAATTTCTGGATGCTCTTCACTATCCTAGAATTCCATTCCAAGTTCCAAGTCCCTACTAGCTTTGGCACTTCAGTCTTGGTACCTATCTATGTTATGATTCAAGTTGTTAGGCCGTATGTCATGCATGATAGATAAACTAGATTTATTTATTACCATGACAAGATGCTCCGCCAAATACAAAGTCGCTGTTTTTCTGAAACAGATTTGTGTAAAACTTTTTTTGAATATTAATGAGGATTCCACTCTCTGATCACGATTCCGGAATAAGGAGATGCCTCGGGCGTTTTTCGCGATCTTGAATTTCCATTAGGCTTATTAAATTCGAAAAACAAAAAAAACGAAGGAAAGTTTAATAAATAAATAACAGGTGCACTTGACCGTTATGAGATAGAGATGCGAATTAGGTTTTATCGCAGTTCTTCGTGAAACATTTGCGGACCTAGTCTCTCGTTATCTATTATTATATTACTATTATCTCTTCTGTGCTCTCGTGAGGCATGTCGATGCACATTTGGGTATTGCACCATTGAGCATGGCATGTTGTAAATTTGTTCATAATATGCTTTCTTGTATTATATTGTTAAATTAAAGGTTCCTATTCGAACCATACCATACTGCACCCACAGACTACTACGGATTACAACAAAATGGAAAAGAAGATATAAAATGTGCATACAGGAACCTAACGAGTACGAGTTTGAATAGACAGTAATATCTGATAACTCGCATTCGTAGACATGTAAATAAACTGCACAAACAGTGCAGTGTAGCGGAAAGTGCAGGTAGCCTCGCGCACATTCCGTAGCGTTTCACATTGTTTATCGCACGATCGAAGGCCCCCGCCCCCCGCCGATCTCGATGATCCATCTTCGAGGGTTCTCGGGGGCCGCAAACGTGCGTTTGAAGTGGTATTATTTATTTATTGGTACCATTTTGTATTTGTGCCATTACAGCGAACAATACACAAAATACATATTAAATAATCACAAATATCATTCAATATGTTATGCCATGGCGGTAAAGATATTTAATTGTCTACCCGCAGATCTACAATATTTACCTTTACCTATTTTTAAGTCTAAGTTTAGAAAATGGCTGGGTAATAATAATTGCTTTTATAACTTAACGGAGTTTTATAAAACGACAGAAAAAGTTAACAAATTTAGGTTATAATATTATGGTTATAATGAATTTAATGTGTATTATGTTTCTAATGAATAATTATGAATTAATTCAATAAGATTCAGGGTTAGTATAGTATAGTATAGTAGTAACCTAACGCACCTGCGGATTTTAATATTAGAGAACGTATGTCGTACGTACATACAAATACCATTTGCATGCCACAAATTGGCTGAATGTGCCGCTCTATAATAATACTTACTAATAAGACCTATGACTGTACCACATCAATGCAAATAAATAAAAAATAAAAATAAAAGAAAAATACATTCAATTCACATGAACAAAATTTAGATATTTAAATTAATTTCAATTCCAATCATAATAATTAAATATTATAATGAGAGGACGGCACAGTCATTCATCGTTCTCGCTGAACCTACCTGAACATACCTGAACCTACCACACTCTCGCACAATATCCTGGAGGTATGTTCAGCATGTTCAGAACCTACCTGAACATATCTGAACCTACCACACTCTCGCACAATATCCCTCCATGCATCACCAAACCGATTATTCAGGGGTGCTGCAGCCAACAGAGCTGAGGCTGTCCCGTGTCTGGACGCAGTAGGTAGTTGTCAGGCACGAATAGCGCACAAACCACACTATAGACGGCGATGCAATCACATTTTTATACCTCTGCCAGATGGGTAATATGGGCAAAATCACATTAGACTTAGACTTTTGCCGGAAAACATTACTGAGGGCGATCTTTTAGCACCCAGATTAACTATCTGATAATTTTATTTGACATTTAATGGGTCCCTTGAAATGACAAATTCCTCAGATATACTTCATCTGAGAAGTTAAAAATCAGCCCTGATACGCACTCTGCGTTATTGCGATGACGGTTGGCCAGGCATCACTCAGACGCACGCTCCAAATGGCGTCTAAAAACGCCCGCTTGTACCGTCCTTTGTCGCCCTGCTACATGATCCATCTTTGTACAAACATGCAGAGCGAGGCGCGTGATTCAACCAACAAGGGCGGCTGCCGAGGGTGCCGTGAAATATTTATATTTCTCCTACACTTGTGTACGCGACAGTACCCGTAGGTAAGAAGAACTTTGGCGCTAAACTTCGCGATGATAAATGGCGATATTATTTTGTGGGGGACTCTAGTGATGTTTTTTGTTGACCATTAAGCATTCGTGGATGACGAGAAAACAACTGAGTTGAGACGGACGGTAGGTACAGTAAGGGGCCATTGTTTTGGCATGTCGGGGCGCGAGTATGATACTCGGTGTTTAAACTATAAATGTAACTGGTAATGTATATAATTCCCGAGCGAAAGCTAGGCTGGTGTGCTACAGAAATACTTTGAGTGCCCGTCAAAGGACAATGGTTATTAAAAGTGGTGCCTTTCTTTTTCGCGCGGCCATCAACCAAACCTTGTTTTTCTAGTGCAGAATAATATAAGGAATAAAACAGTATTACATGTATCGCTACAAGCAGTCCAGACTGAGCTAGAGGACCTCAGAGTTTGTAACTTTTATCAGATTTTTGAGATATATTGGTCTCCAAAGGGCAAGTTAAGTATGCAAACGTAATTATCATCATTTAATTGACCCATCCAAAAATCGACCACACTGGTGTTGCTTAACCTCAATGATGGATCCGGATCACTGAGCCAAGCTGAGCCATGATTTTTGATTTTTTGCACTAAAATAAAGTAAAGTATAAAGAAAGTGTAGCGAAAGGATTATTTATACCTACTTATTACCTAAAATCTTCACAACACTTTATTTAAAATTCAATAAAGTGTTGTGAAGATCCCGTGACCATCAAGACATAAAGCTTTGATCATAAATGATTACCTTCTCACTGAAGGTTTCAAAGGGCGCAGAGAAAGCTTTAAGAAATGAATAACTAAGTACCCTTTTACAAAAACAAGTTTTCATTAAACCTGAATGCTTTGAAAGGACACAAAATACAATTTGAATTAAACTAAGCACCGAATCTACGCATTTACGAACCTACTTCTAGACGTTATTAATTAAGAAGGCTCGGTTGGGTAGAACTGCAGAGTATCTGAATAATAGTTGAGCCTTTTCCATTCAACCCCTTCTGATTAATACTAGCGATTACTCATAAAAGCTCACTGCTAAAACAGCGATAAACGATGGATAATTAAAAGTTTCTAGTCCCCATATTTTCGGGTTATTAAGTAAGTACCCCTTTTGATCCTTATTACGTAGTCCATATCTACCCTTGGTGCTTTTACGAAACTGAATAAATGCCGACAAATAGAAGCACTTTTAATTTTAGCATTCATATCCATAGGGTGTTCATTCTTCAGTCTGTACATAATAAATATGACTGGGCATTGCTTTCATTGTTGTATCTTACCTTTATTTCTTGTGTTCTACTTTTGGTTATCCATGTGATGCGAAATTGCGAAATAAACGTTTTTGAATTTAGTACAGTTTTGGTCAGTCAGTGCATCATGGATGAACATTTGCGAGTCCGACATCTGAGTCAGACCATAGCATCTGATGGATTTCAATAATGCCTACAATATAGCCAATTAGAGTTTCAAACTACTACTGCCCAACTGAAAAAGTTTTGCGTAAAGTTGCGGCAAGTTAATTAATTTTCATTTCATTTCATTTCCGAGAAGGCTATAGCCTTCTCGGAAATGAAATGAAATGAAAATTCGATGAACTGAAATTCAGTTCAGTTTTAAATAAATGAAGGAATACCATTAGATCTATTCACAGTGTAATTATTTTTCATGTAGGCGTACTCTGGACTTCGTCGCATATCCAGGGCTAAGTTCTGACCATTCGATTAATAATATAGCATTTAATCGTTGTGTCGCACCTGGCTAGAACAATATTGCTCGCTATTGCACCAACACAAATCATTCTGACCCCATGCTACCATACGGCACCAAATACAATAATCATATAAATTAGACATAATCAAATTATCACCATTCACTGTTTAGGGTGCGTCTGTTTTTCTCACTACTTTTTGTACACTTGACGGGTACCAACAGTCTTTACGCTTTTGCGATGAAGAATGTGGTTTGGAGGATCTACACAAACCATTTTATATAAAAAACTAGTAGAAAACATGACTACTAATATAATAACGCCCGCAACTCCCAAAGCAACTTTAAATACACATTAGATACGCGTATAAGTGATACTAGTGTGCGTATGATTCATCATTTTATGTTTATTTTGACGTGTGTAACGAAGGCGAAAAACTCCTTGCTCAGCGCACAGGCCACAAAGGGGTGGGGAGAGGGCTAGGGGGTAGCAGTAGGGGGTGGAGGGTTGTAAGTGAGACGTCAGGGGTCGATGGAAATTGATTTTCCACCATCCGTCATAACTTCATGCTTGTACACAATGGGGCATGGGTTCCGTGCTGGTATTTGATAGTTTCAAGGTTTAGTAGTTTTCCGTGTGCATGCTTTGGCAGTGACTTATTACGGGAATTAATTTACGCACGCCATTTTTTCTAATGGGGTTTTACTAATCGGTTTAATTTGATGTAAATAAAAATTGCTTGACTTTTGAATTTACTTACCCTAATAGTAATAGTAAGTATAGGAATTGACTATCATCAATGTATATTTTCTTTACATTGAAATTCAACTCACATTATATCTCCATTTACTTACATTAAGAATTATGAATTATTCCAGATGTAAGGGATGTTGCTTGTGCATGTTCATTCATTAGTGCCACAGCAAATTTTACGACCAAATAAAGGTTGTAGAAAGTTGAGGAGGGGGCGAAAGACCGAAAATTTTCCGGACTTTTTCTAGTTTTTCACGTTTAATTCGATAACAGTCTAAGTATATAATTGTAAAAAAACAGTAAATTAATAAATCAAAGATGATAAAATTTCGCACAGCACAGCATCATTATTATATTTTATTCTATACATACACATAAACAAACTAGGTTCTAAATATGGTAAGCGTGAAACACGCAAACGGATGGACCGATTTAGATGATCTTTTTTTAAGTACTCGTTGATATCTCAGGAAGGACAGAGAAAATAATTTAAAAAGCCGAAATAATTTTGATTCAATTCATACTTCTGACCATACATGGCCTTGGTAGTCCAATCGCTTTTTAAAACCATCTATCGAGTCAACTATAGTCTCCATTATAAATTAAAGTCATAGTCATACTCATACTCAAACTTCGCCTACTGTGAACCATCACAATTCCACTGCAAGCATCGCTAATGGCTCAGTACATAAAGTAATCGTTGATCAATTTGATTTATGATAGCTACTGTTGCTGAACTAGCGACTATGCTTAAATGCAGTACAAGCTTTATTCAATCAGATTTGACTGTTATGATACTTGCGATTTGAGTTTGACGTACTATTTTATAAGTAAGTTTGATCACAGGTAGTTCAATATTAGTTAAGAGATATATCACGTAGAAAAAGAAGAAGAAGAAGCTTCGTAAGTTTCTTCAGCGCAACGTCCTGGTTTACATATATGTATAATAAATAAATATAGGAAAAAAGCCTTTGCAAGCCGATGGACAATACAAACGTATTCACAATTTCATTAGCGGCATAGTGGTATCATTAAAAAGCTGCCTTTGCATCGTCTATTCTCCCCCCAGATTTCGTAGAATTCTTTCTTTAATCAAAAACAACCTTTCACATTTCGCAGTACCGAAATAGCTTTAATAGCCATATTTCTTTGCAAACACCGCACTCCTCTTCATCATCGGAATTGTTATTCAAACAGACCATTGAGCTGGTGCAATGGAGCTCGAATCGTCCCACCACTGTCTGGCCCTGATTCAGTAACTCACTACGATATGTGAACGTCCGGTCCGAGCGAGAAGTTCGATGTTCTGCCCCCGGACTTAGCCAAGTTGCATTGATAGGACGCATGCCGGCCGGCGCTAGATGCGCGGGAGATAAGTCTGTGTGCGGTGGCAAGTCGAATCTTCCTCAATCCTCTTCAATCTAAATTAGCGAAAATATGTTTCAACCACCGACTTTAAACCTGCAGTACCTCATTTCGCATGGATTTCAATATAAATATTCTTAATATACCAAGGAAAACGAGTGCAGTCTGCATAAGTCTTATGTTGTGAGCACTCGCACACCCGTATGGTTAGCTTGCTTGACAGCTCTTTGACCCATTGTTTTTGTCAATTTTTGTATTGTCTATGACTTGAGTAGGTTGAGTCGAGGGAAAATCGGGTAGAGGAAAAGAGGATCTAAGTATTATAATATGTTAGCTACACAACCGTCCATCCAAAGTCCACGGACCGCGATTTTCAACCTACCAACATCGAGATAAAATTCAAAACCTATGAAGAAACTTGTTTTGAAATTTGTTGTATCTTGTATTAGCTTATTTTCATTAACTTAAATACTTACCTATACGAAGGTTGGTATCTAGAGTGACTTTCACTTAAACCAAGCTATGTATGTATGGCTAAACTATGTCCCTGCTACCCGATCTGAGAAGTACGTAAAAGTAACGTTATTGTTATCAATCTTATTTACACTTCATTGCAATTTTATTATCTCCAGAGTAACATAATCACGGGGATGCTAGCTGCGTGCGTTCAAATCATAAATCAAATTCTGCCGAGATCCACTTTGCATAGTCGACTATTAGCAAGCGAACCACTGCGTTTATGTGATATCCTGGTCCGTGGTATCCTGCTTTCTTTTTTAGGGTTCCGTACCCGAAGGGTGCCAAACGGGACCCTATTACTGAGACTTCGCTGTCCGTCCGTCCGTCCGTCCGTCCGTCCGTCCGTCCGTCCGTCCGTCCGTCTGTCACCGGGTCCGCCTGCACGAACCGTAATAGCTAGAAAGCTGAAATTTTCACAGAATGTGTATATCTGTTGCCGCACCAACCACAAATACTGAAATACGAGAGATATTACAAATTGAAAGTGGTCTCGGTACAAGATACGTCTTCACAACACGCTTGAAAAGTTTATACCAAGGCCATTTTGTTTTGGTAGGTAAGCCTTCTTTTAATGAAACTAAATTTAAATGATATGGCAATGTCGTCCCCGGACTTCTACAAAGACTTTAAATATTAATTGATGAATTACGACGTCTCTATTTAGTCTGTAGAACTTTTAGAAAATGATTATAAAATTAATAGTTTTTAATTACTTTTGTTTTCATACAAATCTCAGAGCTCAGAAATTATTTTTTTCCTTTTGGCCACTTCAAGTTTGGCTGCCAGTAATGTTTTAATTAAATAGTCTTTGGTGCGTTGAAATGATGTTTTGCAGTCTGCATGACATTGACATAATGAGTGAGTGAACCTCATTGTACGGAAATTGTAGATGGGTGTCTCACGTTTTCCAGTAGGAGTGGGTTGTAGACAGTGCTGCTTACGGCGGCGTTTAGTAGGTACTAAAGGCCCTAAAAGCGCGGCAAGCTTTGAATCAATTCAAATGTTATTTTTCAACTAGCTACAAAGTTATTCTGACATAAGATGATAATTTGAACAAAACTTTTTGGGTATTTCATGAAAAATACAGTTACAGATCACACATATACAGGGTGGAAAAAACGAATGGGCCCTGGAGGGAAAGTACCTTAAAACCTCAAGATATCCGTCCGTCCGTCTGTCTGTCACCAGGCCGTATCTCATGAACCGTGGTAGCTAGACAGTTGATATTTTCACAGATGACGTATTTCTGTTCCCGCTATAACAACAAATACTAAAAACAAAATAAATTTAATATAAAGGGGGCTCCCATACAATTAACGTGTTTTTTGCGGTTTTTTTAACCGACTTCCCAAAGGAGGAGGTTTACAATTCGTCCGGATGTTTGTTTTTTTTTATTTTATTTTTATGTATGTGCCTCGATAGCGCCTAAACGGATGGACCGATTTGGAAAATTAGACCGATTAGACCTATAGTGATTTTTGTGTTTTTCATAATAACTCGTGCAAATGCACATGGTAAGCATAATATTGTGATGCGGAACTGCTGATGAAGACCACATATGGCCACCAGATCTGCTCAATACTAGGTACAAATACAATGCGTGGCTGACGGGCAGGCAACGCATAGCCTAAACCGATGGACCTAGAGCCATGAAAATTTGTACAGGGGTTCCTTAGTAGCGTGGGGTAGCACTGATATGGGATTTGACAAAATTAATTCCCCTGGGGGGGGGGGGATAAGGGGTTACAGTTTGTATTAAACTCAATCTAATCAAATAGGGTTTGTGGAAGTCGGTTTTTTCTAAAGTTTACTTTTTGTTTCAATTATATAGATAATGGTACGGAACCCTTCGTGCGCGAGTCTGACTCGCACTTGGCCGGTTTTATTGTTTATTAGTCTGTTACTTTTCTGCTCTCTTGCAGTACAATTTTGTATTGTATCACCAACAGGGTTATGCAGGCTGGAACGAATGGACCCTGAAGGTACAATATTTGATTTGCATATTTCGTACGACAGACGAGTGTCAGACCTAGTATTTCCTGAGAATTATTATTTACTGCATCGACTAGTGCAAAAAATAGCTATAATAATCTCTTTTTTTGTATTTATTGTTATAGCAGCAACAGAAATAATTATAATCATCTGTGAAAATTTCAACAGTATCTTGTGTAACTATCACGGTTCAGAGATACAGTCTGATGAGTGATGAGATGACAGACGGACAGACGGACAGACAAACAGACGGACAGCGGAAGCTTAGTAATAGGGTCCAGTTTGGCACCCTTCGGGTACGGAACCTTAAAAACAAAAGCATGTTTCCGTTATTAAGTAAATTGAGTCCCTCTAGGGCCCATTCGTCTGTTCCACCTTGCATAGTTTCTGTACAGAAAAGATTCTGGTAAAACTAATTATACGAACTATTCTAGATTGTGCCTAGTTATAACGTTTTGAAGGTTACGAAGGCCTACGAAAACTCTACGTTTTGAAGGTGGTGTTGATGCAGCATAGAATTATCATTAATAGTACGGAATATGAACAACTACTGTCAAAAAGAGTATTTACAATTTCAAAACCTTCTGTAAACACTGCCTTTGCTCAGCGATTCGCACCATTTTTGCATACACACATATACAACGTCGTGGTAAATGAGTGTGAAGGAGGAATAAAGGAATGTACTGTAAAGGAAGCTAAGCGAAAAGTTCTTATCTGGCTAAATAAAATAGATTATGATGCCACAGAAACAATAATTGGTGTCTAAAAATTTAACACACACACACACCCTCACCCACACACACACACACACACACACATACCCTTTCACTTACATACATACACACACATGCAGATATTTATAAATTATTTTAACATATTTTAATATAATATAAATTTATATATTAACAGTTATCATTGTTAAACTTAAATTCAAATTCAATTTTATTCAATTTTCATGTTTTCGCCGCAAATAGGGATTGTTAAATGTTTATTTCCTCCCTCACGAGACAGGCTATGCCTAGTGTGAGGGTCAGCATACCTGTGAATTGTATTTCCTTATGGCAATAAACTATTTTCATTTTCATTTTCATTTTTTCATTCATAATTTTAAATTACTAAACTTACGTACTGTAATGAAAGTCAGTTAATTAGTTAAGCCCCGAAAAAAAAGTTGTGGAGTGACAGAAAATAACGAGACGACGACGAAATTGAGCATAAATAAATTTTAGATAAGAATATAAAATGTATATTGCTCAATTTTAAATTGTTAATCCAAACCAGCTTTCTAACAATTTCAATGACATGACACTATGCACGAATGTTCAATTACAAGTAACGAACGTTAACATTTAATGAGCTTACAAATAAAAAATGCTTTATTCGTCGTTTCAGCCAACATGACTTACTTGCGTGTATTTTAAGATTGTATGATTTAGGGCCTGTATTTACGCGTATTAAGGTTGTAACATATGAAAACATCCTCTGGTAATTTCAGAAATTTGTTAAAGAAATGTTACTGTTATCTCCTATAAAAAAATACAAAGAATAACAAAGAACTGTTCTATTAGTAAGCACATTCAAATCAAGTTTTAAATCAATGATCACTTCGAAAATAATTGCTAAAGTTGTACTAAAACCGTAAATATCCCAAAAAACAGCATTTAGCGTCTTCACATATTTCATACCTTTCCCATACACTGGCCCGGATTTGTTTAGGTGTCTACAAAGATAAAAGACCTGTTAATAATATTTCATAAGTTATTTTACTTAGAAGTTTGAAGATAATTAAATATAAATTAATCAAATTTCTCCGATTGAAATTCCTATACAAATTCGCGGCACCGATGCGGTGAGTCCTGTCAGCTTCAGTCGGCCGCGGGCCTTCGGAGTGAGAGCACGTCGCTTTGTGTCAAAAACAATAGATCGCAGAATTTGTGTATCGACACAAAACACTGCCGCACAGCGGTCCGTAAGTTAAATTGGAACATACTACGTAATTGAAATTTTATATTATGTGACTTATCATGAAGTCGTTGTTATGATTTTTTTGTCTGTTTTAGGAAAAATGGGGAAAAGAAAATCCGACGAGGTCTACTATAGACAAAGACCTCGTAAGAGATCTGGTAACCAAGCATTTTGACATGTCAAAATGATTTTTGTGCAAGTAGCATGATATACTTACTTTGGTCTGAGCTTATTTGTTTAAGTATTGAAAATATTATAATTTACCATAAAATATATTTATACAAATACATATTGCCTGCGATTTGGGAGGCAACATGAACTATACTAACTAAACTAATTAAAATGGTGTGTTTGAAAATGGAATCTGTGGCCACCGCGCAAGAACTGTCGGATTTGAAGGTTGTCAGTTTAGTGCTTTTAGTTCCTCTAGTTTAGTGGTTTTGACACCTCCCAAATAGCCCCCATTATCTACAACTACCCCTATCTGGCAATTGGTATTGTAGGTACTTTCTTAATATTAAACACTTATTTCGCTTTTTCTGAGAAGCAAGTCACATATTTTATACTGCTCAGCCTATAGTGATTATATCGATAGCGTGGTTATACGAATTGCAGTGCGTACCTACTTATGTGTTTTTGTAAAAACCAGTTTTTTAGGGTACCGTACCCGAAGGGTGCCAAACGGGACCCTATTACTGAGACTTCGCTGTCCGTCTGTCCGTCTGTCCGTCCGTCCGTCCGTCCGTCCGTCCTGTCTGTCACCGGGTCCGTCTGCACGAACCGTAATAGCTAGAAAGCTGAAATTTTCACAGAATGTGTATATCTGTTGCCGCACCAACCACAAATACTGAAATACGAGAGATATTGCAAATTAAAGGGGGCCCCGATACAAGAGACGTGTTTAGATACACTTACGCATTTCAAAATGGAGATCTTGACTGAAACTGTTTATTTATTGTCATAGCAACCATGTCATAGACACAATATACTACACATTTAAATATGATAGCATATTTCGGGTCAACCCACATGGTTGTGGTTAGCCGGTGCGGTATGATGTAGACTCTCAATCTGGAGGTCGTCGGTTCAAATCTCGTGAAGGCATAAACTTTTTAAATTTTCTTTTTGTTTATTTTTTTATTGTTTTGAGTGCTTTTGATTTGTTGTACGATGGTACGGTACCCTTCGTGTGCGATACCGACCCGCACTTAACCGATTATTGTAAATTTCGTTTCAACCGGTTGAGCAGTATAAAAACATTCTTCTCTTCTAGTCTTAGGTTGACAGTTTTTGTATGAGAGAGGGGGAGTGATCACTAATTTGAGTTCTTACACATTATACACGTATAATATATATATGTGTACGGGAAAAGGCGTGACACTATTTTATGTTATGTTATATTATATTGTGTACTCCTGTTTAGCCATGTAGTTATTGAGTTAGTATGTTTTGTTGTGTTCCTGTGTGTTATTTTATTAGTGATTGTGTATTATTTTGTGTTTTTATTGAATAAATTTTACTTATGTATAAAATATGCTTTTAATTAGTTTCAGAAATCAAAATAGAAAACTTATTTCTAAGGTAAGATTGGTACACTAAACTAAATTGGTGTAGTTAGTTTACCATAAACGCATCTAACATTACTTTATACTTTATTGCACAAAATAACACATTTTACAATTGAAAGTGGACAACACATGACAAAGGCGAGCTTATCTCTATTAAGAGATTTCTTCCAGCAAACCTAACATTACTGCGTTGTACCTATAAAACATATGTCTATCGATTGAGGATGTAATCGGTATACTCTCTTATGGACATAGGCCGAACAAACTTACAATGAAGAACAAAAGACGTCGGAGCAAGAGGACAGTTTAAAAACAACAAATATTCTTTGACAAAATGTCGTAGCCATCTAATTACATATTAAAACTGAATTATCTCAGAAACGCTATTATTTACAATACAAACATTTTGTCAAAGAATATTTCTTGTATGTTATTAAAATATCAATCGATTGCCAGCTCTACATCTCCATACAAACCGTTTTGGTCCAGCTAGGGTCACTAGTTTACTAGATATGACTGTTTTTAGTTTGACAGCTGTCACATCTCGATACCAACCGGTGGTCTAGGGTGCTTTAGTTATTGTTCTGAGGTCTAGGATCAGCAGTTTCCGAGATATGACAGTTTTTAGTTTGACAGCCAAAATCATCATACCTTTCATTGTGACATCTGTCTAAATATTGACACCTGTCTAAATGGTAATCTACATTAAATATTTAAACTTTTTTTAAAACATAGTTTAAATGTTTTAATGTTGTTTAAATTTTAAACATAACGTAGGTAAGATATCAACTCTGTCAAAAGTATGAATAATGATATGTAGATAATTAGATATACTTTGGCAAGAAATGCCAGACAAAAAGTAATCGCAACATATGTGACATACAATAGGTACAATGACAATAATCAATAAACAACACTGCGTGTTTAAATAATAATAATAATAATTGTTCTCCTCTGCACATCTTTCTGCAAAAGTCGCGGGCTGCGGTTGTTTTTGTCCCACTGTGCGGCTTTGCATGTGTGCATGAGCGCACCGGTTGTTGTGTGGGTACGCTCAAATGCCTAGAAACGACGCCGGGCGGCGGCGGAGAGGGCCCTTAAGCACTTATTTGACAGTAACAATTACTTTAGAATATAATTTATTTGATAATATTTTAACTTATGAAATGAATTATGTCTGGGCAAAGATTATTAGTCTTGCTCGCTCATTTGATTAATGATTACTTAGTATGTTGCATGATTGGGCGTTTACTGATTTGCATTACTGGTATGAACAGTGTGGGTCAAATGGTCAAAGCTCAGAATATTCGTAAATAAACACATAAAGCAAGGTGCAATCAATTCACTATCATAATATCTGACTGCTGAACGTGTTTGAGGATCAATGTGTTCTTGCTGCTCTGCCTAGCCCCGTATTGGGAATACCGCGTTGACTATATCTATGTATAAATACACTGTACTTATACCTGACACCAAGGGTACATTTAGCGTCGAGTATCCAATCCATCCACACAGGAGACACCACCAAAAGAACACCGATAGCAAGCCCGCACCATAACTTCAAATAAGTGAGAAAATCAAATTAAAAGTCCACAGCCGTATTCGTAATGTAATAGCCATTCAAACGCTCTGCGAACGTACGGAAAGGCGCCGACAGAAGCTTGACACTCGCGCGTTAAATTCGCAGCTAAGATAAAATGGCAATAAATCGATTCCGCCAGGTTAAAGAATTAAATGGATCGTAAAAATTAATAGGTCTTCTTGCGCCGTGAGTGCAAAGGCTGGAAGAAATGGACGGTTAACGTACGCTATGTACATGCAACGACCTACGGAGTAACTTAACTTTGGACGTCTCTCTGCATATGTCGAAAGTTCAGAGTAACTTTATTTCGAAAATGTGTCTCCTTAAACCTAGTGCTAAGAGCCCGACCGGTCGGTTAGAGGTTGGTATGTAAAATTTTGAAGTTGTCAAAATTAAAGTTGCTTGGTCTGATGAAATCAGTTGAATATTGAATGGGGAATAAATTCTGAATTTTGTTAGTCTTACCACGGATACTGGAGGAAATAAGCCAATAGAGTCTTGCCCCCTTACCCTTCCTTTCCAAAATAGAGAGTAATTTTAGTCCATAGTTAAACCGAAGCTTTTGTACGTTTGTTTTATTTTATTCAAAAGCAATAAATTAGCACACTCTTTGTCCGTCTGTAAAAAGTCTCGGACGCTCTCTTTCAAAAAAGACATTCCACACTAGTCTCTATTTGGCAACTTGTTTGCGATCTAGTTTTTCGTCCATCTACTTACTCCGTAGTTGTGGGATTGCGACGAAGCGCACTCCCAATGGCACTTTCGCAGTATATGAATTACTTTTGGAACTTTATGAAGGTTTTGTCAGGCTCAGCTTTTTTCCCGCGTCACGTGTACCAGACGGATGCGAAATTGGATTTTTACATAGAGAATGAGAGAAATATGTGAGCGAGGGGAGTATTAGCGTGATTGTATGAGGAAAAACGATCGGAACGCCTTTATTGTTTCTGTATACTACCATTTCGTTGCCGCATGTGATGTCTTATTTTGGTCACATTTATTTTGGAGCTATTTACTTCCATATGAAGGGCCTCTCAGCTCACGCTACACTATAGTAGTTAAAAGTCTCTAACTTCTAAGTAATAAGAACGTTACAAAGTTTCAAAGGTGTTACTTGACGAATACGTGACTGTACCACATAGTATAGAACTTTTTCCTGTTTGAAACAGTTGAAGGCGTGTTACCAAAGAAGAGCTCTAGGCACAAGTCATCCATGTAAGTAAGTTGGGTTAACACATTGATTGCCATTACCCATAAAATTTGATACACTTACCAAACGTATAGCTTATGTCTTATTCTAAGCCCTTTTACGTGTTTTACTACTATGGTATCTATCAAAAACAAAAAGCACATCCGCATTTCCAGGGCCGTCATTCCGCTACATCATTATCTCTACTGTCAGTCTGTCAACATATATAATAGTATTTAAGCTTAAAAATAGGCTTAAAAAAATATCCTTGCATAAATTCCCAGCAAGCTGGAAATTTGCATGAACGTTAGGGACACCATTATAATAAAATTGTGAAAAAACCCAACGATCCCATTCTTACACCGGGCTACCATTTCGTGTCATTGAATGATCAGTGGATTGTAATGTTTTTAGCGGCAGGTCTTTATAATTATACATGTGTAATTTATTTAAACTAGATAATGATTGCGGTATCCTCTAGTCTAGTGACTATTAAGCAAACCCAATTTAAAATGCACGCATTCACTTTCTACGTTCTACCATTTTTTGGAGGACGGCCTGATAGACATTTCTATGCGGTGGGCTACCTATAGTCCGTTCACTTGTAGAGGATCCCAATAACATGGGATGTCAGCACACGATGCTCCTTACAAGGCATCAGACACTGGTAGAGGTGTGTCGCACAGTTGCATGAAAGACGCCGCGGGCTGTCGCTGTAAAGTAAAGGTGTTTCGGTGTTACGGTGTCACAGTTACGTTGAAAGCACGTACGAAGGTACTTGTGTGATGTTGTGCGTGTGCGCGTAGGCCTACCAGTTCTCTGATTAATTCCTGTCTGTCTTAGGTTTGCTGCAAGTTTTTTTTGATATCTAAAAGCCCGCCTTTGTTTTATTCTTCATTTACGATATAATTAAACAATTACCTACTTTAACATTTTAGTTGGATTGGTAACAATTTGTAATAAAATTCAATAGAAACATTTTAATTAATTGTTTGCACCGTATAATTTATATAAAAATACAGTGCGACACTTTTATGTAAGGGATAGAGCGTCTGTTTCCTTTCGATTTCTAAGCAAAACAAGGAGAAGAAGAGACATGCATAACTATTGAGTTACAGGAATAGCCCTTACATGAAGGATATCGTGCTGTGTTGTAGTTGGAGAATGAACAAATAAAGCCAGTGTTTTTTTGGAGATACTAAGCGAAAACAACCAAAGTTTGGACTGTATAGTGTATATATAGGGTGTAACAGAAAGGGGTGTACAAGCCGAAAGAGGGATGTTAGGGACATCATTCTGAACAACTTTTACTATGGGACCGAGAGCAACTTTATTTTTATTAACTCAGTACATTTCGGGCCTAGCACTCAGTTGATCTGTATAGTGGAGTGAAAAATAAAGTTGCTCTGATCAAGTCGGTCCCATAGCGCAAGTTGTTCAAAATGATGTCCCTAATAACCCTCTTTCGGCTTGTACACCCCTTTCTTTTACACCCTATAGCACCTCTGTAGCAGCCTCTGTGCCTGTTGTAGACAATGTTAAACGCTAAGGATAGCGAAACGAAACGATAATTTTTATGTATGCGATTTGACATTTGGCGTTTCGCTAGCGTTAGCGTTTAACTTTGTCTAGGGGGGCTGTACCTCCTTTACCAACAGTATAGTAACGCGGATCGAGTGCTCCAGCCGGCGATGGCCGCAGTCACGATGTGCACCTTGGACGTTGCCTTACAAGGTGTATGAATGCCCCTTACATTTTAACTTGGCGGTTATGGAATATCCATGTCCGAATTTCACTCGTGGAAACAATAGAAACACCGTGATAAGACACGATGTCATAAATTCTCCAAAGTTACAATATTGTCAAACAGTTGGATATTCAATACATTTTCTCGAAATCAATGGAATGACATGACGTAAATTGTTGCTTTTTTTTCTCCAACCTACGACAAACATGTTGACCCTGATAGCTAAGACAAACCTACGAATTACGCAGTCTAATGCTTCCTCTCATATCTAATTCACAAGGAGCTTTTAACAATGCCAATACTGTTTTAATTCTCGAGCCGGCTTTGTGATATAATATTCTGTGGTTTACGTTTAAAGAGCGGCTTTGGGAGCAAAAAGTCGGGGCTCAGATGAGCGAAGCCTGAATTATTTACGGCTCAAGACGTAGTCGTCTCAATGGTGTACACTGAACACTGCATAAGACTTGCCGCAATTCAAGCTTTTGTTTACCTCATTTAGTAGGTTTCTGGAATTTATTTTCCTGCAGGGTTTCCTTCTATGGAGAAATTGTGTAAAAATGTGTCAAGATCTCGAAAAGCTTCATGTATTCTACGGAACCTTGGAAAGTAGTCATGGCTTCGCAACGTCAGGGAATGGACGGGAGTTCCCAGCTTAGACCAGCTGATGCACTTAGCGAAGAACAGAGAGGAGTAAGGTGAGCTAACCGCCAACCTCCAGAGTAGTGGAGAGGCATTATCAGAAGAAGAAGAAGACCAGCCGTTCCTAGTAGAATTTACGTAACGATACGAACGATAACAGCTTAAAATACTCAACAAAAACTTCTAAAATCAACGCGTGAAATATTATGCCCCTGTGTTAGCATCTATAAAAAGGTTATTCCGGGTGTCTTAATACACCACCATATCCTAAGCCTTAAGCTAACCCACACGGGTCCCAGGCTAATACAAACTTACCACTAATTTGTTTACGGATTAAAATAGATACCGCCTCGGCTTCAGCCACCGTATTAACTCTCATGCCTCTAGAGGCCAATTCAAACTCTTCTAATGATCCATTTATATGCAAATTAAACTGTTTCAAGATAATTTAGGGATCTCATACTTCTTGAGGCATATTAACATAAGTCAAAGTCACTTGGTGTGGACATGATGTAGAGTGGACTGTTTACAAGGTTTGTCATGTTTGAGTTTTGATGTTATATCAACATTACGCCGACTTGCATCCGACTTTTGAGAGCCGATAAATAAAAAGTTGGTGCAAGTCACACTTAGCATCAAGTTCATTAATCTTAGTTTTTTTTTCTCTTTATGATTTGGCCAAATTGCGATCGCTTTTGCAACAATAAGCAGTTTTTATAAAGGTTTATGGCGCTTTGGGCATTCCATTTCATTGTTTGGTAGCCCTTCTTAGTACTTTTTGGGTTATTTAACTTCAACCTCCTTTGGTAGGGAATATCACTGAGTGTCGGAGCCAGCTGGTTTTGATGATGGTTGATTCTATCTCTGTAGGTTCTGGTCATTCGTGATACCTACTCCGTAACTGATTCGCCGACACATCTTATATTTAACAATAGTTCGCCATTGTTCGGTCGTTCGAGCGGTGTGCTTCTGAGAGTATAGAGGTTAATAGGAGACATTTATAAGTAGTCGACTTAGATATAACAATGAAAATAATGAACTTAAAAGACATTTGTCTTATTTGATTGATATCATACATTCAACATAGTTTGAATATGTGATGATGATGACACAAATGAAAAGAATTCATTG
Source organism: Argyresthia albistria (assembly GCA_963457715.1). Taxonomy (NCBI): domain Eukaryota; kingdom Metazoa; phylum Arthropoda; class Insecta; order Lepidoptera; family Argyresthiidae; genus Argyresthia; species Argyresthia albistria. Next base: position 5,262,018 of record OY735261.1, on the reverse strand, counting down.
GGCACTTGTAATACATAGTCGGGCCATAAGTTCTGTCACATGGGTAAAATTTCGAATTTAGAATAGAGGCCACAAAAAAAGTTATGGGAATTCGAAATTTGAATATTTCAAGAAAATAAAAATATAGGTTTTCTGGAATATTCTTCATTTTCCAATATGGAGTGGACGCGCAAAGAAGACAGAGTCGCAATAATTGCATTGCATCGTTGCGGCCACGCACCAACAGTGATTTTTAAACTGCTGAAAAATTTGAAAATTCCACTGAGATTCATTTATCGTACTATCAAACGATTCAGGGAAGATTCAAGTTTAAATGATAAACAAAGAAGCGGTCGACCTCGTACTGTTCGGACTCCAGCGGTCATCAAAGCAGTGAAGGCGCGAATCCAACGAAATCCTGTCCGCAAGCAAAAAATGTTGGCTCTGCAGATGGGACTAAGCAGAACCACTGTTAAAAGAGTATTGAATGAAGACCTAGGACTGCGTGCTTACAGAAAAAGAACAGCACATCTTCTTAACGCACGGCTGACGAAAATCAGACTCGAAAGATGCCGGGTTTTGTTAAGACGGTACGCAGGTAAAAAATACCGCGAAATACTTTTTTCCGACGAAAAAATTTTTAATGTTGAGGAGAGTTACAACAAACAAAATGATAAAGTGTATGCACAGTCTAGTGAAGAAGCGAGCAAACGTGTGCCACGTGTTCAGCGTGGCCATCACCCTTCGGCATTCATGGTTTGGCTTGGGGTCTCCTATTTTGGTCCAACAGAGGTGTTTTTTTGTGAAAAAGGAGTGAAAACCAGTGCCCTCGTATATCAAAACACAGTCCTAACAAACATTGTGGAACCTCTTTCACAAACAATGTTCAAAAATAGGCACTGGGTTTTCCAGCAGGATTCTGCACCGGCCCATAAGGCGAAAAGTACCCAAAACTGGCTCAAGACCCATGGAATCGTCTTTATCAGGCACGAGGATTGGCCCTCCTCCAGTCCAGACTTGAATCCTATGGATTATAAAATATGGCAGCACTTAGAGAAGAAGGTCTGCGCTAAACCCCATCGCAATTTGGAGTCACTTAAAGCATCTCTGATTAAAGCAGTCGCCGATATTGACATGAATGTCGTGCGTACTTGGATTGATGACTGGCCTAGCAGATTGAAGGCTTGTATCGAAGCCAGAGGAGGACATTTTGAATAATTTTAGTGTGGTTTAAATCTGTATTTTGTACCCTTTCATTTGATATATAAATGGTTGTAGTGCGTAACTCATGGTGTCATTTATTTAACTTTCCATATGTGACAAAACTTATGACCAGACTATGTATATGTTTTTTTACTTATCAATATTACCTATTTAACATCTATCGAGTCACGAATAAAGTTCTCAATTTGAACAACGAAATTCTTCATCTCTCGTTCAGCATCCTAAAACCATTAAGCCATATCATTTAATCTCACACACTATCAACTGTGTTGTATCATGAAGGGAAAATATATAAGCAATGTTTAACAAACAGGCATTTAGGACTTAGCCAGTTTTTAACGAACGATCAGTCATTCGATGTATTGATTGATCGATGGTGTGAACGTTTGACAGTAATGAAAATTTAACGTACGCCCGCATGGGGTCTAGCTAGACGTTTGTTAACAGTGATTATGTGTTTAATGTATGGACGGGTCGACGGTAAAAATACAACTACTAATTGAACTTCTTATACGACTACGAGTATAGCAATGGAGATCATCGAAAGTATAGTTCACCTGTAGGAAATTAGTTTGAATGCGCATGTCTTTTCGTGTTTACGTAGACACTGCATAGAGCGTAAATGTAAGGAAAATAAAACAGCATGATTTGACTGAGATAGTTTTAATCTCCCGGACTACTTATACGAGGGAATGTCGCTGAATTAGGAATAATTCAGCGGCATTTATGTAATATCTCCGAGGATCACAGGGTAAGCAGGTTAAACAACACATAATATGTTAATTTCAAATAACACACCATTACCGCTGATTACACTGCGAACTTACCGAAAACCCACATTGAATGGGCTACGATTCCGCTAATTGCTATAAATAATAGGTATTGTAACTGTAACGCAATTTTGCAAAATATCAGGAATATATTCTCTAAAATTGCGTTACAGTCTAAGCGACTTATTAGCGACTGTATTAGTGACTATCTGTCCTATAAATCTATTTATAAAATACAGTTAGATTGTGTTTTTACTAGGAATGTTTTTGGGTATTACTAATTTTATTTCTTCTTTATCTATTTTGGGGTGCTGAATCCGAATCTGAGGTTTGCGGACAAAATGTCATTACGAAAAAAAAAAAAACTGACTTTAAATTCGGAAATCCATATTTAAAATAAATGTTTATGAATAAATCAAAGAAGACAAAATTTGTGTCGATGACAAAAAATATACTTAAATTGGTACAGTACTTTGACTTTTATGGCGGTCCCAAATACGCCTAAAATAGTCAAGATGGATTTTCAGTATTATTTTCGAAAACTTACGTACCAACATGAAAACCAACTTCTAAGTATTTTGGTACGTTTCTGAGCCTGCTGCACTAGGTTGTGTCAGGTCATCAACTTTATGTACAACCTCTATTGAAAAAAACCTATATGAATAGAAACATTGACATTCCTACATGAAATATCATGCAGTTTTGTTTTAAGCATTAATAAAGTCTATATTTGCTCAGGGATATGTTATGATAATTTTACCATCCCCCAGGATTCAATCCAGTCTCTAATTGTATCTTTAATACTGTGATATATATACTTAGATATCAATTTAGTGGAATTGCCGCTGTAGTTTACTAAATGAACAGTGCAATAAACAGGATTAATCAATATTACCATTTTCATTATCGCATTCCGGTTGAATAGTTTTGTGCATTTTCGGGAATAGCCAACAGCAATGTATTATGAGCTTCCGTTGATGAAACAGCTTTCCACTGCATGCCAGGTAGCTTATTCTGGATATTGGCGATATGGTATTAATGACTTAAAAATATTGAAAACTCAATATACTCGTACTACAGATTGTAAAAAATCTAATTTTTGACAAGAGTTCTACTTATAGCATCTCTCTTCAATATTCCAATTTGATGTGAAATAAGATATGGTTTTATTGGAATAATTTTATATCATTCTGGCTAACAAAGAGAACATTATCAAAAAGCATGCCAATTTTAACTCTTTACTTCCATCAAAATTTTCTTCTTCTTCTTCTCTTAATAGTATTAAGACAAAATGATAAATAAGTTTCATTCTCCATAATAAGGACGCTGAGACCGAGCTATAGATCAATCCAAACGTGCAACCTAAATAACCTAAATGCAGACCGGACTAAATGTGATACGACATCTATTCCCAATGTCCATTCATTCGGATCTAATGTTCATTAACGGTGTGCTAGTTTTCCCGACATTTGATAGGAAAATCGTGATAATGATAGTAAAGATATATAATAAATCTTAATGAGTACGACTTAGGAATGGAACTGTTAAATCTAGGATAGAACATGCTTTGACAAAACCATTATCCGGCAGTAGTTTCTGAAAGAGAAGTTAAATGTCGCAGGCGATTAATAGGAGATGAATTAAGATTAGGGTCAAGTTAGTCTGAAATCTGACAAGTTGTCAAAGGTAATTTACCGAAATGCGTGAATATCTTGGGTACTGCTAAAACTACGCTTGCCAGAAGATATAAAAATACTATGCTGCTACGAATACTGAACCACTCTTGCTCGTATATAATAAACATTCACGTGTACATGTGCATAACATAGGTAGGACCGAGTCATAAACATTCCACGAAAAGCGTTTGCGTGAAAGCGATTTTCATAATTCGTCCATTCGCTCGGAAACTCTCGAACGGTTTGAATTTAGAAAAACGAACGACAAATATCGCCTCATATTTCATTCGGGCGTCAAAAGTGCAGCAGGCTCATTCATCTTGCTTTACAACGAGTTCCGAACGGAACTCTGTGGAACATTTACTGTGTGGGCACTTTGCATACTCCCTAGCAAGTTTTGCACTCCTACAGAGGGGCGCCACGGTCTATTCAATTGGCCTCGCAAATTGTTTCTATTGGAATCAGCGAATAGTTCCCGCACCAACTCGAGGCAAATATTTTATTGAGAGAGTTGTAAAAAGTGAAAAAAATGTGGCAAGCATGTGGAAGTAACGCGCTCTTTCAATCTCCCACAACATTATTTTAGTTTATGAAAGCGTGCACGAACGAGGAGCGAGGACTTAATATGTACTTCGTCCTACGGTAAAACTACTTAGAAATTAAATTTACGATGATGACTTTCCTTCTGCACTTCATCATCAGCCTGTCAGGGAACCCACTCTCGAGTATAGGCCTCCTCATGTACACGCCATTTAACTCAGTCATGTGCAACCGGCGTCCACTGTTTTCCTGCTATCCTCGTTACATCATCAGACCATCTGGCAGGTGGTCTACAAGGACCTTTAGTACTTACGTAAGGATTATTTGGTTAGGGTTTAGGGTGGTTTGCACCAGACCTTTGACGGCTGCTAATACAGTAACATAACTTAAGTACAACACGTCACCGGCAACAACAGTGGTGGCAGCCAGGCCACCTCTTATCATTGCCGTGTGTTTAAACCTTATTTAGTGGTTGTCAGAAGTCTATAGTGCCAGTCGGCCGTGAGTAACAACAAATTGAAGTCAAATACAAAATTATTAAGAACGTTTATGCAGTAGAATTGAAATTCCGCGTATTTTAACGATTTTCAACGTGAAATTGTACTTAAATCTGTTCATTCTTATACCCAAGATATTTACAATGTAATACGATTTTCATTAAGTCTTTTAATGACGACTTATTTTTTAGTAATTTTGGATATATTTCTCGTAAGGGCCGTTTTTCCATCGGCCGATTATCAAACAAGCGGTAAAAGTACTTTCTATAGTTGAAATATTGACGCAATCATTAATCAGACACAAATAAAAGTATGATATGTTTAAAGTTAAGATCCGACTATATGTAAGTGACGAAATAAAAATTGTAATCCCTCAAACTTTCATTCATGAAAATCCGAATCAAAATGTTGATTTCAATGCTTTTTTCTAGATATTAACCGAGTTGTTATAGATGAATTACAAACTATTTTCAAAATATTTTTATCAACGATGTGAAATCACTTATAACTTGAATTATTGTGTATGATTTTTAATCACTGATTTATTTGGTTATTTTACTACCATTTTTATAAAACAACTATATAATCCGCGCAAGATCGCGCTTCGGCTCATACCCGGCCGAGGCTTTTCAGAGGTAGGACGTGTGCTGCCGTTCCCGCGAAAATCGACTCGCCGCGTGACGCTGACGTAGCATTCTTCACTGCACACTGGGATTGTTAGTGCGACCGACAATATTTGATCATTGGATTGGATAAATACTGAAGGTTAATATTAGCATACTGCATACGTACCTGACTTTCAAATAACATTAGTAATAAATTAAACTTGTTAGTACGTATTGTCCATTTTTAGGATGGGAAACAAAAGTATCGACTTTGGAAGAGGAAAAAAAAGGAAACGTCATAGGGACATGTCCAAGGCCAATGAAGCGAAAAGGTATGTTATACTTATCTAAAATCGTAAATAAATTAGAACTTGAAGTGCATTGTGGTAATAAATACTTGTTGTAATATCTAATGGCGCGTCCTCATTACTCATCAAGGAGCGTGGCGAGTGACGAGGGAATGAGGCAGGGAAGTGGAGTGGACACGGACACCGTCCTGCTCCTGCTCCTCGTCCTCGCGCTGCCGCCTTGTCGGCTTTATGGCGCGATTCAAAGGAAAAGGACTCTAGTTAGCTAGTGCGGAGCGTTGGATTACGTGTGGACGCGCATCTATACTTCGCGAATATTCGCGAAGTACACAAAAGCGCGTCCACACTAGGGTTGAAAAATGCGAAAGATACATTTTGTTTGTTTCGAAACTTACTTAGTTACTGCACCGATTTGCTTCAAAATCGATATCAAAGGATTCGGTTGGAGTCCAATCATGATTCTGAAGTCAGATTTTTAAAAGTCGCCGCCATCTTGAACTTTTTAGTTACTACACCGATTTGCTTCAAAATCGATATCTAAGAATGCGGTTGGAGTCCCTTCAGGAATCTGAAGTCAGATTTTGAAAAAAATCGCCGCCATCTTGAACTTTTTAGTTACTACACCGATTTGCTTCAAAATTGATATCTCAGGATGCGGTTGAAGTCCAATCATGATTGTGAAGTCAGATTTTGAAAAAGTCGCCGCCATTTTGAACTTTTTTGTTACTACACCGATTTGCTTCAAAATCGATATCTAAGGATGCGGTTGAAGTCCAATCATGATTGTGAAGTCAGATTTTGAAAAAGTCGCCGCCATCTTGAACTTTTTTGTTACTACACCGACTTACACCAGAGACAAAGCTTCATACAACCACGCCGTCGGCGTCGTAGGTAACCTACTACAAGCATAATGCGCATGTGTGAATGTCATTGGCCGCTGTGTCGCGTACGCACCGCCACTGGAAAAAACCGGTTTACGCTCGTACTTTAGTCCCTGTTTACCGGGACTGAAGTAGATCTTTTTGAATAGATGGGATGAAAATTTTAGGTTTTGGGGGTTTCCAGAATAAAAACATAAACATAAACATTTACATACAGGCACATACATTGGTAAAAAAACACACAGTCCTAATTAGTTCCACTCTGCATTTTTATCATGCAATAATTACCTATTTAAAATGTACAATTAAAATGTCAAAAATCCACACAAAGCTTCGTTCCACTCAGATAGTTCCACTTTCCACCCATAGCAAATAGTTCATACTCGCGTAACATAACGAAAAGTATCAAATGGTTTTATCGCGGTGTATCATCCGCGCTGTAACTCACACAAGTATGCGCGCACGCACACATAGGTACGCGCTTCTCGAGCTCCCAGCCGGGCGCGAAAATACCTAAACTTGAAGCGCGTCGTGGTGCTGTAACGCTCGTTAAAGAGTCAGATAAATTACTTAAGTAATTGAAAATCTACAAAATAATGTTTGATCGATTATTCGACAACTTTCAGGAGCTCAATTTATGGTACCAGTCAGACACACTCCACATTTGTATAAATTATCTGTCTAACCTTGGCCTTGCGGAGGAGGGTCTAAATAGGATTAAACAAGGTTAAAACAGTAAAACGTTGCTTCAGTAAATGTGACCTTTACCATTTACATTTACATACCTTCGCTCAATGTAAAAACCCTAAATCTAGTTGGAGAGATCCCGAGTAATAAAATTGATGTGTGCGGAGCTGCGAATAAATGTAATCATATAAAAAATCGGTTATTTTGAACCAAAGCAATCAAATTATACTCGAGCCATACATACTATAGCGTATAGCTGTAGTAAGAATAAGAATTATGCTTGTGTCGTGCTGCTGGTCAAAATCCGCTGGAATGACCTCTGTGGCGCAGCGGTTGTAGATCAGCCTACGACGAGAGAGGTCCCAGGTTCAATTCCCGGCTGGGGATAAAGAAGAATCCTTAGGTCTTTCGCAGTTTCTGGTTCCCACGACACAGGCTATCCTAGTGTGGGGCCAGAAACAATGTATGTGCCTGTGTGCAAATGTTACGTTATTTTTATTTTATGTCAATACAGTACTTTTGTTCCGAGTTCTATGAAATAGCACTACGTGACGTCATGTGGCGTGTGGCATCAAAAGCTGTCTTTTTATTGCACAAAATTGACAGAAATTTACAATTCTGAGAATGTGAGATCAAGACGTTTTGTACATACTTCAACTTCGGACTTTTTCCTGGATTTATTTGATTGCCTTGGACACAAACCAATAGGCTTGTGTCCTGCTAGTCAAAATAGATACTTTTTATTTTTAACAACTGTCAAAACGGCACTTTTGTTCCTGAGTTCTATAAAATACCACAAAGTGACGTCATGTGGAATGTGGCATCAATAATTGGCATAATTGCTGGAAATATACAATTTTGAGACTGTCAAGCCATTTTGTAGATAATGCTTCGATCATATGATCGAAGACAAAAGGTTCTAATGATCGAAGACATAATGCCTCAACTTCAGACTTGTTCCTGGATATATTTGATTACCCTGGAAACAACCAAATTGTAGCAAAAGCTTGTACCTAGTATTTATTGTAAGTATTTATCTTTACAAAAAATATCAGGAGATTTGTTACGTCGTCGTGACAAAGTCCTATCCAAAACTGGCCTCTTTCTCATCATCGTTAACTGCTGATGGAGCAGGAAGGCGGTAGACGGATAATGATATTCCTAATTTTAAATTCATCGAGTTTGGGCTCATTCGATTAGTCTTAACACTATCTATTTATTTCCAAAGATTTTAGTTTTAAGTTTTAAGCTACTATAATATAATAACCTATTGTATTTTTCTTAAGTTTTCGGTGCCCCACAAATATGCGACCCACATCATTTTCAGGAGGCACTCGTACATGCAATACCTAAAGTTTGCAAAGCAAAGCAATACTACAGGGTGTACACTTTAGTTTTGTAATTTTATTCTATGAAATATAAAAAATATTAAGTATTTCTTGTTAAATATAGTATTTAGGACCGGCAATTCCATATGGAAAATAATCACAGACAAATGTCCACCTCTAATGTGAACCCTTTTCATCGCGTTTTTCATTACATTTTCACACATTTCCTGCGTTATCTCAGTGACTATGTCTCGAATATTGTTGAAGGTTTATTGGCCTGTTAGCATAGACACTTTGCTTTAGATAGATAGCCCCACAGAAAAAAGTCAAGAGCTGTTAAATCAGGCGATCTAGGGGGCCAATCAATCACCGTTTCTCGAAATTAATCGATCGATTGAAAAAAATGTTTCCTGATTAAAAAGAATATTCGAGACATAGTCACTGAGATGGCAGGTACACCAACACTAAACACTTTACATTTTTGTTCTTACTTTTGTTTTTTTTTCAGCAAATGCTTTTTAGCTTACTTATGTTTTGTTGTTTTTTATATAATTAAGTTCCATACAACTTTATTTGTAAATGGTCTGGAAGAGACTAGACCCCACGATACAGAGAATCCTCGTGTGGGATCTAGGGCTTAACCAAAATGTGAATCTTTTATTGGAAATAAAGAAATTCATTCATTCATAGTCACTGAGATAGCGCAGGATATGTGTAAATGTAATTAAAAACGCAATGAAAAAAAGGGTCCAAATCTGCCATGCTGCTAGAGCATGCATGGACATTTGTCTGACATTATTTTCCATTTACTTATTTATTTATTTTTTATTTATTTATTTATCACAAGTATTTGTGCCATTACAGCGAACCAAAGCGACACAAACATTATTTTAAATTACTGATTACACTAAATTAATAGCACAAATACATTGCAGATCAGTGCACTAAATACATAGCCATTAATATTTAATTACCAGTCCTAAATTTCATAGAATAAAATTACAAATTTAAAGTGTATGCCTGTAATTTGGCCACCCTGTAGTTTGTCCCATCCCCTTTCAAAAATGTTCTAGTGTATTTTCTCTGTTGAAATGTCGATGTTAACGTGAAAAATGCATGCATAATGTTGCACTGTTTGCTGAAGGTCCTAGAATATTTATAACCGATCACGGAACCGCCCTGGATATACTACACTGACTCTTAATGACAGTATCAACCAACACGTCATGCATAACTGATAAACTTGCTATATAATTTTCTGTCGTTTTCAAAGGTAGTCCTGTAGAAATTCTTTTATTGTTTGCCTTACTGCCTAAAATTACTATGAACATCGTTTAAAATGCTACGAGTTCTGAGTTCTAGTTATCTCGTGTCGTTACGCCGTTGTTTCTACGGAAACATAAGAGTAATTTCTCTCAAAAACTTGCATTGAAACGCTAACATTAAATTATGGCACTTTAAAACAATTTAGCTTTCATTGCGACGAATATAATTTTAATAAATGGAGAGTTGAAGCGTTGGGTGCCGCAAAACGGCAGCGTCCGACGCGAAGCGGCATCATGCCCTCTTGAGTAACATTGCCAGGCTAGCAATACCTCCCCTGCCCCCTGTTAGCCTGGTTAAATACATCACAAAGGACCGACATTGTAAAGAATAACGGATCCAGTTTAGCTGGTCGCAACGCATTCGCCCACCAAGTGCGATTTTATGATCCGTGAATATCGCACAGGCATTTGTAGATGTTCGGATCACATTTTTATTGTTATGGAAATGCGAGTTTCCCGTTAGTTGGAATTTCAAAAGGGTCGATTAGGACGTCTGGTTTTGAAGGTTGTGCACAATAAGGTGCGCCCCCTTATTTGTAGGATGTGCCTTCGCTCGACTTGCATTCCTTTGAGAGCGATTTTTCAGTTTACCCTCGCGATTTCTTTATATAGGATTGAGTAAATTCTGCGAGTTGTTGAATATTGAATTATGAAGGGTTTGACCGGTGAAGCAGTCAGAAAGTAGGTTTAAAAATGTTGGCATCGTTTGGCGGAAAAGAGGGAAAAAAATATAGTAAAAGTTTTGTCAATTTTGTTTAAAATTTTGCTCCATATTGCCTCAAGCCACACTAGCTTTCATAAAAGAGAACCGAAATGGTTATAAAACCAATCAAGCGCCAATATTTTTTGCGAACGCGCCAATTTGTATGAAGCGGTGCCGACAAGCCGTGTCGAATCACTCACAGTGAAAACTATGAAATCGGCTGATCAAATTTTATTGAATTTTTCGCCCAATATGAAAGACCCAGAGTTATTGATGGGCACACCGTGACGTTGCGCGAGCGGTCAAATGCTGCTGCTACAACATACCGTCAGCATCAATCCAAAGATCTAGAATCTGTGGAAGCAAGGGTTTGGATTGTCAAAGTTCAGAAGTTATCTCAATGTTTAGGCATATACCCATTGTAGCTGGATCACTACCTTGACTTCAAAAATGTTGTGATAGATTTATTGATATTCGTATTTGTGATGATAGTGATTAAAATATTATGTTATATTTTCCCATACTGGGTGGCAGAGGCACAATTGTGCCCACGTTTAGGAAATTCTCCATACTTATTTAATATGGACTGGAATTCGATATTCTACCAACCACCAAAAATCAATACCTAGGTACCTACATATTTTATTGCTTGAAACTTTCAGCGCTCTCTTAGTGGCCTATTTGTAATAAGTATCCACTCTTTCTGTGTGGGTTTTGCATTGAGTTTTATGAAACTGGTGAATACATAGGCCTCATTGATCATACTTATTATTTCCTTTGGTAGTAATCAAACGTATGACCGCGAGCTCTCATAATTTCAAACTCATTCAAATAAGTCACCTATTTGGTCTTAAATTTGGTCGAAAATATTCTGAAATATGAAAATTTCAGGAACTCTTTATAACACTGTTTTATAACCAGAGTAGGTAGAGAGAGACTCCTACCTCGACGTCTAACCGATTTATCCTACGAGAGTCATCAACTACGGCTATCGGGCCATAAGGGAGCTATTTGTTTACCAGTTATGAAGTTTAGACCACATAATGTCAGATACCCCGGCAGTCAAATGACTAGGGACGCATATTTATATTTATATTGTCCTGTTTGTATACTGAGCCTGTGTTACGTAAAAAGCAGCGTACAAGTACAGGAGGGCTTAGCAGATATAATTTGACGGTTCAATAATAAAAAAAATACTTTTCGTTCATCATTTGTCCCGTTGTCAGTCAGTCAAAAAGCTAACGCCTAAATAACAAACATAGGTTGTGTATTTTTAAAGAATCGGTAACAGAGTAATAAACAGTTGCTGGGACAAGTACATGTTACGGCGGTAAATCCTGATGCGTGGAAGTGGGTCATTCCGCGATCCCTTGTCAAATTAACGCCTACCAGTGTCTCGGCCGTGACAAACGATGGGGCATAATAAAAACTTCCCAGTGTAACATGGCTCTCTGAAAAAGTGATGTATCTGCTGGGAATATGCGGGGCCTGTGTATTTTTTCCCTCTCATTTATTCGCTTTACGCTTAAAACGTTGTGTAAACTGGAGATTCTGTTTGATTTATTTTGATCCTACATTAGTTACTGTTAATTATTTGTATTTCTCTTGAACTGTCAGTATCACATAAATAGCAATGTTCGAATATTGAACAAAGAATTTGATTTCCACGTTACATTCTTAAGAAAGCAGCAAAACATAAGATTCTTACGTTACATCGAAGACGCTCACTCCATCTTACAGGCGCATCCCCCAATACATCAGTATTAATTTCCACGCGAAACTAATAACTTGTACGATGTACGGTTCATTGCATTAAAGTTAAGAGCATTAGACGAAAAACAGCAAAAAAGAACTGAACTCTTGGCTGAAATCCAAACTCGGCCTTCTGATTTCAAAGAGGCTCGGGGCTTACCATGTACGTACTTAGGAGTTGATTTATTTCATTCAATATTACTTTTATTAAGCGATTTAAAGCGAGATGGAAAACGCGCTGGGGTAATACATCGTGAATCTATGGCCACGTCTGTCCGTGATTTACGATTATATTGTAGTGAAGATGCTATTGAACTTTGGAAAACTGTTTTGTGTCTTTATGGAAATTCGTACTTCAATTCACATGATAGGCTTATAGTGAATGGACGATAAGGACAGTTAAATGAGATGATGTGAACTGTCTAGCAAACTTCAGTTCTAAAAATGTATCCGGAAGTCTCATCATCAAAAATGTATCTTCAGCCGAAATTCTGACATAAGTACGAACCCCTTTTCAACTCTATCAAGAAAATGCAAATACAGTGCAAAGAGGCATACGTTACAATACTCACAGTGTTTTACTTTAAACTTTTGCAAAATACCACGACTGTCATAAGACAAGTCTTGGAATAAGGTAGAAAAGGACTATTGGAATGGAAATGGTTAACATGGTGATGTTGATACCTTGATCATAAACTGTATAAAAAGGTTGTGGTAGAAAGCCTATCCTCTGTAAGTGTAACAGAGTCCCGTGTTATTTACGTTATGCTACCCACATATCTAGTTACCTGGAGAATGAAACATTCCCTCGCTGCCAACCGCTTCAGAGATTTTGAATTCAATCCACGAAACCCGTCTTTAAATTCTTCAGCTATTTTGCGGTATTGCTGAAGAGTTCGCAGAATAGTGTTGTTGGATTCTTTTGGAATTATGTGCGCTATTTTTATTCCCACAGCTGGAATTATAAGCCAGTCCAAAGTTTAGACTGAATGAGTCTCACAGCTAGAGCTAGGCTGGCAGCTTTTTCTTGCGTCAAGGAAATTTTATTATACGCTTATACAATTACTACTACCGTGGTTTGGATACAGTATTTCATGTCGTGCCTGAGCAATGAGCAGTCAACATAGCTGCACGAATTGTTTACGAAGAATGCTATTTTTATTATGCATGCACGCTACGCTTTTCATGAATTGAATGACCTTTTCATGGTAACGGTACTCAAATGAAATAAACAAAAATTTGGGGATGATTAATTGCATTACGATATAATACTTATGAAACGATGTGTTTGTAATATTTAAGTAATGATTATTAAAACTCGACACGAGTAAATCATATCAATCAAATTGTAGATATTAATTATTAAATTTTCTGTAATAAATTTTATATAAGCCCTCGTAGTGCATAAGTAACATCAAAAGAATTGCATGGTGCTGATTATATCGTTTAGGTATGTATATTCGTCAGATAAATCCTTCACAAACTTAATTCGTATTATTTCTGTAAATCTAAAACCTCGTCTTGTATCCGCGAAATAAAATAAAATGTCGCTCCTAATGGAATAATTTGTAACACTTATTCGAAAAAAGCTAGATTAGCAAAGCGGAGTTCTTTTCGGTGTACTAAAGTGACCTATAGCAACCAATTCGGTTTTGAGCTCTTTTGGCCACCTTCCGGCTCCATTATCAGCCCTCTCCCTCATGTAGGGCCAAAGTACTTGTCAAGACAAAACAAATGAGCCCAAACTCGATAGGGTTGAGACGTTTAGTAACAGAGTTCCCTTAGCCACCTTCGGGTACGGAACCCTAAAAATCGGACAAGTCATTATGTTTTGCTCTAACGGCAACAGAATTATACAATCTGTGAAAATTCCAACTCTACGGTTTATGAGATACAGCCCGCGATACAGACAGACGGAGAGACCGACAGGCGGACAGTAAAAGACTATCGTACCGGGTAGTTTTCGGCGCGGGGTCCAAATAAATATGACGTGATTACTGATGGATGGACATCGGAGGGTGCATCCTTTAGGTACGGAACTTTAAAATAAATAGGTATAAATCTCTGTTAGCAACTAAAATATTCCAAAACAACTTTTGTGAAGGTCCTTAGTATTATAGTAATTATAACCTTTACATTATAGCCAGGTTGAACAAAACCCAAACGCATTTAACATACACACCATTTCGCTATTTTACAGGTTTCTGGGCAGTAAAACCAATCAAATCATCCAAAGAGCATCGAGTGCAAAAATAAGATTTATTAAATTGAAATTTATTGAATCCCTTGTCTTGACTCGGAGGAAATAAAACTGTCGTGTCATAGAGAAACGGGGTCGGACATGTCACAGGCTGCACCCGTGAGTGGTATGCGGGGTCCACTCCCCCGGCTGGGGGGCAAACAGGGGGAGTGGGGGGCGCAAAAGGAGGACTTTGGGGAACCAAGAGTCACGCGCCTTGCCGCCGCCCCGTACCGTACAAATCACGCGAGACAGGCACGCGACCTCGCGACCGTAACACGATATCACATAAGCCAGACACAAAAGCTACTGCTACAATCCTCGCGATGTACGTTGAGGTTTATGGTCTGCCTTTAAATACCTGGCTTTCTTTAAAGAGGCAGTGGATGTGACGTCATTTGCAAACGTGGCTTTATGCGGTAGCGTGGTAGAATTACCGGCCAACAGCCCCGTGCGATATGTCAATGGCTCTGTTTATTTTCCAGTAAACGCCTCTTTTCCTAATAAAAAATACCGTTGAAATAATAATTCAGTCGTAGCAGCGCAATAGATAGCACGCTACACTCCATGGTTGGCAGAGGAGCACGAAGCTTTATGTAAATCTGGCTTACGACTTTTTCTAGTTGCTGATAATGGAATGGTTGGTGTTTTATATTTAGTTCCTGGCTTAGCGCAAGGTATACAGGGTGTTGATTTGTAAAGTTACGGCAAGCGCAGAGGTTGTTATTTATTTACCCGACACTGAAGCTAAAAAACTATAAAAAAAAATTCTAAAAAATATTTTAATTTAGTTTTTATTTCAAAAATATTTAAAAAACAAGAAAATGTGGTCGAAAAAGAGTCGCACGGGGTGGGGGTGGGCCTCAGGGCGCAGGGGGTAGTCTTTTAGCACTCGCGCGCGGTGGATAGCGGTAAGCGGTACAATTTTAGGTAATTTCAGGAAAATTTTCAGATGGTAAGTTATGAATAAAAATTAAGCGAGGGAAAATTAAAACTTTTTTTTTGTCATCAGCGATATGTAAACTATCGACTCTGTGTCGGGCGTAACTTTACAAATCAACTGTAATCAAAGATAAGTGTTGTCGTAAAAATTAAAGGTTGCCAAATAGAGAACTGCTACGAAATGTGTAAAGTATTAAGTTTAGGTAAATTAAATCAAACTCTAAGTTGGTATACTATATTGCTAGGATTGTACTTTCGGTGCCCTCGTGAGATGTTGTGGTAGGTAAGTGCTTACTTTATTCAAACAAAGTTAGAATTTAAAATTCGTGATCAACATTCTTGTAGTATGTATCCGACGGCAGCGACTTTTATCTTCTTTCGCGTACTCTACTCGTATCTATGTGACGGGCATATCAGAATTTGCTTTTAGAAACCTGCCATGTATGAAATATTGATTCTATTAATTAAGTACCCATAATCTTAAGGGTAATCATTAAAGGCACCCAATCTTACTAAATGCGACGATTCGTGACGTACTGGTTGCTAATAATTCAAAATTATGGGCCTGACTGCGTTAACACTTGGAGTTAACGTTATGACGGTATGCGAGGTCACGCGTATTTGAGTTAGGCTGCTTTTACACTGAAGCTGCCAAAACTAAAATAGGTACAGTACGGGGCCATTGTTTAGTATGATACTCGGTGTTTGACTTGGCGGGAGAGAGAGAGAGAGAAAAGAGAGAGAGAGAGAGAGAGACAGAGCGAGACGAGACCCGAGGTGCCAAAACAAATGGCCCCGTACTGTACCTAATGTAGATCGTTACTGTGTACTTGACAGATATTGAATATTGCGACCCCAAAAAAAAAAAAATTGTTCTATTTTTTATAGGTTTTGACCTTTATCTCAATATGGGTAGGTTGAAAATCGCGGGCCGTGCACTATGGATGGACCTTTGAGTGACTAAAGCCGGAGAACATCATCAGCAAAAATAAAAAGTTTAAGAATTTATGTCAGAGGTACTATAGGTAGTTAACGTATATGTTGTAATATATCTATGTATTCGATTACTACAAAAACGATGTATAAATGAATGCAGAAGATTTTTTTTAAATAAAATCTCGATCAGTCAAGTAAATCAAGTTTGCTTGTTTACGCAATTATAAATGAGTTGATCATCGAAAATGTCAAAAAAAACAATACATTTCTGCACCCTCAATATCAGCAAATCAGCAATAATTAGCAAGACTCAATACAATTTATGTGACAAGAACCGCCTTCCGAAAGCTTCCTGTATGCAAACCGCCCACGTCGCATTATCGCAGGGCGGGCGGCCGTTTAAAACAATAAGCATGCTTCACTGCTAAACGACAGTTTATGCCGCCTTGACACGCGATCTGTGAACCTATGAAATCAAGAAGGCTTGATCGTGAATTGGAAACTAGTTTTCTGATATCAAGTGTACAGTATTACCGTCATTACTCCATAAATAAGGCGATGGGCTAGCCCCCTGTCATTCGAAATGGAGTATTGAACAACTGGCTAAAAGTGGGACAATTGTGCCTCGACCACTCCGTATGGGAAAAGGCTTGACTCTATGTTATGTTATACGTATTACGTGCGTGCTAAGAATTTTGAATTTTTGCTATTCTATATCAAAGTTAGTGTTTGGTGTGTAGAATATTACTTGAATATTGTACTGAACATCTAATTATTAGATTCTAATAAGATAAAAGTATAAAAGCACAAACAGAATAAAAAATCCCGATCCATATAAAACTGTTTTTAAGTTTCAAACATATATTTGTATCTTGTTAAATTGCATTTGTTGGACAAATTTCAACCTATATCACAAGGTTAAGTCTTAATTTATCCAACAAATGCAATTTAATTTGAAACTTATAAATTGTAAAAAAATAATTTGCAGCGCGTTGGACTAAATTTTTTAATTTTTATCTATGTTTTAGATTCCTGTTTTTTTCTTTTTCTTTTGTAAACACATATTTTTACAAGCTTGAGATACATATATATATCTATATAAAATGTAAAAACACTTACATTTACCTAAATCATGATTATTTTGTTAACAGCAGCCCCAACTAAAATGTACCTGTGGATGATGCTGTGGGCTTCACAATAAAATATTTTTATTTTTGTAATAGTTAGTTACATCTATGTATTGTGTAGTTGTTTTTCATCCCAAATAAATAAAATAAAATAAAAAATAAAATAAACAGTTTTATATGGATCGGGCTTTTTTCGGGTAAGCCCAAAAGTAGAAAAAGCCAACCTCAGTATATTTATCCAAAGCAAAATTGGGTAGTTGATCTAAACTTTATGAGTTAGTCGTAACACGCTATCAGCTGCCCGAAACTTTGGATGGCTTTAAAAAGATTAAAGGCATTAAATTTTTATGGAAACCCCTGCCATTGGACCGGCAACTCCTAAGATAAGGACAACTGACTCGGGGGAAATGTCCGCTACAATACTTCTCTATATTTGAGTTAAAAACCTGTGAATCCAAAAGTAAACAAATCTGTGTCTTTTGCCTTTGCCATAAGATCGGGATCGTAACTTTGTTCTGTTTGTAGATTACACAGCCAGATGTGGTCAATGCGTTTATATGAATTGACGTGTATCTCGAAGTAAGAAATTTTAGAGAGATCACTGTTGTATGTAAATAGAGATGGGTTCACCTCTAAAGTTTGTAATTGATTTTTATAAATGAAATTAAAATGATGTTGAAGTTGGATGAACTACTGAAGTTGTGTGCTCGAGCAAAGTGTGGCCCAGACTCGAAACACTTTATTTGACGTCAAACAAGTTTTAAAACTTTTAGTACCCACACTTTAAAACGGCGTGAATAACCTTTAATGGAAAAGCTTTTTAAAATAAACTGTTTAAATTTTAAAGGTGAGCGTGATATTTAAGCGTTGTCACAATTTATTCTTTAAACTGAACACGCCACAAAATTCATCTTAAAGACACCTCGTAATTGCCCTAAAAGAGCAGCAAATAATAAATAAACAGACATAAAACGTCATAAAAACTAATGAATAAACCATTCAGGAGAATACTGGCATCAATTCTGAGATGCTCTTCTAAATTTTACAGCCTTCATGGATATTTTCATAATAACCACAAAGTTTTCGTTCTTCCATAATAGACATCGTATAACTTAAACATTAACTTTAGGTTTAAGACACAGAATTTTTATATTGTATCCCAGAATCGATGCCTGTAGCATCTTAGTTTCCATTTACGATAATATGAGAGCGGCGGCGGCGGCGGCGCGGCGGGCGTTGTAATCTTGACTCGCCATCAATTTGCTCCCCGAGGCTCCAGATTATGGTATATGGAGATGTGACATTTCTTTGAAACTCAGGACCTACTTGCACCTTCCAATATATATTTTTGCTTGCACATATTATCCTTATTCTGAAATTATAATGTTAAAATTATGGTATATACCTGTTAAAACTACTTGGAACATTGTGTCAAGCCTGTCACTGTCATATTTATTTTGAATATATTGTGATAGTGTTTTTACCTTCAGTTGGAAAATATACTTTGCATAGTAAACAAGTATTTGTTTATTCATAGCCCCCAATCAAATGGTTATGGGCCAATAAAACTAGTTATGGATAAACCAACTCATAGTGGAGACCACCAAATGCCAATGGATAAACCAACTCATAGTGGAGACCACCAATCTTCGCGGGTCATTACAAGACTAAATGGTCATAATTTTTCAACGTGGGTGTTGGAGTGTCTAGAGTGCTGGCTAACAGACCATGATCTGTGGGACGTCGTCACCGTTCCAGCCAACCTCGAGGACCCCATTGCCAAGCGCAGGGACGCAAAGGCACGTGCAAAAATATGTCTTGCGTGCGAAGAGGGAATATATCCCATAATAAGGTCAGCTAAAACTGCGTCTGAGACTCTTAACTCCCTCAAAAAGGCATTCGCAGGTACTGGCCTCATACGACGACTTCGCCTTATGAAGAAACTCTTAGCAACTTCCTTTAATGGAAATATTCAGGAATACACGAACAAAATGCTCGCCACGCAGCAGGAACTCCAAGCTATCGAAGCTGCAGTTGACGATGAGTTCCTGGCAATAATGATGCTGTCAGGTCTTCCAGAAAAATTTCAGCCTCTGGTCATGGCTCTCGAACACTCCAATACGAAGATTACGTCAGAGAATGTCGTTTCGGCTCTTCTAAAAGAAGATCAACGACGAGTTACGCCTATCAGAACCGTAGAGACACACTGGGATACAGCTGCTGCACTTCAAGCAAAGAAGAGCCAGAATGTCACTAAGAAATTCTGTGTTTACTGCAAGAAAAATGGCCACGCAGTTTCAGAGTGTAGAAAAGTTCTAAATAAGAAGAATGTAAAAAGTGATTTAGGTTCTAATTACACTTCAGAGTTCACACTTTCATCCTGTTTCACTAATTTTTCATCTACTCCTACAGGTTCTCAGGACTGGATCATAGATTCAGGAGCTACCTCTCACATGAGCAACAGGAGCGACTGGTATTTGTCGATGTCGTCCTACGTAACGCCGATTAATGTTGCAAATAAGGAGAAATTAATGAGCCGTGGTATAGGTACAGTTCAGATTCCTATTTCAGAGCATGTCAGTAAAATCGAGCGAGTCTTATTCATTCCTGATCTGGCTACAAATTTACTTTCTGTTAGCAAAATAACTGAAAAGGGCTTTGATGTTTTGTTTACATCGAAAGATGTCAAAATATGTCAGAGTGGCAACTGTCAGGTGACAGGCCCTGTCATAGCGACAGGATCAAGCCATAGAGGTATGTACAAACTAAATAAAAATACTTCTCAGGCCTATGTCACACAAACAACGAAGGAGGAAGCATTGCTATGGCACAGACGCCTAGGTCATTTAAACCCAAGAAGTTTGTCTATTTTAAAAAGTAAGCAGACTGGCGTAAATTTTAGCGGGAATATGGACGTGAAATGTATTCCCTGTTTACAAGGTAAACTTGCTAAGAAACCATTCAAAAGTTCTACAAGCAAATCGAGTAAAGTCCTACAATTAGTACATTCGGATCTATGCGGACCTATGAGTGCGCATTCGTGGGGCGGTTCTCTTTATTTGCTAACTTTTACTGACGATTTTAGTCGCAAAACTTTTGGATATTTTTTAAAATTAAAGTCCGAAGTTTTTTCAAAGTTTGTAGAATTTAAATACTTAGTTGAGAACCAAACTGGCGAAAGAATCAAAATTTTGCGGACGGACAACGGTGGTGAATATGTAAATAATGATTTCACTTTATTCCTAAAGGAAAGCGGCATCGTACACCAGACTACAGTCCCGTATACTCCGCAACAAAATGGCGTATCAGAACGTGCAAACCGTACGATCATTGAAAAAGCCAGATGTATGCTCCAGGATTCCAAACTACCGACTTCATACTGGGGAGAAGCAGTAAATACGGCGATCTATATCAAGAATCGAGTGCCTACAATGGCTCTAGGAAACAAAATTCCTGAAGAATTATGGACGGGCAAGAAGGTCAATCTTTCACATATGAAAGTCTTCGGATGCGAAGCTCATGCCCTAGTCCCGAAGGAAAAACGTTCGAAACTCGACTCCAAGACTAAAAAATGCATCTTTGTTGGATACTCAACAGAAAGCAAAGCCTATCGCCTTGTTGAACCCCAAAATCCTCGGGTAATAATCACGGCCCGAGATATTGTCTTTATTGAAAATAAAGAACAAGATGAACCGGTACAAGAGTCCAATATACAATCGTCTAGCAGTCAACAACTGTCTCCAACTTCAACGTCAAAAGTCGTGACATTCATTGAAGACGAAGACCCAGTTCCTGACTTTCAGCCGCCACTACTACCAGCCGAACCTCATCCTCAAAGTGAGGAACATCCTGAGCCGGCAGAAGCGATAGATGATCCTGTGACTGCACCAGACTATCCCGAGGAACAGCCTGATTCTGACTCAGTTGTACAGTCAGAACCCCCTTTAACTGTACAGTCGGAACCTGAAAGAAGATATCCTCTTCGCAGCAGGCAACCTCCTGAAAGGTACCAGTCCAACCTTTACCTGACTACTGATCAGGAACCAGAGAGCTATAAAGAAGTCACCGAACATCCGCAAAAAGAAAAATGGTTGGAAGCGATGCAAGCAGAGTACAACTCCTTGTTAAAACATGGAACTTGGACCTTAGCAGACAGACCTACTGACAGAAAAACAACGAAATGTAAATGGGTCTACAAAATCAAAAAGGATACTTCAGGCCGTATCACAAAATTCAAAGCCAGGCTCGTAGCAAAAGGCTTCACCCAAGTGGCTGGTGTGGATTATGGTGAAACCTTCTCTCCTGTGGCCAGATTATCATCGGTTCGACTATTAATGGCCTACGCAGCCCACCATGGACTACAAATGGACCACCTAGATGTGGAAACCGCCTTTTTGAACGGAGACCTAGATGAGGAGATTTACATGGAGCAACCAGAGGGATTTTCAACAAACCCAAAAGAAAAAGTATGCCTACTGAAAAAAGCCCTGTACGGCTTGAAGCAGGCTCCACGTCAGTGGAACTTAAAAGTAAGTCAGGCAATGGCAGAGATGTCACTGACTCAAGCTCAATCAGAGCACTGTATATACTACAGAAGATGCGGCAACGACCTACTGATTGTTGCAGTGTTTGTGGACGACTTCTTCGTGCTAAGCACAAATGATAAAATGAAGGCAGACTTCAAGAGCAACCTTGAGAAAAAGTTCACTATAAAGGATCTTGGGGAACTCAAAGACTGCCTCGGAATGAGAGTATCTCAGACCGAAGATGGAATAAAACTCGATCAAACAAAATATATAGAGAAGCTGATAGAAAAGTTCGGTATGCAAGACGCAATTTCAGTCACGACACCCATGGAATCAGGTCTAAAGCTAACTCTTCCTAGCAAGGAAGAAGAAGTAGACGTACCATACCAAGAGCTTATCGGGTCGCTAATGTACCTTGCAATATGCACTAGACCTGACATCGCTCACACGGTCTCCTACCTGTCGCAATTCAATGCACATTACGGGGGGGTACACTGGAAGGCCGCTAAGCGGGTCCTTCGTTACCTCAAAGGTACCAAAGATATGGCTCTTAACTTCTCGCGTAAATCTGAACTTTACCCCTTGGGGTACGTGGATGCCGACTACGGCAATAATCTCGTGGACCGTCGATCATATACCGGCTTCGTGTTCATGATGAGTGGAGCTCCAGTGTCATGGGAATCCCGCAAGCAGCGCACAGTAGCCCTCTCCAGTACGGAAGCGGAGTACATGGCATTGGGCGAGGCTTGCAAGGAGGCCATATATCTTCATAAACTTATCACTGAAGTATTCCATCTCACGAACACCCTCATCATACACACGGATAATCAGAGTTCCATCAAACTGGCCACAAACAACACATACCACGCCCGCACCAAACACATCGACATCAAACATCACTTCATACGCCAATCATTATCCGAACATAGATTCATACTCAAATACATTCATACCACAGAAATGACTGCCGACATCCTCACCAAACCTTTGCCAAAACTGAAGCACTACAAGTGTATAAATAGCTTAGGGTTAGGTTAGGTATGTATATGAATTTTGTGTGTTTAATGTTTGTTTTTGGTGTATAAAGTTTATTAGTTTTATTTTGTCATGTGAGGTGTTTTTATACAGGGTGTTTGTGGTATTATTATTATACAGGCTGTACACATTGCGGGGGGGTGTTAAAACTACTTGGAACATTGTGTCAAGCCTGTCACTGTCATATTTATTTTGAATATATTGTGATAGTGTTTTTACCTTCAGTTGGAAAATATACTTTGCATAGTAAACAAGTATTTGTTTATTCATAGCCCCCAAACAAATATACCTGTATAGGAAAAGATATTCCTGCTCTGTTGAAGGTAGCTATTATTATGTTGTTATCTATAGAATTAGTAACGAAACCATCAAGCAAGGATGTTTTTGTTGTTTTTTTAATTTGAGGCCTTTGCCCAGCACAGTGGGCTTGTATTAATAATAAGAATATGATACATTTTTAGAAATGTCAGCTTAACATTTATTGTACGGTATGGCCGTAATAAATTAAAAAAATCTTAAGATTTTTCATCTTAACAATATGATTTTGCCTCGCAGAAAAATTTAAGCATTCTTTGCTTGTTCCAAGGCAGCTAAATGAGCTTCTCGGAAGCCTGACCCGCGCCCCGTGGCTACTGTCTCTGCAGCGACGAATGTGATACGACATACTCGTACGAGCATGTTCCATGTCCTGTTTTTATTTCAACGCCCTTGGCTCCAACACGACATAGTATGAGAAATTCCTAGGCGAAAGGACGAGATGAAATTCACCCGGGGCCACCAATAAGTTTGCTGTTTGCAACAAGAAAGTAATGAACAATTTTGTTAAGCAATTTGAATGAGTAGTAGCTGGCATGTGTCGACTCGTAGAATGTGACACGAAGGCTGGCTGGTGTTAACAGGGTGTCAAGTCTGGTAAAAGCCATACAACTTCTGTGCTGCATCTGTAATCTGTATTTACATAGTACTTTCATACCATAACACGTCAGTACATAACAACGGATGTCAAAAACGGGTCTTTGAATGATCAATGATTCATGATGTGTTTAGCAGACTTGAAACGCCCCGGTGTATAGTTGTCCAACGATCTTTGCATCGGCATGTGAGTGACGTTTAAAGGGGGGCGTCACTTCCACGCAACCTAATGCTATGAACCTGTCAAAAAGCTTTAGTTTCTACCTGTCGCATGACAAAAGATCGTTGGACAGGCTGTTAGTAGGTCTACTGAGCATTTATTCCCTTGAAAATAAGTTTCAGTCACCTGTGGCACTTACCAAAACAAAGGTCCCATGGGACAAAACTCATAAACAAAACAATAAAATAAGCCGCGAGCCCAAAGAGGTGCTTTCCGGAATGTTGAAACTTTTGGCAAGTTTTCAGACCGTGAAATAGTCCCTCTGTGCACTGCATCTCACTGTCTGTCTACCGGCATAATCAAGAGGAATGGACGAAAAGGAAGAACATAAAGACGGCAAAGTACAGTATATATTTTATTCCTATAGTTGTTCAAGCTCTAGATCAAATTACGCTCTATATTGGCTGATACACTGAGAATTTACTTTTATTTCGTTCCTTTCAACGTCGCGTCGTCGTATATGTATAGGTACGTTTATTTGAAACTCTATGTTAGATGTAAGTTAGTTTGTAAGAATTCGCAGCGCCCTTATAGGGTCCATTGTCGGGACCTCCTAATTTTAAGAATTTGGATATGGAACTACGTACCTATACTTCAGTTCAAGCAGCGGGCTCTTTTAGGCCCGTTATATCTCAAATGTGTGAAAATTACAGATCTCATATGGCGAAACCTTTACCGTCACGATGCTGAGACAACTCTCAGAGCTGAGAGCGGTTTATTATTACTAGCCTAAGTGATCGGCCCGCAAGCATAACACCCCCAAGTGACCTTTTGTTCTTCGTATATATATATTTTTTTCTTTTCTTTTATCTTTCTTTTCATACAAGTATATGTATATTGTAATGCATGTCTACGGGACGCGGGATTCCGTACTGGACAGCACACCCGCGCGGGCACTAAAGTAAATAGTAAATATAACCCATTAATGCCCCCACCGAGTGGCACAGGCCTTTACCCGGATACGAGTAAGATTGAGCCTTACTCCACCACGCTGGCTCAGTGCGGTTGGTACGACTATTACATACAGTGATAAGTATAGTGATACAGGTACGACTACTACATACTACCAAGTATGATGATGACCTACAGCTTAACGTGCCTTCCGAAACACATAGCATCTGATTGGTCAGCACCGGGATTCGAACCTGCATCTCCTGCGTGAGAAGCAAGCGTGAAACCCACTAGACCACGGAGCTCCTCAAGAAACTAAACTTAGTAAAAATATGAACATGAATAGGAGTACAGTCCTTGTTTCGTTGATAGATCCTGTCTACATAACTTGGGAGTTGTGAGTGTTTGATCAGAATACTTTCAAAGTCAAGCATAAGTCTTTGGAGGGCAATAGGGAGACGAAAGGGAGGTAGCAACTTATACCTGAAGGTACAAAGCTGGGAAAAAGCTGGTACCTATACAAAGGTCGTCTGACTAGGCTGAGGACTTACATCAATCCATTTCATACTCCGCTATGATCTTAATAGTAACAGTCATTATCACTTTTGACGTATAAGCAAACTATGCGATCAAACTGAGATTTTGATTTCGATCGAATACTAACTTACTAACAAAGAATGAGTATTTAAAAGAATGAGTCTTGAATGTTTGAATTCCATTCAGTCTCTAATTTTGCTGAGACCTAAGGGAAGTGCAGATAGAATAGACACAGACAGTTGTCTGGCACTAAGTTATACCATTCACACATCTTACATAATTTTTCAGTCCATTCTGGGTTTGCTGGAAGAAATTTATATTTTTACAGATTAGCTTGCCTTTGTACATAACTTCTCTGTATTTTTTGTGTTTTGTCTGTGTGCAATAAATATATAGACAAAATGTAAATTTATCAGTGAAATTACATTATTGTCAATAATTACATTAAAATTGATCTTTCACAGTTTAGTTTAATTTAAACTTACCCTGAGTTGCACGAAACTAATTTGTTAGCATAATATTCTTAGCATCAGAAACAAATGACAATCCTATGAGATTCTTGTCCTTAAATCAGTAAGGTGACAATCTTAAATTTCAAAATCGTTTCGTACAAATCAGAATTAGAACGTCACAAAAACGTTTGTAAGTTTGTTCTCCCGATCCCAGAGACTTCGTTAGCATTCAAAAACTTTCCATCGGAAAATATTTATGAACGTTTTCGCATATTTCTCAGAAAATACTCTTTGCTGTAGGTGGAGCCGTTTTGTTAAGAAATAACAAGCTGGAATAAATCTTAAAATATGTTGGAACGTGAAAACTCCAGGAAAGAAGTTAACAATACACTCGTCTAGCGGACATCGTCGTGCTTCTAATTCAGGGGCAGATAAGGTTGGACGGGCGTATTCCGAACTCTTCTAATAGAAACTTCAAAACTTATTTTAGTTACGGTTCTATTCCATGATATATACATATGAGGGCCTATTTATTGCAGATAACAAATACATCTAGAGATACATCTAATGTCATATACTAATAGGAATGAAATTAATTAATTAATTATTTAAATTAAAATAAGGCAATTAAATTAGTTAACCAAATTAACAACAAAATTAATTAGTTCGCCAATCACCAAAAAAATAACTATTTGTGTCTCGAGTTAAGTTTGAAAATACAATGAAAATACCTGTAGTTTTAATGTAGTTTTATGTACAGATTGACATCTTGCATTAAAACGATGATGGTGAAACGATGTATTTGTTACCTGCAATAAAGATTTGTTATTATTATAATATTTTGTTGCACTATGTCACCAGAATAGGTATGTTTCACGTTGAGGGCTACCTTTGAGAGCACTCTCTTTTGTCCGGGTCCGCGAGGCGGCCGGCCCAATAACGAGCGACTTCAGAGCGCAGGTCTGCTGCCACTTTCTTAGTTTAGGTCGTTGGTATTACAAATAGACTACTACTGCTTGCTACAGTTGGTGAATTATTATACATTTTGTTCCTTTCGAAGAATTATAGTACCAATCAATATGAACAACTTTCTTACCTTGATAACTTCTGACAGTCGGGTTGGCCACTAGCGAACTCGCACCGAGCCAGCAGCGTGGTGGAATATGGCGCAATCTTACTCTTTTTACGGGTAAAGGCCTGTGCTCTTCGGTGGGGACATTAATGGGCTACATTTGCTTTTACATACAACTTATAATTATAATATTTATTACTGATTATATTATCTGGCAGGTGGTCTGCCTACTTGCCGTTTTTCGGTTCTGGGTAGATGGACGAACGACATCACCGCCATAGTCGGCAGGCAGTGGATGCGGGAGGCACAGGACCGGAGCGGATGGCGTGGTAGAGAAGAGGCCTATACCCAGCAGTGGGTAGGTGTGGGCTGATTGATGATGATGATGATAATATTATAATCAGTTGACGAGGTCTGTACGGGTCTATGAGGGTCGCAAATTTTGTTTCGTTTGCGACCATTTCTTTCTTGGGGAAAGTTGTTATCTAGGTATAATTCCCCGAAAGGAACACCGGTTTATCATACCATGCGATAGTAAGGGCTAACTATAAAGTGAGCGGATGACTAATACAGAGATTAAAGGTTAGGACGACGGGCTGCAGCGTGCGCCGGGGCGGGGCGGGCCGCATCGCCGCATACAAAATCATGCGGCCCGTTGCGCAACGACACAGTGTGCGATAGTGTGCTGCGTGCGACCCGGCACGCTGCGGCCCGTCCTAATGTGCGCGATCCTACCATATCCTAACTGCGATTGGAATTGTAATCGATTCTTCATTTTACAAAATATCATGGAAATTTTATATATATATTGCACAAATAAATGTTTAAAGGCGAGCTTATTATGATTATGACGCTTGTTAGGGATTTTCCACCGTTTCGATTTGTCCACCCTTATCGTGCTCTAACTATTTATGGTCTGGAGGACCATAATTTACTATCCTAACGACTTGGTGACCACGCCCAACATTTTTTGTAACTAGCAAGTATCCATATAAGTAGATAGTAGATACTATCTGATATTTTTCCAGATGAAAGTCACGATAACAAACTATCTAACAACTAACAAACGCACCCGAAATAATATCTGTATTCCCATATTAATTTTAATCTACTGCTAAATTAGCATACATAAAGTAGCATTCATCAATAGCGTTCAGTCAGACAGACACGAAAATAATGTTGGCGCCAAATGACAGATAAAATTTCTAAAAGGATAACGTTAATTTAGTAATTAAATCCGGAAATTAATTTGTGTAATGTACCAAATGTACTATGTACATTGCACAGTACAGTTAAAATGTTAATGTATTGATTATTGATATTGATACTCAATCAACATTACGCCTACAGTGGTAAAGTTTTAGAGTTAGACAGCGTTTTTCGAAACCAATACATACTTGAGAGCGAATCACACTGCTTAAGGCGTAAATAATAGAATACCTTTAGAATCGAATATTCGTTGTCAAATTGACATCAGCTCCTAAGCTTATATGGGCCTATGTGTGCTAAAATACCAATAACTGCTGCTGGTATGCTCATACCCAAGTAATCTAGATCCACTAACGAATTCTGTGACGATTCGTGGAGCAGCCTCTTATCGTGTTCGCGTTCGAGTAGCTAGCATTCCGGACACAAATTCGGAAACTAGGTCGAATATCCACTGAATAATGCTGCACCGAAAACTGTTCGGTATTGAATGGCTCAATTTATCTAGTCGCGCCGAATCGGGTCGTGTATCATGTGAATGAGGGAATGGGATTCATTATTTATGTGAGAGTAATATTTCTATCGCCCATTTATGTTATTTGGAACGCGCGTATTTTTGCAGGTAATATGGGTACCAGAATAATTTTGATATTTAAATGGACTAGACTTTGTTTATTATTTTTTCAGATAATGTCGATAACTTTCACTACTAAAATAATGTAATAATAATAATCATATTGTAACTTTTACAACATATTTACAGTCACGAAAATCCTGTGTGTGCGCGCAGTTTTCCAATATGCCTGCGTTATGAATTTGTTCAATGTCCATTTCTGGTGGAATTTGTTACTTTAATTAAATTAAACTGTCCATTGTAGGCAGATAGGATAGTAATATCGGGAAAGGCTCTTCCGACAGCATCTGATAAACGGAATGCGGTGGGTGCTCCGATATAATCCGCGTTTATCGTGCCATCGCGAGGCAATCTTGTCTCAAGATCACCGCATTTACTCGCCGCATGAAGACGGAAGCGAGATTATTCAGAAATTATTAATTATTAATAGCTTTAAGGTGTACAGATAGGTATGTTATGTATGTTTACTTTGAATGTTACCACGCTAACGAATCTTAGGTTCATGATCGATTTGTTTTGGTTTCCACCAGTTTTTTTTTTGTTGCATGTGAGCTAACCTAACTTCCTACATACATTAGAACAATTTGTAAAAAAGTTGTTCTCAAAACTCGTATACTCAGATGAATGAACTCCATGCTTGTAAAGTAACCTATACTGAGAGTCGCAAAAACATTCTAGCAGCAGTCGGCAAGCAGGTACCGCAAACGTTGTGTGTAGTATGTCATCAGACGTATCAAGATTCTCATCTCGCCGAGACAAGTGCCTAATAACAAACTTTGATCAACATCAACACTGCAATCTACTTACGTACTCAGCAAAGACCTCTTTAGTATGCACGACGGCACTTCTCATCAGTGTAAATCTGTTTTATCGATCAATTTAATAAGTGCGCCGGCAGAAGCCGTCAAAGCTACCGCATGGTCATAAACAGTGATGCATGCCTACCTTAATCAATGCCCAGATTAGTTAGCTCACTATCTCTCAATATCGAGGTATACGAGTATTATGGTGTTGGTGCTACTATGTAGTCAGGTGACATGAGAATGTCGCCTCGCAAAAAAGTTGCAGTAGCCTTGAAGAACAGAGGTGTCGGAAAGTTGGAATGCTCGATCGTATCTAGGAAAAGAATGTCGTCGGTTTTATAGCAGCCCTTCTAGTTTGATTGGAATAGTGGTTAGTACTAAGTTATCAACAATGTTGTCATCAAGGACAAGGCAACAGAGTAAGACAATGATTAAGTCAATACTAGAATTAAAACTGAGTGAAAAATAAAATAATGCTATTCATCACATTCCCACCTAATCTACCAGTGTAAGCAGGAATGCTTACGATCACCATCGAAAACACAAATTCTATTACCTAACTAAATACCCATGGGCTAGTTTACGACCAATCTGTCAATCGAAGCTGAATTTATTCACCATTCTTTCACCGTTCCCCTTCGGGTACACGATGCAGATAAGCGGCAACTTATGGCCACTTACAGACACTTTTAAAGGAGATCTCGAGAGATAAATACTAAAATACGTGATCGAACCATCAGTGAATGCCGATGGGACACAGAGGCCGGGTCGCTGTATGAAAGGGCTTAGATCGGGTAGTTTTAGCATTTTTCTACATCATAAGAACATAGCATAGCGTCACACCTTTTCCCATGAGGGGTGGCAGAGGCATAACTGTGCCCAACATCATATTTTACAATTAGAATTAAGTAGATATAATATATTAAGAGACACACAAATACTTTATTGCAACATTGTGGTTTTATAGGTTCTTAAAATTAGGAGGTCCCGACAATGGACCCTGTAAGGGCACTGAAATTTCTTACAAACTAACTTATATCTAACACAGGTTTCATATAAACGTACCTAATACGATAACATTATATAGTATTTTAATTTATAACGAGGAAATGAGATCGATAATTACGTATGACTTTTATGTATAATACTATTTATTATTTACTAGCTGACCCGGCAGACTTCGTACTGCCTCAATAGATAAATAAAAGACCTAACCTTTTGTATAAATTAATTCTTTGACGTTAGGAACACACCTAAATTGCTCAGACAACAGTGAGTGATTATAATTTAATATGAACTTTATTGAATAGCAATAAAGTTTAAATTGAATCTAGAAAACGATTGACTCTAGAAAACGTTTGTATGGGAAATAGAAAAGGGCTGTTTTTAGGGTTTTTCCGGAAATTATTCGATTTTTTCTCGCCTTTTAAACCTTCCCTAGACCTCCACGAACATTTCAAGACTAAGATAAGATAAATCCGTTCAGCCGTTCTCGAGTTTTAGTGAGACTAACGAACAGCAATTCATTTTTATATATATAGATAAACAGATCGTCAATGCGGCCCACTTCAAGGTGCCACATCCAATTTCAGAGAGCCATCCAAGACAGCATGCATTTCTCTTAATATATGCGTAATGTCTGTATCTTTTAAATACCGAAGATCTTAATTGGTATCACATAACTTCTTTCCGGCCTCGACCAGCGGACCTTCCACATCGATGTTAACATTATCGATATATCGATGTTTTAATTAAGCCCTCAATTGAGATACGGTTGCCGCGCCACAGGTTTGTTTTGTCCAAATAAGAGGGGGTTTTGTTTATTTTCTGCACCAGCTTTTTATTTTGCCTGTTTCTTCCACTTTCATGTGACTATTTCTGAAAGTCTGTGGTACCATGGTGATACATAGATAGATATTTTCATTTTAATAGTGTACCGAATCTAGCACAGTTTCAAATATCCAATAATCTCATCGGTGTCCGAGGTCAAAAGGATTAAATTGAATATTCGTTGTTTTGTATCATTTACTGCTGTTATGTCTATATATGTATGTCTATGCTGTTATGACTAAGGATTTAGACATAACTGCAAAGTCTATACAATAAAACCCTAGTAGCCCCGTATTTTTTTTGCCGGCTCCAAGAATAAGTTTGCCTTGAAAAAAAAACTCCGTTTGTGCCGTCCGGTCCGTAAAACAAGGATTTTTGTAAAAAGTGCACAAAAAAACTGGAGCTGAAGCTAAAACTATCAGGGACCGCGCTCAAAGTTGACTTTGTAAGGCTACATTTAACGCTCAGAATCAGTTAGCTAAGGGCGAACTTATACGGACCCGAGGGTCTTAATTAAGGACATCATATCCAGAGTTCGTCGCGACATCTGGTCTGGGCGGTTCCGCCCAGCTCGTTTGGTGCTGGTGCCACTAGGGCGGGAAACCGCGGCGGTTGGATCGCAGCGGTTTTTATGCAAGCCTACTTTGTTCATATTTTAGCATATTCAGCATCAGTAAGTAGTGTACAACAACAAGTATTTTAGGATAGGATTGGATCAAGAGATCTTATTTGACTAATTTATATGAAACGTGTGAAAATATCTGGCATAGCGTGGCGCCGATCCTATTTTTGATCTCCGACAAATAAACTGAAACTGAAAGTAACTACTTTTTAGTATAAATATTTTTGTTAGGTAATGATGTCAAAGGATAATGATGATGATGAATGATGTCAAACCATTACAGAAGGTGCCATAAACGTCACTTTTTCAGAACCCAGTGTGAAGAAACCAACTCAATTTCATATTTGAAACTTATGTTTGAACAGTTCTACTGACTCTAGTCTTCTGCATACAGTGTAATTCAGCAACTTTGCTTTGTTAAACCAGGATTAATAGTACGTCTCTGTCATATCATAAGTCATTCTACACCTTTCTGTTACACCCTGTGTACATAAGAAGGTACCTATGTATTTTGTCACATTAATTTATGGAAATGTTTTCGGTGCTTTGAAGATTTTTTTAAATTTCTGTAATATTCTAGCTAAAGCTACGCATTTACATGGGCTAACACTCTCTGCTTTAAATAACACAAAATAGACCTTCGACGACGTCGACGGAAAATATAGTGAGTAATACTATTTCAGACTGAAAGTGCCTCAAAGGGAATAGGAAATGCATTTTGCTTATGAACGTTCAGTATTTTTCACAGTCGCACAATTTCGCAAAGACATCAAGACGCAATCTTCAAAAGTAGACGATACGCTTGCACTCGCAACTCCCTAGCGTCGTAGGTACCAATAGCTACGTACCTACATAAATGCGACCGATTGCAATTTTCGCAACAATTTTTCAATACCATCAAATTGAGATGCAAGTGAATAGAAAGTGCAACGCCCAAGGGTACGCGCGGCAGACGTTCGAAATGACTGGGTTTTCTATTTAATATTCAAGAATTTCTCCTCTAGTAAACTCTAGGGACGAGTTGAGTGAAAAATTTAATAACAGTTCGAGAATCCCAGCTTTTATTGGAAAAAGTCCGTCAACTCGTAGCATTCCTTAACTTCACTATAAAGGCCGCATATTATGCATCGCGCAGACACGGGGCGGCGATCACACTACTAAATTTTGCGGTAACTTGCACTAATAATTACACTATGGTCTGATGGACTATGACGTCATTATATAATCTACACTTTTAAAACGTCTCAGGTATGAGTGAGATGCTATCTATCCGTAATGAATAATGACATTTTGGTGCTTAATGTCATTATTCATTACGGTTAGATAACATTTTTACTATTTTTTTCCATTCTCCTATGCCTGCAAACAATGCATATTTTTGTGAATATTTTAGTATAAATATTATGATAAAACAATCTTCTTTATTAAATAATATTTTTTTCGCTACATTTTACCAATAATTTGCATATTCAAAGCCTTATTTTTATAGGCTGTTTAGCGGTGTTGCCGTGCCTTTCTTTATAACAGAGCGCGCGCACGCACTTGGAAAAAAAGCAGCGCGCCATTTTCATCATCAAAAATATTTGTTTACGTTTTTGTTGTGTGGTAATAATATCAATAAAAAAAATCGGTAAACTGCGGGTCGGAATCGCACACGGAGGGTACC
This sequence comes from Argyresthia albistria, assembly GCA_963457715.1. Classification (NCBI taxonomy): domain Eukaryota; kingdom Metazoa; phylum Arthropoda; class Insecta; order Lepidoptera; family Argyresthiidae; genus Argyresthia; species Argyresthia albistria. The sequence continues at coordinate 5,228,093 of OY735261.1, read as the reverse complement.
GTACCATCTTACAACAAAACTTATGCACTCAAAACAATAAAACAAAAAGAAAATTAAAAAAGATTATACCCTCACGGTGATTTGAACTCACGACCTACGGATTGAGGGCCTACAACATACCGGGCTAAGCTACTAACAACAACGTGGGTTGACGCGAAATATACCATCATATTGAAATGCGTGGGTGTATTAAAACAAGTCTCTTGTATGGGGACCCCCTTTAATTTGTAATATCTCCATGTCTTTCAGTATTTCAGTAGTTGCGGCAACAGATATACACATTCTGTAAAAATTTCAACTTTCTAGCTATTACGGTTCGTGCTCTAGGACCCGCTGACGCTGACGGACGGGCTTAGTGATAGGGTCCCGTTTGGCACCCTTCGGGTACGGTACCCTAAAAATGAGACCAAGACGAAACCATATTAAGGTTCACACTGTCAAAAAGTTATCTCAAGTAGATCTCATGTAGAGCCAAGCTACACGCCCTAGCTCTTCAAGCCGATTGTTTGTTTATCAGTCAAAGCAAAAATATTGAGACACTAAAATAATTACAGCAATCAATGAAAGGCACTTTTGTTCGATATAGTTACTCTGTAAGTGGGTTAAAATTTGCACAGAATGTCTACTGTTGCCGCTTCAACAACAACAACTGAACTACACCAATTTAAAATAAAACGGTCAAGTGCATTTACACTTGGAAATTGTAATAAGTATAATTAGGTTTCCACATGAAAAACTATGACATGATGTCATCCATGTAAACCAAATTGAATTTTCTTGTAGTAAGACAGAAATTTGCGGTTTTCAGATTTTTCCCTTTACTTGCGTTTTCAAATTTCATTATTGTAGGCCTACGGGAAGTATCCTTTTGTGTAGTATAGTTTTGGGTCCATTGCGACTACTATGAAAAATGCAACAAGTTGACAGCATTAACAGTGTCGTAGCGTTCGATTGCGTAGAAAAGGTTCATTATTTCACGGTGTTATGCCACTACAGACTTTAACAATTGATGAAATTTCAGCTTGATACGTCCACGCGTTCGGTCTTGACACACAGACGGACAGACAGACAAAAAAGTGATCCTATAAGGGTTTTTTTTTCCTTTTATGGATCGGAACCCTTAAAATAAGGGTGTCCCCATACAATAAATATGTTTTTTTGTACCTTTTCTTGTAAGATGGTGCGGAACCTTTCATGTGAGAGTCCAACTCGCACTTTGCCGATTATTTCATCTCCCAGAGAAAAGTCCTCACTAATAATTATATTTTTCAGCATATTCCGTTTATCCAACACCAGGTTCCTGGCACCGGCTGACGTCCCGTGGCTATTAGATGAAGTCTCTTAATTAAGGGTTTTGGTTTCCTGCTGGCAATATTTAGAAAAAGCGAGGCAAGGCTGACATGAAGCTGTTTAATAAGGTTCGCCTTAGAACACAGGGTAGGTAAGGAATAGGTCGTAAAATATAATGAAATAGTTTACGGCTCTCAACATTTTTTAATATGAAGTTTTTATTTTTACTTGTTTCCGATGATCATTTTTTTATAGGGGTCTATCATAATTGTTTTCTATTAGTTCCATTTCACATTTAGCAGATGTCTCTAAAGAAACTTACTTTAGAGTTCTGTAGTCTGCTTCGCCAAATAATAAAACTTTCCGAGTAGCAGTTCAAAACTTATTCAATTACAAATTAACTTGTTCTGCCAATGGTGTTTGAAAAAACGTCTGTACAAGTCGAGTCGTCTGCAAACTTGTATTAGTTCAGTGGGAACTTCTAACTAGGGTTGTTAAATGTGTGTACCTAATTTCGGATAGGAAATGGGACTTATTCTTCTTTACTTCTAAGTGCAAAAATTAAGATTTTTAGTTTATTGTAATCAGATTTGTAACACAAGCTTTATCATAAACTGTAGATCATCATCATCATCATCATCATCATCATCATTAATATACTTTTTTTACTTTGGTTTCTGGTACCTACCTACCTAAATTATTTTAGCTATGAATTTTGATATATCTGCAAAACTTCATGATTTGACAGAGGTTTTTACCTAAACTTCGGATATCCGATAGTTTTGGTAAAAACCTCTGTCACATCCTTGCTTCTAACATACTCCGCTTGGGAATTGGGAAGTTTTGCGCATTCACTGGGAACCAATTTCCTGAATTTGAAATGTTATAGGTACCTACCTACTTACTTGTACCGAACGATACTTGTCGCGTAGCAAATTGGTTTAGTTGATATAGCGAAAGTTGCTTGCCTTATGCAGATTTACCAATAAAAGATTTCGGGCTTTTGTGCACTTCAAGCAAATTTACTGTCCGGCAGCCCGATTTTTTACGGACCGATATGTCGTGAAAAAAAAAAACGGATGATTGGCTTGTGCACTTGTCCGCCTTTTTACTCGGATCGGTGCGGTGCTCTAGGCTCTCTTTGCTCTCTCGGCGGTCGGCTCTCTTTGCTTTTAACTCGGACCAGAAAAAAATGGCCCGGAATTTTACTGTCCAACATACATACATATACCTTATTTCACACAAATCAATACATTATGTATGACAATTAAAAACAACATACTTACATACTTTTCCCCAGTAAAATGTCGGACAGTAAAATTACGTATAGTGCATAAACTAGTTATACAAATCAAAAATTGGACTTCCGGACAGTAAAATTAGTTGTAGTGCAGAAACGCCCTTACGCATTACACGCAATATATTTAGGGCACAATTTGTGCCCACGTTTAGCTAGTTATTCAATTGAACATTGAGCGTTGATAGGGTAGCCTATCGCTTAATTTATCGAGAATGTAGGTTACACTTATTCAAAACATGTCGAAAATAATAAATAAGGTACCTACTTTAAAGTTGCTTTTTTTCCAAGTCAAGCTGGTACATTAGGTAGGATATCTGTGCAATGACAACTGATTTCACCCAAATAGCATGACGAGTTTCTATGCATGTGAAGATCAAATTAATTGAATTAGCTATCTACCTACGTATAGAGTTAAAGCACCTTCATATAAATGTATGTATTTTTATGGCGTCTCTTTATTTCATGGAACCAAATACCTTTGCAATAAAATTTCTTAAGGATACTCAGATTCACTAGAAAACGGTCGTAAAGCAAACCGCGAAACTCACATATAACCACTCGACCATAAATTAACTAAAGCCATTAAAAGCATATTAGAAATGTCAATGAGTCATTATAGGTAGTGGTACGAACTACCTGAGGGTCGAATTCTCTTTCGATGATGTATTGCAGATATTTTTTAAACAAAATAATACATTGTAGACGCCATAGAATTACATACATAGTATTTAGTGTCATATAATACGCTTAGACAAAGTTACGAAAACGAAACGAAACCAAAATAAAATGTATGCGATTTGACATTTGGTGACGAGCGTAGCGTGACTAATGTCAAATATATTCTTAGCGTTTCGAACGATGCGATGCGTTCTATGCGAACGATAATAGCGTTTTGCAACTTGTCTAGACGGGAAGGTGCCATAAGCTTCTAACGAATAAAATTCTATCTGGGTTATAGGAAAAATTCAATACTTATTGTTGCCTTCATCATCCCGCATGAGTGTCCAGGGGACATTACGGGATCACCAAAAGAGATGCAAAAGTTAACACAGTGTCACGCCTTTTCCCATACACAGGGTAACAGAGACATAATATTTGCTCTTTTTAGCAGAAAAGTTTGTTTTTTGGGTGACAAACTCATATTATCACCTCTCGCGAGAACGGGAAATATCAAAAGTCGCTTCTTAAATTCGCATACATTCATCACTGCCGCATCTTCTTGTACCTTGGGATTTACGATTGGCAAAATTATTCGGCACTTCAACACAATATATTTTTGGGTGCCGTCATGGCGCCGTTTGTTCCAAACGACAATACCTAATCTCGTGAATAACTTTGTATTGTCTGCGGTCACTGCCAGCTGTAAATCTTTCTGTTTTATAGTGTCCATTTTATAATTTTGGTCACCGAAAGGTCGAATTTATTGTTAATTGGTTTTCTAGATATCTTTGTAGTGTGAGGTTATCTTTTTAATGCGGGGATAAATCTCGGAAATTTACGATTATGTATTGACATCGCCGTAGAGAAATAAACCGTGGAGTTTGTAAAGAATGTCCGGTTTTTTGGCGCTACATCCTTCCTTGCCAATCAGCCCCTCATTCGCTAACTCAGTGATGATCAAATCAAATCAAATGAAATAAGTTTATTTGCATGATTTTTGGTAACAATATTGGATCTTAATTGTATACATTTTCTTCGCAAAAATCTGATCACTCAATGATGATTCGTAAAAATTAAGAAGTTATTGGTGTCGTTCAATTATCGTGTAAACAAAGGATATCAAAATAAGTCGGCTAAATTAACCGACTTATTTTGATATCCTAAAAGCTCGGCTAAATTAACCGACTTATTTTGATATCCTTTGGTTACACGATAATTGAACGACACCAATAACTTCTTCATTTTTACGGATCATTATTAAGTGATCATCACTGAGTTAGCGAATAAGGGGGCATGTGAGTCGACGAGCATTGAATCATATTTACAGAGAAGCGATGGACTTAGCCCCAATCATTGCACTTTTCAAATAACATCTGCGTTTTTAATTACACCAAAGTAATTAATTAATTTTCAACAAATACTTTTGTATCAACTCAAGTGGGACTGGGCTGGACATGTCTGTTGTATGCATCCGGACAAATAGGCGCAATCAGCCACTGAATGGATGCCTACATAACAGACCTTACTACAGATGGACTCCGGCATAGGGGAAGGCCCAGAAAGAAATGGAGGGATGACCTGGATAAGTTCCTACCAGGATGGACCGACAAAGCTTCAGCTAGAGATGTGTGGGCTCGAACCGGTGAGGCCTTTACCCAGCCAGTGGGACACCATTGTATATTTTTCTCTGTTAAGCAAAATAACGTCATATACAGACAATGCCCATAACCCCATATTACGCGGAACGTGCTGACCACACAAATTTATTACCAGCAATCGGCGGATAATCGATTTCATTAACGCAGAGGGTCACCCCACTGCGCTCGAGCACAATGGCTCAGTTTTTCGTGCAAAATGACGGAGAATGTCGATGAAATGGTTCGGTTATTTGGTGGAATGGCCGGCTTTTTCGGCAGGTTTACGGCAATGAGCGGCGGCGGCTGAATAATGGCGATTGTGGATCTCGACACTGCCGCTGGCAGGTCCGGTCCGTGCTGAATGCAAAGTGCGGGTTTTACTCCACGACGTAAATGCAGAATAAATGCAGTAGAAATTAGATCTGGAGCCCGAGAAAGCATACCTATCGATTGCTGTGAAGGGCATAAAAAACCGTATTTGGATTGTCAGCGGCGGTGCTTAACTTATTTTGTTTGGTGACTGACTGTCATAGGAGCAATCATCACGCTATCGCTATGCTTTTTCCATAAGACACTAAGGCAACTGGGTAGGTGTGATTAGAATTTTGATCAATGACCATAAAATAAATCAAGAACGATGATGTATTTAATGTATATTGTATACTACAATCAACATAATACTCATTGTATAATGTATACGCCATGGTCTCCTCCTTCTGATTCCTATAACACTAAACATCTGCGAGCGTCTCAATCATAATTCCACCTTAGCCCCTCCAAATAAATATCACCCCAAGTGAACTGTTGAAAATGGTTTTCGGTAAGGATACGGAAAATTGGAATTTGTCATCGCTCAGCATTGATCTAAACCAGCTTCAACGCAATTTGTGCCCTGCCTTTGATTGAAGGTCTGTGTTAGCGGAAATCCGCTTGGTTATGGTTCCCGCCCTTTTGAAGAGTAAACGCGTTTAGTTATTGGGTTTCCAAATATCTTTGATTTGATATCAAGAATAAAGAGGTTGTGCCTTTTCGCCAAAAAAAAAACCACTAGCTTTCTGAATAAATTTCATAGGCAGGAGAGAGAAAAACTTTTTATTTTTTGAGAATAGCCTCTCTAGAGAAGTGCATGTGCTTATTTATCATTATCAATTGTGCTCATTTTTCACGTAACCATAAGGGGTAGGTCTGTGCTCTCCTACCCCGTATAGTCACCATCACCATCTCCATTTGTGACAGATTCATACAGTCTGTAGAATAGAATTAATGAGTCTGGGGGGTCAGCTATCTCCTTGGCTGACTGTACAACTCGGCGAATTACTCAGCTTCAACAGCACTTCAACGGTGACTGATCTGTGGTCCATTAAATCTAAAACTGTTCTACGCAGAGCGGCGCAAAGACGCAAACCACTTAACACATTGCATTACATAGTACTCATTAAAATGTATTTAATTCTACTGTGATACTATTCTCTGGGCGGGCACGTGCCAGTATTGATTTAGTCGTAGACTGTATTGTTAGCTTTGGTTTCAAATTATTGTTACATATTGGTGCAGGTTACTGTTGGTTGTTAAACCACAGATTCAAGGATCCGATTGAGTAGGTGTGGAAAATAAAAACAAAACATTACCTATTGTTGTTGGCTGCCTGACTTTACACACCACTTAGGAAGGAGACTATAAATTTACATTATGAATCCCATCATACTTAGGAATAGTTGAATAGTGAATCGTATAAAACTCACAGGAAAAGTTTGCCCTGAATCACCCCATAAAACTATTGCGAGTCCGTCAATATTCGAAAGGGTCGTCGATAACGTCTGACGCTACACAGCTACACTGATTGCTTATTGTTAGGAAGGGCCCCCGAAAAAAATACGTTTGTACAACTTTTGCTCAGTCTTCCCCTCTCTCACACACTGGCCAATTATAATAATAAGTTTTATATTATTTCATATTTTCCGGTAAATTGTACGCTTTCGCTACATTTGACACTTTCGTAAGCAGCCGCTTTGCTTACTCGTTAAAAATAATGAGCTGGTGCTTGTTAACGATTTTTTGATGTAGGTTGGCGTTGATTGTTAGAATTATAACGATGTGTTTTCAGTGAACATTATTATTACGGTGTAATGTTGTTACACTAACTATCAACGCCCTTGATACGTCAGTCTTACAGTTGCTTATGAAAATATGTATAGAGAAGGAGCTCATGGACTTTTCCATTGTAGGGTGTGATAGATATGGGTACAGTTATATCTCAGAAGAGATAATAGTACTCCGTACAGAACGGCCACTCCCTTCCCCGCGCTGATTCAGATACCGCACCCCACCCCTGGCGTCAAAGGATTGGTTAAAGGATAGACAATAGACAGGGCTGAACGCCGGACGAGTGACGATGCGTATACTTTAATATCGCTGCATTTGCCGCGCCACCAGCCCTAGCAAAATTTACGCACACATTTGCACGTATACAAACATCATTTGGTTATGTAGTAGTAATAGGTGATTATTTTACGAGCGTTCTATGGAGTGTCCGAGGTGTGGTTATATGTAAGCATCAGTATATGCAAGCACTCAAGGTACTCACATTAAAGCCAGAAATTCTACACAGACAAAGTGTAAAAATTATAGTATCATCCTCTTTGTCAGCAGGGAGAGAGACTTTCGCTGTGTAGGTATTTCTGATTGTCTAGGATGTGTAGAGATCTATTTGAATAGGTGGTCATATTATAGAAGACTTTTGAAACTGACTGCAAAATTATTTTATTTTATTTTTGTTTATTTATTTAATTACCAAATATTTTAACTTGGTAAGGTACATCAGAACACCACTTAAACCACTGGGTTTGTGTGTGGTGTGATCTACTCATTAATCATAGTATCTAATTTATAACATAATTTAAATATTCAATTCATTAATGAATCAAATAATTAATAAATTAAATGATGGGGTAACCAAAATGTAGTAATGAATGATTATATCGATGAATTCAATTCAACGATGAAACAGGTTTGATTAGCATCTTTAATTTAGACCATACGTTGTCCACCTCTTGGCTGAATTCGATACAAAGGGATTTAATATCGGGGACAAAAATCAACAAAACAACTTTGCAAGTTATTTGTAACACGACTCACAATTTTATTTAACAGTCTCCTGAGGAGGGATTAGAGCAATAAGCGATGATTAAACTTAGGGAGCCGACAAACAATGCAGTTGGACCCCTGAGGCTTTTCCCGTTGCATCGTCTAACTAAACTCTCTTACGAAAAATTGGCGAATAACAAACAAGGCGTCATGCCTTTTCCGATACAAAGTTCAGTTCCTCTCGTTTCTTCTGGGCTAGCCCCTGGTCACGCAAATGGAGTATCGAATTACTGGCTAAAAGTGGGCACAGCTGTGCCTCTGCCACCCCGTATGAGAAAAAGCGTGACGCTATGTTTTTTTTTTTCAGTTCCTCAATACTACGTTTACGTGCCATAGGGGTCTAGCCCGACACAGCTGATAGTTTGAAGACAGACTGAAGGTTTCCTCGCGTTGTTTTCCTTCACTATTAGTACCTCTGTATTATTTATTTTAGATATATTACTTTTATAATTGGCATACAGTCAGCACCGGCAAATAACGTGCTTTTTAATTTAATATTGTACGTACTATTCTTAGCTTCGCACTCTTTATTTTAGTTCTCTGCTCAAGACTACATAAGTGTAGGAATCATCGCATTTACGTGACCAGGTGATCCACAAGGCGGACAAATAGCCTTGCCTGGGGACCCCGGTGTCGCTTTAACAGAATTAGTAAAAAACTTAAGTAAATGTAGAGCAGATACCAAGACTTGCCTTTGGCCGCGGGGGCATCCGTTCTCGAGAAAACTCATAATTAGTAGTAAACCATATAATGATACTATTAATTACACAGGGGTTGTTATGGTCCTTAGGCTAAAAGCTTATAGACAGTCCACTTGTAGAGGCGGTAGGAACAGGGCAATATGCCTCCCAGCTAGGCCGCATTTAGAAGTTTTTTGTCGCCTCACGCACTGTCCACACTATAATTACACTCCTTGAGGTGTATAAAAAAAAACAAACGTAGCGTCAGGTTTTTGCCCATACTGGGTGGCAGAGGAACAATTTGTGCCCACTTTAGTTTGCCCACCGTTGCAGCTATATACAGTTGCAGTTATGAAGGTCTCTTGGTGAGAGGTTAGAGGAAAATAGACCAGTTGTCAGCGCTAATTTTCGTTTCGAAAAGCGGCCGTGAGATACTAATTTAAAAACGTGAGAGGTGGTTAAACTAATCATATTATCACAACAACATTTCAAAGGTTGTTCTGGCAGAACCGAATAAGCGCAAGTTTTTTTTTTTGCAAAAAAGTTTAGTAACCTATGTAAGTAAGGATATTCAGAATTTTCTGCTTTTTTACTAAGGAAAACCGAACATATTTGCAAAAAAACTTGCACTTATTCGGTTTCGCCAGAATACCTACTTTGGATTGGTCAAACAGTCAGATAACTTTTTGACACTTCATGTAGTACGTGTCAAATGCTTCAGATACAGACAGATATATCTGAGAATGGAAAGATCGGCACTAAATGAATTTAATCTCCACTTATATTTTTTTCCAACAACTGAGCATGTAAGTAGAGTCTCATGGGAAACGCCCATCCTACTCTGCACTGCGCGAACAGTTTTCAATATCTTTGTTTAAACTTGAGACAGCCTTCCGGATTAGGTTAGATTAATTTTGATGGACTGTATCGAATTGTTGGATTGACAGAGGGCTGGAAATTCGTTATTAATTTATGTTATTTTACTAGTGAAGTCCTTCGGCTTTACTCGGTCATTCTTCAAATTATTCGTCCTACCATAAATAGAGCAAGGTCTTACTTACCTCTAAACTCCATTCCATATAACATTGGAATAGAATTTAAAATTTTGAAATTTTCTTCTTCGTATTTGTTATAGTAAGTATATCATTGCATTGTATTGTCTATGTAGAAAAGTCATACCTCTCACATTTCTATTATCTGAAATCCATGATTGGAAATACTTTTGAAGAAGAAAAGTTCAAAATTGTTCCTATGCAATGCTATATGGAATGGAGTGTAGTAGGTAACAGATTTTTATTTTCTACGACTTCTAATCTGCCTACCGGTAAATGGCCGTCCATTCATCCATCATATAAGTATGTGCTAGCTGAAGCTATAAGATGTATGTGTCAAGCAATTACTGACTCGTGCAACCTAATTATTATTAGGTACCTATACCACGCATGAGTGAACATACGGTACAGACTGTACAGAGAGCGAACATACGGTAATAACTTACATTATGACAGACTAGACAAACAAATGAAGTCTGGCATATCAACGATATTTATACCTACGCTCCCTTCAGTCTGAATTAATTTAAAGTGTAAGAAAGGGGAGTGTCGAATTTAATGTCTAGTTGACAAGGGACTTAGGCAAGATTGATTGTGAAGTATGAAGTAATATGAGAAGAGGATTGTATGAATAATCTGTGGGGTTTAGCTGCCCGGCCTGGATAATGATTGAATACAATTTACTTATCTACTCAACGAGCGAGGCATAAACTCTACACAGATATCTCTCATATTTACAGTACGTTACCTCATAGAATTGTCATTTGTTTCTAATGCTAAGGAAATTTGTTTCGTGCAACTCAGTGCATGTATCATTTAATATCATTTTAGTTCCTAGATCAATAAAGTCGATAATCTGAGAACGCCATCTAATGGCGAGTAGCAGAACGACTGTTATTGCTATAGTCCGCTAGATGGTGGTCTGGGTCTCAAATTGTCAGCAGTAATATCTTTTTCTTTTCCAGTATTATAAAATTGTATTATAAAATAAAAAAAAGTGTATTATAAAAGAGATATTTATTTCATTATCTTATTCTTGTATGTAAGTTTAGATGTAGTACTTGAATTTGCCCGTGATGCCGGAACTTTGACACAGGATCATCGTGATGGAAACTTCTAGTAAGTAGGTACTACTATACTGTACAGTATAGTATTATAATATCTGTGGTAGTACTATTATTTATTCTGAGGTAAGACTAGTTTTGGCCCTCTTTGTCGATGAGTGATTTCCTATTGAAGAGTGTCTCTCTCTACCTATACAGCTTGACTATTATCTCTTCTGTGCTTGCGGCTCACATGTTCCTAATTTCATAACCGAGCAGTCCCTGCAAGCCTGCAACGTGTTCCAAATCACCATTTTAAAATTCGAACGCATTTTACTTTTGAATATCAATTGTCATGTTTATTTTTTCCTTTTGGCTCCTGAGTTCCGGCGCGCTGTAATTGGATACCAGCCGATTGCAGCTCCGTGAAATCACTAATCCGGCTAATTCCGACAGCCATATGTCACTCTGTAAACTGCGCGTCTGTGGTATAATAACCCTTAAAAAGACTGCTAAGGTGTTTGTGCTCGTGTATATGTGTACGTGGGGTGATGAACTAAAATAAACTATTTTGGTATTTTGCACATATATTATGTAGTTGTAGTATGTATTTGTTAACCCAAATTGGAGCGTCAAATAGTGTTTTCCGATAGTGCAGTTTCCTCGAATTTGTAATAACTTGTAATGAATTTATACCACTCGGATCCGCAACAGGGTTATTTATGCCTATTTTTCAATATTAATCCTAAAACATACACACACTCAAGTCAACGTAAATTGTTCTGGGTGAGCTTGGAGCGGTTAGTTCGTGTAAATATTTTATTTTTTAATTTTTATTTCATTTCTTGTGTTGTGTATTTTTCTGTGACGAAACTATTGGGTTGAAATTTTAATTAGAAGTATCCATTCATTCTTATAAAGACGTAGATTAGGTACTTACAAAAATAAACATTAAAAGAATTTAATAGGTATATAAATAAAAATAAAATAAAATAAAAAAGTTGATCTTCATATTTTTAAGGGTTAAGTACGACATTAAGACAAACTTATTTTTGCTTGTGCGCTACAGAGCGTAAGGGATATTGTTTTGGCATTCGCAAGTAGGTACCTACCTAAAGGTGGGTTTCCAAGATGGATATCTTTGACTGGACGGCTCATGGCTTGCTGTGTGGCGGCTAAGTGGCAGGCGTGAAATAATGATATTGCCTTTTCTTATAAGTGCCGGCCTCTTTTTATTCCACTAGTGAATCAGAATCCAATAAGAGACACACTAGATTACGAGATAAAGTATCTCATTTGCGTGTGCTGAGTGTATGTATTCTTATTTGCGTGTGCTGGGAATTCTGTAGGTAATTCAAAATATTCAGGTGAAATCAATACTAATAGTTAAATTATAATGAACCTCTTAGATTTTTTTTTGAAAATACAAGAAAATTATGAAACAGTAACTACAATATTTTTTTTAATATGAAGAAGACAGGACGTCCGAGATGGAGTTAATGAAAATTGAGAATAGAAGAGGAGAAAGAATACCACCTTGGGGGACGCCTGAAAAGAGGTCACACCATTCAGTGGATGACTCCTCCGACCTGATACGCTGTTGCCGAGCCGATCCCTGAAATATGACTCGAACCAGCTGGCAGAAAAGGAGGAGACATTCAGTGATCTGAGAAGCTCAATGAGAATGTCGAAATCTACGCAGTTGAAGGCACTACTGAAATCAAGCAAAGCCAACACGGAAAGCTGTTTGCAGTCCATAGCTGACTGGATGTCATCGGTGACTTTCAGTAGTGCTGTGACGGTGCTATGACCTGGTCGGAACCCTGACTGGAACGGATTCAACATTACAGAGAACAGAGAATAAAAGAACCTACCACACATATTGATATAGTTGATATAATACCATTTAAAATTCAAAACAAAAATTTGCATCGAGGGTTGATTCCATGTTAATTCTAAGTATGAAAAAAAATGTCATGGGTCGACGCCGCCTCGTAGATCAGGCATGTGGGCTTTAACATGTGTCAGGAGGAAAGCATATTAAAAAATAAAGTAGCAAAGTGGGGATTGGGATAATGCTAACGAAGTTCTGACCTTAATGTAAGTCAGGGAATGTATGTAATGTAATACAAGTCAGGGAATTTTTAAATTCCTAGTTTTTTTGGATGTTATTTTGACAAAGAAAAATAAAATGGGATTTCGGAATCAGAACGCTCCTGCGGCATAGTTTTTTTTTTACCAACAAAACGTAATTTAATTGTTGCTATGCCTGTTTACGGACAATTTAATAAAAAGTAATGATATTTCATTTCTTAAACATCAATATATACCCAACGGTTTGTCTTCCAGCCCGAAGAACCCCAAAGACTTCCATCCAAGAAATGCCACATTTCAAAACGGATCCGTCAGAGTGGCGGCTGCAGCATTAGCATGGATTAACTTTAAATACGACCACCTGTTTAGAAGTCAGATTCATAACGATCGGGCGAAGTTAAACCTGTCTTTTTGAAAGAGGAAACATTCATTTCAATAACGCAGCACGTTGGTTTACGTAAAGTGAGATTTTGATTTACTGTTTCAACCTACTACGGCCGGTGGATCGGGATCAGATTAGGAGGAAGTAATTTATCGTTTTTCCGTTTTTTGTAAAGATGAGGCGCCTCCGTATCAAACGTTTTGGTAGGACGGATGATTGATTTTTTAAATAACTCACCTTCTGAGCAAAGCTAGGCAAACATTTCTTTGTGATACATGATTATAGCTCATTCAACGGGAAGTATCCTATCCTATAGTACCTACTTAGTTTGATCCCCGCATCAAGCCAATTCAGCAAATATGTAATATAAACGGCTGCCTCTTTGTGTTTCGTTGACTTAAAAGTTTGTTTTTACAGCTCCATTAATTTTAACGTGTTATCAGCATGAGCTCCTGGGAAAAAATTACCTTATCAGACTGTAATAATTAGTATCTACATTTTCTTAATAACTTCGACACGGGGGTGTTTTATACTGCTCTACATTTTTAGAATTAGTTATCGTAGTATCGATTTATATATACCATAATCATGCCTACATCATGTACACCTAGACCACTCCAAACTTGAAACTATCAACGACTTTAATAATTAGAACTAAAAAACGGTGTCACTGCGCAAAAAAAACTTCATTCGCGCATGCTGTTAGCGTTAATGTTTTTTGCTACACAGGATAGGAACACATACCTTAATTGTAAGATAAAGTTAAGTCAAAGTTTAAACCACTTACATGAAACCTGTACATCGATCAAGCTCACTGAGATAAATTAGATACTTACAGTTAACAGATAGATTTTATTTTATTGTAATTTTAATTGATATGTATTTTCCAATATCAATGAATATATGGCCGCCAAAACGAATACATGTAATAAACCGCATATAAATTAATAGTTAAAACTTGTAATCGGTATTGTCTCATAAAGACATAGGCCAAACAAACAAACAATGGCGAACAATATAGACGTCGCACATAGGCCTACCTGTTCTGTATTTTATTTTTCTCTGTTCATCCTGGCTTTGCTGGAAGAGATCTCTCTTTAGAGATAAGCTTGCCTTTGTAAATTACTTCTCTGTATTTTCTGTTTTTTGTCTTTTATGTGCAATAAATATATACGAATCGAATATACGTCGGAGCGAGAGAGTTAAACAGTACAAACCACTAAGGCCATGTCTCAAAGGTTTACACTAAGTTTTATGTAATAGATACACCTGTCATTTTATATACAAAACATTTGATTTATCTGTAGAGTAGAATAAAGTTATCCTTTGAGGCACGGCCTAAACATACAAAAAATAATTACCTTAGTAATAGAGGCACTATTGCACTACGTTTAAAAATGAACACTTATAAATACCACTCTAGTTTATATCGGTATTATAGGCAGCTCATGTATGTGTCGTAGCATATTAGCAATATCGTAATATATGGCCACACATTTCATGATATGGCCAATTAAGTCCTTATTGGCCATATCATGGTATGGCTGGTTTTAATAAAAACAATGTCTTTTTAAAAGCATTGTCATTCAGCACTACGTGATCATTTTTGTGTCACACAATGTCAAACTAACCCGAAGACTTTAATCTTCACCTAAGCTACCGCAGTGCTTGCCCTAAAAGATTTCATCGTTTCATGATTAAAAACGTTTCGTCATATCGTGAAATGGCCAATTCGACGATATGACTTCGACATATGCACACATCTTCATGACCTACTTAGTATGAGTGGCATATGAATCACCTAATAGAAACCCACACATGCTGTTAATTTTCACACGGACACTTTTTACTATGAATGCGATGATTATTATCAAAAGCAGATGACAGGATGTTATCACTTGGCGTATCATTGGTTTATGCCAATTTTAGACTCTCTTGCAAGGTAATAAGGCAAAGTTGAACTGCACGGGGTTTGGTAATAGTTTTTCGGCGGCAAAGTTTTTGTTTATATATTGCGCTATCTTTGTTTCAGCAATATTAGGGATAAGGAGGGATTCGGCTCCCTGTGAAGCAGTTTTTATATCATCCTTTCGCTAGTAAACTTAAGTTGCTTACTTTGCATGGTTTCGTTCTTCGATTTTTTCTCAAGGGAGAACACATCTCAGCAATTGAATATACGGCGTTTCGGGAACAAAATATTTCCTTTGGCAGGATTGATCTGTAGGTCCAAATTCGCAGAACGGCGAACTATTTGTTATATAAGATGTGTCGGCGAACCAGTTAAGAAGTGGAGCCACCTGGATTTGTTATGCAGAGGAAAGAGGGCGAGGGGCAAAGTTTCTATGGAAAAACTACTTGACCTATGAAGCTGTAATTTGGCAGTTAGGTAGTTTAAAGATCCAGGGCGTTAGTTCAGTATTTTGGACCTTTGAACGGTTAATCCTGCTAAAGGAAATCTCTTGTTCACGAAACGCCCTATAATTTTACGTATAGTAGCAACTATTTTAAGAATCGGAACCCTAAAATTATAATTGTTTATTCATCATCCTTACCTTATTGATTAATCATTCAGACAGCATTTCACATAATTATGTAGAGTGCGTTAATATGCGATAAGTCTGTGCGCGCATTGAACTACTATATGGTAGCTCAATGGTGCGCAGTGGCAAATTAAATCCTTCTCAATCCTCCTCAGTCTCCAATCTAAACTATCGAAATATGATTAAATCACTAGCTTAAACATGCAGAATCTCATACTTACTGCTTTTATTTAAATTAAATTATTCTTATTATACCTAAGAATACGACTCGGCGATAACCTAAGTGCCAGACTCGTGCGAACACTCGAAGTTGACCACAGGATGGATTTGACACAAATGAAACTTTAATTTAGGCGACCTCGAGAAAATCAATGAAGTTAAATTAGAATGATCCGTAACCGCTGGATTCTACTTATCATATTTGACCTTTGCTGTGAAAACAGAAATAGAATTCTGCGAAATTGACCAAGAGTAAAATGGGAACGTAAGTTCAGTTTTCATTCAGCGAATGATTTACGTTAATTGAACAACCCTCACTGTTGTTTATTAGAGGTCCTCTTGACTTGTTTATGTTTTAAGGTCCCATTGTAGTAAGAAGACCTTCTTTCGCGTTATAAGCCCTGCCAGTTTTATTGTTTGGTGTAGAATAAGGATATTATTGGTCTTTTGTTTAAATTTGCTGTGTTGATTATTTAGCAGGATAGGTTCATCAGTAAGTAAACTAATAATATTGGATCTGTATTAGACTAGTTAACTAAATGTAGTTTTTATAAATTCAAGTTTTACCTGTATTCAGTTATTAGCTTGTTTCTCTAACCATAAAAATATCGTTAGGTAAAATGAAATATAATCTTAATACAAATCTATACTTACGTTTTAAAATATATTTCCATCCTAACAAAAACGTCAGTTCAACCATTGTTTGGAGATACCACTACCACTACCGTAAAAAATACTTCCATGACCTACAAGTACCACTTCAAACCAATTATACTTTTAACTAAATCCAGGGCGGGCCGACGAGGGGGGGTAAACAAATTGCTGGCCCGGCCCATATCAGGCGATATTTTTTCATTTTCCTCTTTCCTTCGCCGTTCCTTTTCGGGCTTCATTCGAATAAATTAATTGTAAACAAATTAGCAAATGTTTTTGTTTGTAACTCGCAGCGTAAACATGGCCCACAAACCTTTATATTTTGGGAGGAAATTCCGATATTCAAAAACAGTGGTTCCTGTTATTTACAAATCAAGCAGACGACCATCATAACGATATCAAATTAAAATGATGTTTTAAAAACAATAACAGAAGCGTACACTTGTGAATTGAGAATCGGCCAAGTGCGGGTCGAACTCGCACGCAAAGGGTTCCGTACCGTCAAAAACAAAAACCAAGTACATTATTTTGGGAAAAATTCTCCTCTACCTAATCAGTAATCTGCTCATGAGATTCATTGAGACCGCTGAATAACAGACACACATTGCACAGACAGACAGTCGGCAAGTTCAAGTTCAAGTTCAAAATTTTTATTGACCATAAAATCATACATATTACTTAGTCAACGTCAATATAATATTAATATTTTTGTATACTACCGCCCTTTCGGAAGTTGTGGGCTTAGGGATTGAGCAAAGAAGGGCAAGAAACTCCCCCGTACCTATTTTAAAATATCAGAGCCTTAAAAATACAATGTTATGTATTTCTACTTAATTCTAAGGAAATACACCGAGAAGAGACGAACTGACTCAGTCCATCGCCCCTCTTTGGATTTCTTTAAAAAAAAAAAAGTGTGCTAAGATGGTAAAGACCATGCAGTTTTGTCATCTAAATATTCTTTTACACTGTAATAAGACTTCTTCAATAGGCCGTTTTTGACATAGTTTTTGAACCTCCTTTCTGGCCTTTGTAACTATTACCTAATCTGTGATTCGAGTACGGAACCCTAAAAAAGCCGTTGCCAAAATATATGTCTTTATCAATCCTGCGAATTCAGCTATCCAGATCAGACACACGGTATTTATTTGTTTTTCGTCGGTAATCCAAATTCGTAAAACCTATGCGTCCCCGAAAGAGTCGTGTAGTTGGAGGCCGCTGCTCGGAACAAGCCTGTCACTACAATGGATGTGTCCCACAAATCACATGTCCGACTGTAGGGGTATTTTTTTGTCCAATTCGTTCATTCCGCGGCCGAAATTGAGTTTCGTTTACACATTCCAAAATTCCACTGTTTTGGTCATGTAACCTATTTGGCGATCGGTCATCAAGAATGTTTAGGATAGAGAGGTGGATTGACTTTATGTACTTACAGTTTCCATCCCATCTTTACAGATATTCTTTCACTTATCACATCATGAGAGCTCCGTGGTCTAGTGAGTTTCAAGGTTGCTTCTCTCGTAAGAAACGCAGGTTCGAATCTCGGTGCTGACCATGTACTAGAGATAATTAATTTATCGGACGTTTCATGTCTCGGATTCCCAGCTACTATCGCGCTGTTCGGTAGTATGTAGTAGTCGTATAACCCCTCCCCAACCCGCACTGAACCAGCATGGTGGTCTGGTGCCCCTCGGTGGGGGCATTAATTGGTTTAATTTACTTTTTATATCACATCACACATTCGTTAATCATCTTCAGTACCTACTTTACCTTACCTCAGATCTCTCCTAAAGTTGCAGGCTACCTTAGCTGAATACTTGAATAGTCACTTGCTATGCTTATTTACGCTGTGATAAAAATATAACTATGATTATCTGGGGCCATTATTCTTAGTATTTCTGACATGCCATTACTGTCATCGAAACATAGGGTCATTTGAAAAAAAAAACACAACACAAATACCAATCAAAATATTATTTCGGGCGTTCGAAAGACCCTTTCTTGGGAGCGTTAAAGAACATAAATTTTTGAATGCAAATGACCTGTAACTTGAGCTTCTCAGTTCGAGTTATTATATTTCAAAGTTCCGAACCATAAATCTCGAAGGTTTTAATTTTTATGTGACGTGCAACGTGTTATATGTGCATCTTTAGACGCATCTCGTAACATTTTGAGGTGCTTCTCAGTCGTCGTGAATTGTTACGGGAGATATTTGGTTTTCTGACCTTTTATGGACATTTGCTCGATACTTTTGGTTGTTTGATTTATGTTTTAGGGAATAAATCTTTCATAAACGATTGACGATTATTCACTGACCACAGATGCGTAGCTCTTCGAGCAGAGACTTTCATATTATGTCTGTAGAAAATAAAACAAGTAAATAAATAAAATAGAGACAGGTGAGGATTATACAAGGTAATAAATAAATTAACGCAAAATGAGAAAGTTTTTTGCCAAGGGACATTATTCTGAGCATTTTTCATTATGAAACCGATTTGATCAGAACCACTTTATTTTTCATTTCTCTATACAAATCAGCTGACCCACTCAGGCCAAAATGTGCTGGGAAGTGAAAAATAAAGTTGCTCTGATCAAATCGGTTTCATAATGAAAGTTGCTCAGAATATGTCCATAACAAAGTATTAGTTTATCAGTTTGCGTTAATTCATTTACACCTTGTACATATAAAGAATTGAAGCAAGCAGGGACAATTGCTACAATATTCAATATGCCTTATATCCTGAGATCCGAAGAGAGTCTGTCCTTCACCCATCTGTTACTGCGATGAAACTTGGTTTTTATCAATACTCAATACTCAATCATTTATTGCACTACAACACATCAATCATTATATCAAATTTTGTATGCTAGAAAATACATTGCAAGTGGGTTGTCTACCATAATCCTGGCAAGGCTATTATTAATTTAACATTTAATAATATTTTATATATACTATATTTTATATTAAGAATTCCTGGACATACCGAGCTTAAATTTATACCAATTACTCAAGTCTAGGGACCATAGACTGTAAAAAACACAACTTTTTAGATCAACGCAATCGAACGCTACGACCCTTTATGCCGAAATTTAGTTTTCATGGATGACATCATACTTGTATTTTTATGTAGTTACTTAATTGCACCAGTTACGAGAGGTAGCAATTTACAAGTGTGATTGGAACTATTAGGACGCGAGTCTTACTCGCACTTGACAGTTAATTCATTAATCATGGCCTTGTCAGGATTTTGCTAGGCAACCCACTCGCGATGTATTTTCTAGCATACAAAATTTGACAAAAATCTAGTTTAATCGCAGTAACAGATGGGTGAAGGTTGAGCTCTCTCGGATCTTAGACCATTATGATCATGATCATATCTAATTAGTGAAATAACACTGAACTCTCCAAAAAACTAATTTCCATCCATCATATATCATAATCATAACGCATCCACTTGTAATAAGAAAGCCTAAACCAATCTACATTAATGTCGAGTAAGCGAGAAATAGGCACAAAATTCAAATCTAAACTTGATTGATGCACATCCAAGAGAACACAATTATTATGCGAAAAAAGGAACAAACGGCATTCACATAACAACACAACATCAATATTACATATGCTAAAAATGTATTTTAGGGTTCCTTTTCCAAGGAGGTATGTATTATGGGACGGTACAAGATTTGGCGTCGTTGTCGTCGTTGATATAATAAAATTGAATCACTGTATCGTTTTCTAATTGGCAGCCAGCAGATAACAGAATTATCGTTGTCAATTGTAGCGTTTCGATAATAAGCCTCTTCTATGTAGTTTAGGGCTAATCGTCGCTCAACTTTTGCTAGTAGTACCTAACTTTTAATGCATAGCTGGGTAAACAGACGAATATTATGTTGACAAAATCACTATAGCAAAATTGGGTGCCCAATATCGTCCGCACCAGTAGCAGTTACCAAACAATTTGCTTACTAGTAAATTAGGAGGGCCGCAAGCCGAAGCTCACATCTGAGTCAATTTAGGAGACCTTATTGAATTACAAACCAACACCAAACACGTTAGGGCATCTGGCTGGCTCGACAGCACCAACAAACCCAATGCCTGCGCCATCCAAATTTCAATCACATCTCCACCTTCTTACGTGCCACAATAGTCTTTCACCTATTCTCTCAAATACCCAAGACAAGATGCAATGGCAGTGGTGGTTAGGTCTTATTGTAAAGGAATAAAGAAAATAATTGTGCGATGGAAGGATGCACGTTAGAGGTAAAGGGGCGCTATGGCGGTATGAATGATGTGACGTACGTAGCCTTTGACTCTTGGCTGCTCCGTGCGATCGACTGTACCGACGTTAGTTTGTCGACTGATAGCTAGGCTCGATTTACACTGGACGTCTAATTCAAAGAAAAATATTATTATTATGTAGTAATAGTATCTTTAATGGATACTTTTCACAAATTAATAATGTACAACAATTGGAACGTTGACTCAATAATGGCCTGTTTCAAGAAGTCCGGATATGTTCTGTGACAGTTTAATCTTTAATTTTAAACAGTATTTAAAAAATATTGTCAAGTGTCTATAATTATAACACGAGTAAGTATCTGCCGCCCTTTAACTAAATACAACAGCCATAATATCTGTATACCTCGCAGGATATGCCACGCATCTAGCGAACCGTATGTGACGCCAGGAATACAGCAGGTACACAAATACGCTATATCCGTGTTATATACAACGAAATAACGCAAAATGAGAAACTACTTTGTTTGGGCATCATTCTGAGCACTTTCAGTATGAAACCGATTTGATCAGAGCAACTTTATTTTTCACTTCCCAGTATTTTTTGGCCTGAGTGGATCAGCTGATTTGTATGAAGAAGTGAAAAATAAAGTTGCTGTGATCAAATCGGTTTCTGAAAGTTGCTCAGAATGATGTCCCTAACAAAGTCGTTTCTCATTTTGCGTTAATTCATTTACACCTTGTATAACAGTCAGAATGCGCGTCTCAAACGCTCAATGTAAAGATTCCCTCACATCACATCGCGGTCAGATAAACAGCAGACGCGCGGCGCATATTGCGCTAACTAGCACACCGAGGTGCGAATATCTGGCTTAGTCCATACTCATCCATAACCCGATCTCGCCAGCTTTTTATATGCCTTTTCAGTCGCAAGGTAAGATGATATTACGGACCGGGCGAGTTCGGAATGGTGATGAGTATGGACTAAGCCGAATATCTCGTCGCGCAGGACTGAAGTGGAGTACAGTGTATGCAGCTAACTCAATTGCATTATATCCAAGCGTTTTATATATGCCTTGCGATTTATTTCTAAAAAACTACAACGTCCTTGCTGACTTAGAATTGGCTAAATGAGATTGTCAGTATTCAAGAATGCCAAACCAAGGGACCTTAAAACTAGCCCCCGCTATCCGTCCGTCTGTCACGACCTGGGGATCCATTCTCGCCCATACGATGATGCGCCCAATTGAAAGCGTGACGCAAATTGTCTTACGACATTTTATATGAAAATGACACTATTTTACGTCTTACGCTTGGAATTCGCATTAACAGAAAAAGTAGGGAGTTAATTTTTTCACAAAGTTTGTAGTTCTGTTTCCGCTACAGTAATAAGTATTGTACTGACGTGCACGTGACGAGTTTGTTTTTAACCAACGACTTCAAAAAAGGGGGTTATCAATTCGGTTGTATGTTTTTTTTATCATTTTTTTTAAATGTTTGTTACATCGAAACTAGTACTTTTTCTGAACCGATTTCAAAAATTCTTTCTTAGTTCGAAAGGAAAGCCCAATAAATTGGCCACATTTTTTGAAAATCAGGAATCGGTCCATTAGTTAGGTTTCTACTTGAAAAAACTGTGAAGTTTAATTAGTTTTTACCTGGATGACATTATACATCCAGTCTTTTAGGTGTTATAGTCATTGTCGCGACATAAATTCTAGCATATTCGTTTATATTATATGTAATACGTATGGACTTCACTGTCAGGCAGGAGACAGCTATCGTATAAGCTCGTTTTCGGGTCTCGAACTCTCGAGTAAACTTGGCGAATTATTGATTATCTTTTATGATGATAGTGGTACGGAATCCTTCGTGTATGTGTCTGACTCGCACGTGAGCGATTTTTGCCGAAGCCACTCAACCGCGTATCTTGACCTTTTGGTAGTGTGGTTGAGTTCTCATTCGCACCATCGTTCGTCGAGTATACTGCACAAAGTTTAATTCGGTCACCTCACCTGATCGTGATTTTCACTTTACGATATGACACGGGAATTTCTCGGTGCTAAAGAGGCGGCTGTGTCGGATGTAAAACAGGCAAAGGTTAACTGGAATAGCGGTATCTACTTATTGTTTTTGCATACATTAATTCCTTTGGAATCGGTATCACCACTTTAAGTATATTTGAAATAATATAAACAAGGAGATGTATGACAATAATGCCATTGCATCAAATTATTCAATTAATTTTCAAACATATTTTAGTTAGTTTAGTTTTGACTGCGGAATCGGTAGATGTCATTTTGTATACATTTATTGTCGATTGGCGATTGTCCAGCAAAATGCCCATCTTTAAAAAGTTATTCCAGCAGTTTGAGATATTTCCTGAATTCACTAAAAATACATATTATAAAACAGTCCCTTGGCTAAAAATTTAGTGTTTGTAATCATCATCAAATAAATAAATAAATCATAATGTCATTAAAACCTATATGAAAAAAAAATAACCTAATAGATAAAATACATATACAAATACAAATTGTTTTTTACCGTTATGAGTTTACGAGTTATTCCAGAAGTTCTACAAGAAACGAATTATAATTCTTATGTGTAAAAATCGGTAATCAAATATCAAAAAATTTAGTGTTTAAGATTTTAGAAATCATCAGCGGTTTTTGTGTAATTTGAAAAAAAAAACACACTTTTTTGCTCTTTTCGCACTTTTCGCGCGGTTTTAAGTGTCGCGCTGCAGTTTACGCCATTCATTATAAACTTTATTTTATATTTTTTCTTTCATTATTTGTGAAAATTTCCACCACCACAAACCCAGTTTCTAATTTTAGCGATACCAGGCACCTTAAACCTACTAGTCTTAATAACAGGGTGTCTTATGTATTGTCCATGAAAAAGCATTTTAATCAGAGCCGTTATATATTTTTTTTTACTTTTTATTAACTAATTATGTAAATAACTACTAGACTAACCGGATAAACAAGTATCCTTAGTTATCTGTGGCGTGATCATGATAGATTTGTAATTAACAGAAAGCAATCCATTCTATGCCTGACGTTCTATCACACATTCGGCCGGTCAAAGATATTATACCTCCAAATCAAAATAAATAAATAATAAACTACCACAATCTGGAAACAAGATACCATTAAAAATAAATATTGAGATAAATTATGCATCCCAACAAAAACGAACAAACTAATTAGATATTTTTTACAACTAAATCGATCCTAATGCGAATGGAAACTATAATGGGAGTAAAACCAATGCAAATGACTTACTATCCATTTAGAAAAACGATACAGAAGATGTGGTCGTAAATTAGGATTATGCTAACGAGAACCGGAGCTTCACGCCAACGTCCGATGACTCAAATGGAAGTTTTGTCTGCGCACGACCACATAAATCCAAAGAAATGACATAATTTTACCGATTTAATCCAACCAATTATGAAGTAGTATGTTTACTCCGCGTAGTTGATTGCAATTACGGGTATTTCTCGGATGTAATTAGTATATACTTGGAAATTTTTATTTGTTCTGTCATAAAACTATGATGAATCGCGAATGAAATATCAATGAAAATTATGCAATTCATAGAAATATGAATAATAAATATGTTAAAAGCGCGGTTGGTTACGCGTTCGTCAAATAAAATTATCGTTCAAATATCAATCAGCAATGCACAAAAACAGACTTTAAATTGCATTTAAGTGTAATGCAATAACAAACTCATCAGGGATTTCGGTGAGTTGTGAACGCGCATTCCGAGTGCAGATAAAGGTCGGGACACACTGGTGGCACGTGTCGGGAGCGTGTCCAAACGCATATTGGACTAAATGGGGACTCGCAAAAACATCGTCCCCCAAAATCCGAACGTGTGCCTCTTTAAGTACAAGGCCAAAAATAAACCCACCATTAAGGAGTTAATGTGCTAACAATGTAGACTCTTCGAGCGTTATAAAGAAAGTTTGTTGCCGTAGGGGAGCTGACATGACAACGCACCCTACTTCGACGACGTCGTCTAAATCGATCGGTTGACCAAATTCTCTAACTGGTGTCACCATAAAATTCCATTACATGCAATATCTATATCTATAATATTAAGAAGAATCATTAAAATTATCGCCTAAGGGAGACCATTTCATGCATTATACAGGGTGTAAGAGAAAAGGATGTACAAGCCGAAACAGGGTTGTTAGGGACATCAGTTTGAAAAACTTACACTATGGGACCGACTTAATAAGGGCAACTTTATTTTTCACTCCACCATACAGATCAGCTGAGCACTAGGCCCGAAATGTAGAGTTAGAGTAGAGTACATATTAGCCTGAATACCACTTTTATAGAAGAAATTACTCGAAAATATAGTTTGGTAAACGAACCGGAAAGTCGAAGGTTCTAGAAGTTTTTTTACAGCTCTGATCCATAATCGACGCGGATTGGCACATTTTTCCGCTGGTAAAGGCTTCCACTCCAATCGGTCGTCCAATTGTGAGACCGATGTAGTTATTGTCCCAAGTGCAGGCACTCGTCTGGAAAATCAATTATCCTTTTAAATTCTGGCAATACTGAGTTTTGTGGGTTTGTATGGATGGGTGTGAGTTGTTTGTTTTAAGTTATCAATGAAAAAGTCTGAAGTGTCTGTCTCTCTGTGTATGTGTGTGTGTATGTTTGTGTCTGTCTGCCTGGATGTGGTAACGGGTGACTTCCCTGGCGTTGTCACTTAGCCAAGTTTTTCAAACTCGAGATAGTAATAGCTCGATACTTCAGTAACGAGTCAAATTAGAGCTACAACGATGTATATGTCCTAGCCTAATAGTATTAGTATAATATTATAGTATCTAATAGTTGATTATAATTATATTTTTTCATTTATGCCGGATTTCGTAAAAAATAACATAGGTACCAGTTTAAGAGTCAATTTGAAAACGCACCATAACACAAACTCAATATATTTCTACATCGTGCTCATGTTGAAATGTTTGACAACACGCTCTTACCACCATTAAAACCCTCTGTCGCTATTCTTAAAAGTTACTCGAAATAACTTTTATGTGTTTTCCATAATCACATCCTTTCAGTGTAAAATGTCTCAATTATATACGGGGGGACGAATCGTTAAGCTTTTGGTTGACGTCTTTGTGAATACGTACCGTCTAGGATGGTCTTTTTTTAAAGAGGATATTTTTTTTGGGTTGTGTACCCGAAGGTTGCCAAACAGCCAGAGATAGGATTGTTGTGGCTTTTTTCTTGTAGAACGATGGTACGGAACCCTTCTTGTGCCATCTGCCGTGCACTTGGCCGGTTTATTTAGATGACTTTATTAAAAAGTGAAATTTGTATCCTCTTCCTACTTAGGTAGCTTTATCATTAGTCCTGTAGTGATTGAGTTGGAGCCAATACGAGATTCTTTGATTACTGACTGCCAGTATATTCAACTCTTCAAGTAACAATCTTTACTTTGAGCTTATGTACCTTCTCTTACCTTGAGAATTTCAATACATTGGACACCTTTTATTCAGCTTCATCAAATCCAATGCATGTAGGCGTTACAATGAATGAAAATAGATAGATGAAAGAGTTCGATATCACTTACACACAAACTTTGATAGTTTGAAATTCTATCAGTTTTGATCTCTAATACATAAGGAATACGACTTGTTTTGGAGATTTATTGTTTAAAAGAATCGATGTATAAAGTCATTGACATTGAAAACAAAACACGTCTCATAATTTATCTTATATCTTTGACACCTACAACTCAAATTAGGTTTGAATACAAAGGAAAACTTCTGTATATTCTCATAATAGTGGAATATTAAATTAGTTTTAGTTAAGTGTAATAGTATTCTTTGAGATAGTTAAGGTATCAAGGCTGAAATCTTCATACATTTACCTTGAATCCATATCCATAAGTCATTGACTTCAGTTTGTTCTACGTATGGACTGCTCTATATTTATTCTGAATTCACAACTGCCACTCAAACTGTGACTGACAATTCACATTTGAGTCACACTTTACTTGAAAGCAGTTAGCACATCCGGTTAAGAGACGTTAATCAGGAAATTTAAATAGTTAAATGTAAAACAGAATTCAAATCACGTGTTTGGGTAGGTAGGCTAGTGCGTGCCTTCCTTGCGAATTGATATAACTTTGTGCCTACTTATCGTTTATACATTTTTGCTACATTATTTTTAGAATAAGTACAAAAGAACACAAAGTAGTCCTAATAAAAAACGAATTGGAAATGTGTGGCTTCCTGTTCATATAGAATGTCGTAAGGTTTCGTACAGAGGCTCTATTGCTAGTGGAATCGAACAAGTATTGTAATTTGTAATGCTTTGTATTGAGATATTTATTATTGTACACCTAATGGAATTTCCACTGATATCGACATTCTTTTTCATTTTAGGCATAGCAAACATAGAACACTAAATTCACAAAAGTATTCCAGTTCTAGCTAGCCAGCAAAGTAAACGATCAGAGGTGGTAAAACAAAAGAAACTTTAGATATTATGAAGAGGGATCTGTTCCTCATCAAATAATATTTTATTTCGAAGGACGTACACCACAGCACAGCACTTGCTACTTAAGTTGCACCTCTGAACAGCAGGTATTCTGTGGCAACGGGTTCACTATCTGTGAACGGATCTGACTTCACGCGATAAACTTATGAATAAATAATACGACAGACAGTCCCTTTTGTCTCAGGCCTCCCACGACGCACCGGGGCCAAAATAAAAGGTCTAATGAGACCATTCAGTAATTGTTCTTTCATTTCACCAGTTTTGTTTCTTTCTTCTATTTCACTTGATGTAAGAATGTGATTATTAAAGTGAGGATTAAATGAACGCGACGACGATCCTTCTTTGTAACATTTTGTTTTAATTGTCTGTTACCCACGTGCATTACAGGCCTTTACAAAGCCTACACAAATTGGATCTACATTCATAAAAGAGTTAGAGACTATTATTAGCAGTGGTCGGCGTTAGGTGTGCTATTTCGGGTGAATGACCTCAAACGTTATGAATAATATGGATATACCCCAGGATTCCGGGATTCGAAAATTATATTGATTACCTATTAATTAATAGGTAGCAATATTTCCCTTTAATTGTTAGCTGTTAGTTTTTTCTTTCTCCCCCCACCTCGCGCCGACCCGCTGACACCGATTTTGCGTTCTGCGCATCGGATTGCGCTAACTTCAGGGAAGCCAAAAATATTGACGCGAGTTAAATTTATGGATACACCAGCGAGCCTAGCATGACAGCCATTATGTCGACGCGCGCCGCGGAAAAAGCCGGACACAGCGATGCGGCATAAATAGCTCTGTACCGCACTTTTCACGGCGCGTCAACATATTGGCTGTCATGCTAGGCCCGCAGGAGTATATAGGTGATACAATAGGTCTTATCAAGTTAAGAACAAATGGTGAAATTAGAAAGGTTTTATCAAGATAAGTATTTAAATAATACAAAAATCAAAAGTAATCATCTGATTTTATACAAATAAACTAAAACTATGGACCATTTCATTCTACCTATATCTTCTTCAGTAGAATAAGAACCAGAGCAGTCATCGTCATAATCATTGGTAAAAAAATAACAATAATTTTCCCAATATTTTCCATTTTTAAAGAATTTCTTTTAACATTTAAGATCCATTTGTAAATAGACCTTGGGGTGCCTGGTGGGTCAACCAGGCACCCCGAGGGTTAAATACCAAGTTACGAATTAATTAATTAAATGCGAATCCCGGAAAATAAGATCTAATCCCAGAATAAGGTATGTCCACATTATGCTAGCATTCATGAATCCCGCGACATAGCACACCTAACGCCGACCACTGATTATTAGAATAGTTCACGCCGAAGATAATGAAGACAGAGTAGGCTGTATCAGCCAGTTAACTACAGCCTAGACGACATAAGAATGTTATCGTGCAGC
Organism: Argyresthia albistria; assembly: GCA_963457715.1. Lineage (NCBI taxonomy): Eukaryota > Metazoa > Arthropoda > Insecta > Lepidoptera > Argyresthiidae > Argyresthia > Argyresthia albistria. The sequence goes on along the minus strand of OY735261.1, from coordinate 5,199,206 downwards.
CATGGCATATAATTCGAGATTCCACCAAATACCTAGGTGAGACCGAAATGTGCCATCATGGAGCGTAGTCTTAAGTATGTAGAATTAAATCACATATTCACAGAGAGTTGCATTAGCATTACATAAATTAGACCAAAGAAAAATCCATTGCAGTTCCACCTTCATCTACCAAGGCAACATTTCCGCTTGGAGTCACCGTCTAGTACTAGGGGAGGCAAGTTTTAACAGCACGACCTACAACTCTAGTGCTCCGACTCATTAGGGGTCGGGAGGGGTCGCAAGGGCCCTACCCGCCGGCTAAAGGGGCCCTCCAGCCTTCAAGAACTAACCGTGAATCATCTACCCTATATCGGATATGGAATTTGCAGGAAAACTTTTCGAATATGCAAAGCCCATACTTTCTGGGCGGTAGTGTTGCAGAGTTTTAAGCCGCGCTTGCTGGAAATTGGGTTAATATGATTAGCACAAAAGTAAAGTACGCCTTTTCCTAGAAGCGATTGCATTATAATCGTACTTATTGGATTCTGAGAGCGACTTTTCCGAATTTTAACTAGTTGAGTACCGGACCTGCCAAATTAACCGTGAACTGACGGGACTGTGGCTTTCTAGTATAGAAATACTTGGGAATTTCTTCCGAATAGATAGAATGGCGTTTCAAAGATGGCGGTCGTAGGTCTGAATTCAGAATTTTCACAGATAACTTGGAGGTATGTAAAGGAGATGTCTGAAAAAAACAGGCTAGGCGCAAAATAAATACAAAGACTATATCCAAAAAGTGGCCAAGTGCGAGTCGGACTCGCCCATTAAGGGTTCCGTAGTAGCAAGTAATTATAAGACTGGATGTTGGTGTTGTAACTTTGTTTTTCATAGTGTTTGTATGAATGACAAAGTTATCTTTGCGGTTATAATAAATGTTTTACATCATAAAAACTCTTATTTTATTCCAATTTTCGTTGAAAGTTTGTATTGAATTACACAGCATATATTCTTTTTTATTTTTCACTCTCTTACTTTAAAATTTAGAGGGGGGGGGACACAATTTTTTCCACTTTGGAAGGGTCGTAAAAATGGTTTTAGAAAACTCAACGTCATTTTCAAAGACCTATCTTTAGACACCCCACACATATAGGTTAAACGAAAATAAAAATTGTTTTAGTTCCATGCATTATGTATGCCCCTCGTTAATTTTTTTTTTAATTTTTTGTATAAAAATCCTAAAGCGTTCACAGAATTCATCTACACACCAAGTTTCAACTGTGTAGTCTTAATAGTTTTGGAATAAAGTTGCTGTGACATACGGACGGACAGACAGACAGATTTGACGAAACTATAAGGTTTTCTTGTTTCTCTAACGGAACCCTAAAAATAATGTTCCTAAATATTAGAAAACTGCATTTTGGGAATTATCAAAATGCAGTTTTCTACTAAGACAATAATAATAACAATTATGTTTCGATTGCCCAAAGCCTTTTTACATATATGGGGATTTTTTGCCTCGGGATTTTTCGCTATGGGGTGGCTATGGGGCATAAGCTCCTATGACGTGTCCTTTACTATGTGAGGTGTTCAGAGAGCAAAGGAAAGTGTGACTAGTATAACCAAAAGTGATACTAAGTTTATCTTATCATAAAGCAAACTTGGATGCCTGACTCGACTACATAGAAGTTTCAAACTATGAGCCCCAGGGATGTCACGAATTTTATATTTTTTACATTCGCGAATGCAAATGTGAACGCGAATGTTGAAGATGCGAATGTGCGAATGCGTTTTTTTCCTTAAAAAGTATGTATGGCGAAAAGGACTCGACCCGCATACATTCCAAAGGACAAGGGCAGGATCATATATCTCATCTTACTAACGCATCTATGAAAAACACCTATACCAGAGAAAACCATTAATTTAAGTACAATTTTTAATTCTATTATGGAAGGCATAAAACACCACATAAATATAGTGTATTTATTAATTGAAAATTCAAATGACTTTCTTTGGCATTATTCCGAGTAAAAATGCAAAGGCTATTGTCACAGAGTCCACTTTTTTTTATTTGACATCATCAGATGGAGGTTTTTCCAGCCAGTATTATCTTTGGTTGTTTTTTTCGAGTTTTTCTTTGCCTGCACGATTTTTCTTTGGAAATATTGTCCGATATATTTAAAACTGTTTTTAAAGTATCGGTTCGACCTTATGAATAAAAAATCTATCATATATGATTTTTCTTGTGAATACGTTAGAAATTTGTCGAGATATATGTTAGTATGGAAAAGTAGCAGTGTTCTTCCGCATGTAAAAACATATACGCTTCTTTGTATGCGAATACAAATTTTGATGCGAATGTTCAAAGTTATGCGAATGACTCGCACAAGCAAATGTGGATGCGAATTTTCTCGACATCCCTTTCGCACAAGCCCAAGAGTAATTCAAGAATGTTATGTGACTAGGATTTCTCGGCGAACATATTTCAGACTTTGCAGTCTCCGTTAATTAGAAATTGTCTTAATTTGTTTTCTCGCTGGAACACATTTGTTCTTTGGCCTCGGGGGCGCGTCGTAATACAGTGAAATAAGTTAGATGTTCTCACTCGTAAAGTAGAAATTGAACTGTTGGTGTTGAATTCTCACACTGCAACACTACAATTTGTGATGGATGACTGACACGACATTGTAGTGATAAACTTGTAGATATGTATGAACTGAATTAGTATAAAGATGTACAACCACTAAGAATATGCAAGAACTTGTTATACTTGTTTAGCTTCCACACAAGGTGAATACCAAGTGATCTGATTCAATACCCTGTCATATAAACCGCGTAGTTTACGACAGAACTGGGATTATCACAATGAGCAAACTCCACTTTTATTTATTTAAAGCCAGTTTATGGTCTCGTCCACTTAGTTTTCTCGTATTTTAGCAGCAGCTTGGCGCATCGCTAAGCTTAATATATTTTAATGGATTGTCACATAAATTGTCACCTAAAAACCTTGAAGGGCTTGCTTGCTTGGCTAAGCTTGGTGAACTCGTTTATTTTTTTGGTAAAGAGGTAACAGAAACGGTGGAGAACTTCATACGATGATGCGGTCTGAAATCATATTCAGGAGCAATACTTCTGAAGTTACAAATAAACTCTTCTTACAAAGGACGACTTACACACCACTTTAATCAGCCGATAAATACAATTTAAGAATAACTTAAATACAGCACGGCAAATATGTTCGAAGAGAATAATGGCTTCGAAGGGAAAATGGCTGACAAACATGCTCGGAACCTTGCCGTAATTTTCTTCGTAACTTGACCGTGTTGCACTTTAAGTTGTGTTTGAACTGTATTTAGCCGCTGTCAAAATTATGGTGCAAGTCGCCCTGAGTATGAGATAAGCCTGATAAGCTTTCTGTGCAATAAAGTATAAAGTATGTAAAGTAAAGATAATTTGATAATTGAAATATTGGTCTTAATTCGTTTGCGTACAAAGTTACGAAGTGCTGCAACTTTTCAAACTTCGGTCGAGTTTGCACGAAATTATTTTAGGCGTTAATAAACAAATCAGAATAAAGTTAATTAATCCAATATATTTTTGACACCTTTCTTCATTATCTACCCATACCAGCAGTATCTGAAAACTGTAAATTTCTGTCTTTATGCCAAAATATGTTATTTGGTTGACATGGGTGGCATCATACTTTTAATTTTTATGTAGAAACCTAATTACACCAGTTAAGGCCTACGCAGACCGGGACGGCATGGAAAGTTTTTACCAATGGACATTCAAACGTGTCGATATAGAAATAAGACATAAATTGCTATGGTGTAATAAATAATAATATAGCGTCAGCATTTCCCCATACGGGGTGGCAGACGCACATCTGTGCCCACTTTCAGCCAGTGATTCAATACTCCATTTTGCGTGACAGGGAGCTAACATTTAAAGTAACGTTTTATATAAATTTGACCAGCATTGCACGTAACTCTCAAATTTGTATTTGTATTTGTATTTTATCTATTTATTTGCATCAGCGCACACACACAGCATAAAACATAGAAGATACTTAGCGCTAAACAAAATAACATTTAAAACATACAGACACAGATAATTTGCACTAAGATAGATAGGATATAGGTACCAAAGTACCTATATCGCACTAGAACTGAGGGTGGTGTGGCATCTGCAAATCAAGAGGTACACACCTAATTTATCATGATAACCAGAACCTCGATTCCCCTTCAAGATTCTCCAGTCATCTCAAAGCCAGCAATGTCCCCTTGCCATCATAGGGTATCACTGGGCTTTACTCAAATCCTACCCGGCGCGCGGTCCGATTGCTTCTGTTAGTACTTTTAGCACGCTAACGGGCCGCTTGATTCAGATCCTCGACCCTATATGAATAGGGCTGTAATAAGATTCAGGGTTAGTATACTAACCTAACGCACCTACGGATTTTAATATTAGAGAACGTATGTCGTACGTACATATAAATACAATTTTCATGCCACAAATTGGCTGAATGTGCCGCTCTATAATTATACTTACTAATAAGACCTATGACTGTACCACATCAACGCAAATAAATTATTTCATTTCATTTCATTTCGGAGGAATGGTTGGCATGCCAAAAGTACTATCAGGAGATTTCGGACCACGGCCGTGGGTTCTTTCCTCCCCTGGTACTGTCAGCGGCCCATCACTCCTAATAATGAAGGATCATGATGTAGACAGATAAGCAACACCCCTGGTCTAATGTAGAGCTTCAGTATTATAGACCTGATGGGATATAAAACTCTTAAATATTTTAATTTTTACTTAACTTCTCTGACATTTTTATGTTTATGTACCAAAAATGTGACCATTATTTATAATAATAATAATAAATCTTTATTTCAGGATATAAAAATACCCTTTTGTATCCCATTTATGTTTGAGTTTGGTAAAATTGGACTACCAAATCAAAGCTGAGGGTGAATAAAATTTTACGCAAGCCTTCCATTATCTCGTTATCAGATGTCAAATTCACATATGTACGAAGCTCAACATCAAATGTCAAACATTTACAAGTTATGACCAAGCAAAGCTGGATTCGTAATGCGGTTTGAAACTGAAGGCTCGTCGTAGTAGCAGCACTGTGGAGTGACCTAAGAACCGCCATTTTATCTATGCAACAGATAAACTATGAAGAACTGTTAAAATGGGCTTGTTTACAGTGATGACACCAGAAGTGCACAGATACTATAATATTATAGTAATACAGATAGAGCACCTAGAACAAAATATTACACCGGCATAAACTGAGATGCTACGGAAGCTTCTTTAGTTTGAGGCCATTATCGCTTGGTGCAGCACCATCGAAAAATTGCAAATCCCACGAGATGGCGCTAAGATATATAGGATTTATTCTAAGATTAGGTCCACCAAGAGGCATGTTAAACCATGGCGTTTAAAAAGTACAAATCTTACTGCTCACGCCATCTCTTATTTACAAATTCTAATTTGTACTACTAATTCTAATTTGTATGGGATGAGCACCCTGTGGCAGTAGGCAGTTTTTAAGCCCATTCAAGGCGAATTTAATTTTAGGTGGTATCCTCTAAATATCTTTAAGTCTTCATGTAGTACCAATTCATTACTCAAAAGGATTAGAATTTTATCTAACATACTCTTGTGGGCCTACACGCGCTTTGCCGCCTAAGCCCAATACTGCCCGGGCGTAATACCGAATGATTGATCAGTTGTCATTCAAAAGCCATACTTTTTTATTGAGAACTAAAATGAAAATTGCGTAAGGTGTTTTGGTGTGAATCATAAGAAGACAGAGTCGTTCCCAGATTCAACCAAAAGTGCTTCCCAATGTACTTAATCCACAGAAAATAAAATAAATAAGTACTTATTAACCCCCTAAGTCGAGCCATTGTTATTCTCCTGACCGAAAAGGGAAAAATATTGACATTAAAATTAGTTTGACAGTGGGTACCAACGTCAAAAATTAGACATTCATTGACGTCTTGGTACCCACTGTCAAAATAATTTTAATGTCATTTTTTTATAATTTTAATGTCAATATTGTTCCAAGGACTCTTTTGTCCTTACGCGACAGGGGGTGTATTGGTTCCATTCTCATCCATGAGACATAAGCAAGGTTATGAAGGGTACAGTCGCGAAACAACCTGAGTATCAAATATTTGGAGTGAGTCATTACTATGCGCTTTTTTCCGGGGATCGGAGCTTTTTGCTGATCAGAAAAAATATCTGTGGGAGTTTCTTTGCCTTTCTTCTACCTCAGTGATCCAAAGTAGTAGTCGTAAAGCCGTGTCAGACGCGCCAATAGTCGGTTTGGCCACTAGCCCAACACCGCGTCCATCAACCCGCACTGAGCCAGCGTGGTGAAGTATGGCTCAAACTTACTCGTACCCGGGTAGAGGCTTAATATACTTTTCATCACATCTATTCAAAAAGATCTACTTTAGTCCCGGCAAACAGGGACTAAAGTAGGTCATTTAGTCCCTAGGGACTAAAAGTAACTTTTTAATTTTGTTGCCAGTAAAAAGGAAAAAAATGCTGTCACTAATCAGTTTCACTACCACTCAGGCTGACAGACCCAATTAAATGAGAAATCGATTCTAAACGCAGCCAATAAACAAAAAAGTTTGTACTAAAATGCGTACTCGACACAGATTAGATAATCCTAAATACTAAACAATCTTTAACTATGTGGAGGACATATTCGTAATTCGTAATTTCTTTATTGTACTAACACAAGAATGACATACATAAATATTATAACAGATAACAAGAGATTTCTTCCAACAAACCATTACACAACACACAACATATCACGACAATTGTGTAAATAAATATAGGGTCTAACAGAACGGGGTGTACAAGCCGAAAGAAGGTTATTAGGGACATCATTTTGAACAACTTTCACATTTGGACCGACTGGATCAGAGCAATTTTATTTTTCACTCCACCATACAGATCAGCTGAGCGCTAGACCCGAAATGTACTGAGTTAAAAATAAAGTTGCTCTGATCAAGTCGATCCCATAGTGAAAGTTGTTCAGAATTAATGTCCCTCTTTCCGCTTGTACACCCCTTTCTGTTACACCCTGTATAGGTACTACATGTATGTTATTTTATTGATTACTTACTACTTTTCTCATAGAGGGTGATGAAAAGTAGAGTGTCCACCTCAGGAGTAAAAACTATTTTTGGCTCGAGTGATGTACTTTGAATCCCTCGCTCCCTCAGGATTCTACTTTTGAGTCCCTCGTTACACTCGGGACTCAACTCTAGAATCCCTCGGTCGCTCAGGATTCAAAAAACACTCTCGCCCTAAAAATAGTTCTTTACTCCCTTGGAAACAATCTACTATTTTTAAAGACAAAGGTTTTTTTTTAGATTTGAACGTTCTTTGAGACTTATATACGCCATACAGAGAGCAGGAATAACATCCCTTGATACTGTTTTGGTCACCACAGTAATTGTTTGCATACAAGGTGTAAATGAATTAACGCAAAATGAGAAACTACTTTGTTAGGGACATCATTCTGAGTAACTCTCATTATGAAACCGATTTGATCAGAGCAACTTTATTTTTCACTTCCCAGTACATTTTTGCCTAAGTGGGTCAGCTGATTTGTATGGAGAAGTGAAAAATAAAGTTGCTCTGATCAAATTTGTTTCACAATGAAAGTTGCTCAGAATGATGTCCATAACAAAGAAGTTTCTCATTTTGCGTTAATTCATTTACACCTTGTAGAGGTTATACATTATGTTTGTATTATACTATTATAGAACTATATTATGGTCTGCGATTACGTTAGTATTTTATTAGTATTATGATTATAATACTTTAGCAAATATTCAAGCGTTTATTTATCTTCTCAGACATGTTGTATAGAGTTAGAAATCGGTAAATATGAGATAGTTTGTGCAAGTACGAGGCCATTGTTTTGGCACGTCGTCGTCGAGTTTCATCTCGCGCTCTCTCTCTCCCGCCAAGTTAAACGCCTAGTATCATACTCGCTCGGGGCACGTCGTCGTCGTCGGGTCCCGCCCCGAGACGTGCCAAAACAATTGCCCCGTACAATATCTACGAGATGTATAGGTGACATGTAAGGAGACATCAAACACGTGAATATTAAAGAGGTAGGTAGTTTTGTATGGAATTTTGAAGGCCGAGAAAAATATCTTGTGAAGAAAAGCCACGTGTCAACCCTTGTGCAAGCAAATTGGGCGAAAACGGGGGTTGTTAAAATTTCTGCATGGACAGATCATTGTGATACCCGACAATAGGGATGAGTGCCCTACACAGATGAAGATTTTTTTATAGATGTTGCTACATTGTTATCTTACAAAAAAACTTATTTATGAAAATCGTACCAGACTGTTCTGTTTAGTTTCTGTTTTGTTCTACTCAATTCCCCAAGAAATATGCTGTCACTGAAAAGCATCAGATATCAAAATCGGCGTAGACCGTGTTCGAATATGACTCAATCTTAGTAACCCTTCGGTCAATGTGTTATGTGTAACGCCGTATCTATTAAGTACCTAGTAGTAATCTTACATCTATTTCACAAAGCGAAATCATAAAACCATCATTATAAAACAAAGGTAAACGGCGCGACGACACGTTTTTGTATTATGTATATGTATACTTGTAGCAGTAAACGCAGGGTTGAAAAGCAAATCATAAGGTCTTGTTTTACGTTGTCTTCTGAAATAAAATCTCATAAAGCTGTAAGCTTTTGTCGACGACTCAGTACCTACTGATAGTAAGTCGACTATCTCATTACATTTTGCTGGAATATTGCAATCCAATAAGAAATTACCGAATGTCAACAAAAAATGCTGAAAGCAATTCCAAAGAATTTAATCAACGTAAAAGAACCGGCAATTATGATGCGATTTAGTAAATGGTCGTACGTTTAAAGACGGTGCTCAAGTAAATGTTCCGAAATACTGGATTGGAGGCGCTCCGGAAAGTGGTTATTTTCATTATTATTTCTCTACTCGTCGAACGGAAAAAGAAACTAAGCGGTTCTTACGAAACCATTACGAGAAATATTTTTACAAAACGCCAAACGTAGATCCAAATTCAGAAGGTTATTTGATGGTAATGTAAATGAGATTTTATTAACAACTTGATGGTGAAGACATCTTTAATTCTAATCGTTAAAAAATACGGAAATACAAAACGAATACCTACGATATTGATATAATTATTTTTTGTTTAAAGGTCGCTTCACGATGCTAAACGAAAGTTTGGAAACTTGAGCGATTGCACGCAAGAAGTGACCATTTGATTGATATTTAATGGCCGCCCGTTTATATTAGCATCGGATCTCTGAACACCTTAGCCCCGACGATAATTTGATCTAATAAAAAATTAAAAGCATTTCGAAAACATCGTAATGGCAACAACAACGCCATAATTGCTTAATGACAACCCCAATTTTGATTCCATATTATTTATTCATGAGACTGTCTGCCGATCTTCACATGCGATCGACCGTTCGCACTAACCCAAAATTACCTATGCTATTATGTCATCAAGCGTTTTATGAATCTAAATTCTTCATGATATGAATTAAGTATCTTTTTATAATGGCTGAGCGTCATGGTTGCTTACCCAGACTCGATTAGCCTTAAAAAGCATTTTACAATGTTTAAACTGCCACGACCTCTATTAGAGGTACTTTTATGAAGGAATAATTTCTTAGTCATTATGAAGATTAGTAGCACTGACTCCGAGTATAGGGCGAGGCAGAAAGGTGAAGTATTTTCCGAGAATTTTACAAAGTCATCTGCTGTTCTACTTTATAGTGCGGTAGCAACATATAATTACAAAGTCTATTGTGTTTTAATGAAATAATCAGAATATTGCTTTTTGTGAGACTAACGGACACTAAGGAGATAGCCAGTCAGGTCATTGTACGGGGAAACCTCTAAGGGCTAGTTTACATTGGTCAAGGACAGTAGACAGTGGCGGTATTATATGAAAGCCAAGTTGACCCGCCACTGTCCAATCGGTTTACACCACTGTACTGTCCACTGTCCACGGTCCACTGTCCACTGTCGTTGACCAATCTGGCCCTAAAGCGAAGAGATATTTTCAGAGAAATTCCATAAAAGTAGAAAAAAATAAGAATCTCACACTATCAAAGGACAACGTATCGTGTAGGAGTGCTGGTATGAAACGCATAAAATTAAATGCATGTTTAATGTAATAGTTGCTAATGCAGCTCATGCTCTAATTTTTAAACGTCAATATGCAATTAGAATCTACGCTAAACGAAACATCATCTTGGACACAAGCTAGCAATTTATTCTGATAATGGTCTGGGAACGGCACACATCAAAATTGACATGGCATAGCTAGAAAATTAAATGCTAATATAAAATAGTATTTTGTGCGTCGGTAACTACGTTATAATGAGGGTTCTGTCGAAATTAGATCGCTTGTAGCGATGACTAATTTAGAAATTGTTCTTAACTTAATATAGCGGTCTTTGTTTTTGTGCCGTATAATTTGTGAACACGGAACTTGAATTAAACGATATATTTCTGTTACTTTTTTCTGTTCTTTGTTTAGTCTCAGTCAGAATTTTCACAACCTACAAGTTGTAGCAGTATAATAAATATTTGAAATAATAAAGGCTAATGGACTCAAGGCCGAGTAAGTAGCAATATATCTTTGGAACATTAACACATGTAGAAGGATACATAAAATTAACAAATAACTCGTTATATCTAAATAAATAAATATTCTGGAGACCCAGTGAGATACATACCTTTGCCTGAACATAAATATACTATGCGACATCATTGAAAGATTTCTTGATGTATGTAGTTGCCTGTAAAAGGCTGAAATAAAGATGCTTCTGACAGAGCGGTACGTTCCATTCTTAAGACATGCAGTAAATATTCCTGCGGCAAATCTTTTTAAGATAGAGAAAATAGTCGTTGCCGATTCGGCTTGATTCTAAAACACCATTATGACGTTATCTAATAAGAATAATAACAACTAAACGGTCAAGTGCGAGTAGGATTCGCGCACCAAGGGTTCTGATCACACTTGGAGAGCGTAACATGTGTAAATTAAATTAGGTTTCCACGTAAAAAAAATCATCATCAAATTAAATATTTTTGCAGAAAGACAGAAATTTGCAGTTTTCAGATTTTTCCCTTTACTTGTACTAATTTTGCTTTGTGCTAAATTTCATGATTGTAGGCCTACGGTAAATACCCTATAGGTTTTGAGTCCATTGCGATTACTGTATATGAAAAAATCCAACAATTTTGTATCATAATCATAACGGTCGTATCGTTTGATTGCGTTGACCTAGAAGACACAGCTTCATGCGGCACAGACCTTAAAATAAATTAATATAAATTTTAGCTTGAAACTTCCACGCGTATAAAGGTTGTGACACACGGACAGACAGACAGACGGACGGACGAACAACAAAGTGATCTTATAAGGGTTCCTTTTTTTTCGTTTTAATTATCGTAACCCTAAAAACAAATTACCCCAGTGTCCACTGGCATCTACTTACATCATCGCATCCAGGCTACGGTTAAAAGCCGACTTTAAGTGCTAACCTCCGATTATCCAGATTAAATGACCACACTAAATCATACCTAAACGAGTCCCTTTCTCTGGCCAACCTCAGGCAAGGCTGAAAGGTGATTTATTCTAGTCCAAGGCCCGTAATAACCAACCACTCTCAGCTTTGAGAGCTAGCTCAAGCGCTTGACAATGATAGCTGACATGCTACCGTGAGTTAGATGAGAGAGCACTCAGAGCTGAGAGCGGTGTATTATTTAGGGTTAGGATATTGTGTCTTTCTGAAATTCAAAGTACCTTTTGAGCAATATTTGTAGGTAACACACATACTTAATGAATGAGTAACGGACAACAATTAACAGTATACAATAAATTCGGCATCATCATAAAAACATAAAATTACAATAACATTAATAAGGTTCTCATGGCAAACGTAAAAAGAGTAAATTTTTATAATCATAATGCCCCAAAATACAGAGATTAGTACCTACACAGCATCTTATTAGGCTTTACTCAAGCAAAATTCTGAGTGAACTATAAATAAATATGATTAATCGGCTATATTATACGCGACAAGAGCATGGTAGGCATCATCTTTACAATTTTATCGTAACAAAAGAATGTCGTAAAATTGGCAAATAAGCCGTATTGAGGGATCAGAATTAACGAGTACAGAGTTTATGTGAAGGGATAAAGATTTACAAGGCACATCATTATAGGCGCTTTTATGACGATACAAATTCTAATAGCAATCTTTTAACGAACAAGATTCATGGTCTACTAGAAAAGACGTTGTATATCATCATCATGTTAAAGATCTAAAGCAATCTGGCAAGCGAAGGCGATGATATAAATACATGAGCTTAAAATTAGGCTCATTATGAAGCTGATAACTTAAATAAACCAGTAAGCCGTTTTAATAAAAACATCACAAAAAAAAAATAAAGACAAGTCTACAACCTTTGCAGAAAAACGCATTTTATTCTGTCTACCTATTGAGCGAGCTATTTGAGCGTTAGAGTGCCACAGACACAAAACACCCCTCTTTTTGTCGTCGGGTATAAAAATAAAGTTAATTTGTAGAAAAATATTTAAGGTCGACGTCCCAACGGATAGTAAAATTACTCGAATGAATCTCAACAAATAAACTACCAAGCAGTTTCTATTGAATCTGTCGTCTTCTAACCAAGTGTAGTGCAAAGTGCAAATCATCTGCGGTGTCAGACGATTGACGAGGAATGGCAACTACAGTAAAACTATACCGGCTCGGAGACAAACAGGACAATAGGATGTCTGTGGTCGACAGAAGACCATTTATTTGCTGCGGTGTTAAGCGCACTTTATATAAATAGTGGAATATTTGTGATGTGGTTGCAAACAATAGACTAAAATGCTAGAGGGTAGAAAATGGCAAATGTTGCAGAAAGTTTTCATTTTCATTTCGCGCAAAGTTTTCTAGTAGAAAGTATGCAAAAGAGCGTTTCGGGAATAATTAATTATTGTTTCAGCAACTGGCATGTTTCAAACTAAAAATGAGTAATAAATTCTAAAGAAGTTTTCATTAATTTGAAGCCAATACATGTTATAAAAGCTTTTGCCTTAAATTTTGGCGTTAATGCGTTTATGGTTACCTAACAATTAAAGGTATTCATTTATTGATCACCAAATAAATGCCCTTTTGGTAAAGAATTCTAATAAATTATGGTGGTTTCTAAAATATTTAGATCTTTTGCATTATTTTTCACTAAGGGCTGTTTATCTGTCTGTTTATCTGAGGAATTTGACATAAATTATTATCACAGTACATGAAGTGTCAAAAAAGTTATCTGGAGGTTGAAAGATCGCCCCGAATAATGTAAAGATTCTCACCTCAAACATATTTAAAAATAACAGATCAATGATATTGGCCATCAAATCATTGTATTGGTTACATCTGGAACTTGTACTAATATATTCAAAACTTCATACATTTTGGATGATATTTGGCACATCTTCATTAGCTAAATAAACAATATTATCTTTAATTCTATGCTATACCAACAACAGCTACAATAATATCATCAACAGCAACAAGACCCTTGAATCCCAAGAAAAATTCTCAAAAGCCCAGACGCCGCGCATTCTCTTCCTTTATCCCGCGCGTTCTTACCACCGCCGCCCCGCCGCCGGTCAACGAGACATACCGGCCATAACTCGAAGTTTCCAATTACCGACCAATACGCAGTCAATCACTGCACCCAGACAGCTCATTTCCACGTCACACTGAATGTGAGGCACCGCACTTTATGGTATGGCCACCGAGGAACGGGCTTGAGGTCGTTAGGTTGTGTCCGTGAAGGGAGATGTCCATCTCACTGCTCGAAATTTCTTCTTGCAAACACATTGTAGGCATTTCAAAATCAGATTGTGCCCCATTAAGGCTGGATTTTACCAACAAAAAGTTATACCGAGAATCCCGGGGATAACTTGTATGACAAATGACAGTTCAAAATGAGGAGATCTGATCTAGGTGTCACTGGTGTCTATGAAAAAGTAGAAGATACTCTCGAGTAAAAGTTACTCTTTCATTGGTAAAACCAGGGTAAGGGGATTAGTGTAGTCATATGCCATCTTTGAAGAGGGCCTGAGGTGCTAATTTTACAAATAATCAATTATACAAACAAACCGCCCCAAGAATCGCCCGGACCAAAGGTGCCCATAACGCTAATTTTACATAAAGACGAGCCTTATTGTGGCTTTCCACTTCCCTTCCCTAAAACAAAAACATGTATCACCTACTACTAGACTTATTGAACACTTACATAATTTGTAAAATTTTAATCATCTAACATCAAGCACCCCTGGTGATGGGAAGACGCTGGGGTCTGAGATACAGTGGCAACACTAGTTCGGACTCCAACGTCGTCTACTTAAACTCAGCTTTAGAACTTGTATGTCAATATGTCAATAAGAATATCTTTTCCTAGTATAAGCTTTTTAAGTAGCATAATTGTAACTTTCTTAAACTATTAAACTATGAAACTTATTTTCTGTGGTATATTCATTCTATTCTCGGAAACCGGGTTTAGTTTTTGTGGCTAAGTACCTAAATAATAAAGTTAACAAATCCAGTTGAAGATATTTCATGTATTTAAATAAGTAGTTTTATGTATAGGTTCTTGTACAACAACAGTGACTGAATTACGAAACAATCAAAAAAGTACCTCGACTTCAGAAGTTTTTTTTTGCCTCTTGGCGTCATCAAACAAACAAACTAAAATATAAGATATCAAAATCTTTTCATAACTATAACTAAAATACTTGGTTCTATCAAATTTGATCTATTCCAAGGTTGGACTTATTTTCTAAGGTATACTGTACAAAGGTACGTAATACTGCTTATATTGAAGTTAGTCAGTATCAAATAGTAATTACCAAAATACGCTTTCACCTAATCTCCATAAAGTGCAAAGGTCAGAAGAAAGAGAGCTCTTACCGTCTTCAATCAATTCAATTAACCTAAAACAGTGACATTAAACTAACCCAAATTAATATCATTACAAGCGCCCGAGTCACCAATTAAAAATAGCTTAGGTAGTGCCGCTTCCCCCTTACTTTGTACTGTTTAATCGTAATGAATCGTGGATCTACTAACTTCTAATTAAACACTGGTTGTCAAGCGAGAAAAAACTCGCTTCTTTTACGGTACCAGGAAAAAGGCATGGTAAAATGCTGGTCCCACTAATGGTCTAAATTAATGAAAAGTGTAAGACGCTTGGATTCTAGTCATCCACCAATAGATAACTTTGTTCGTAATCGGTTTAGTTTGGAAATTGCCTGTGAATTGGTCAAGCTGACTCAGGTCTTCTATGTATTTTGATAACGATTGTTAGGTAGCAGAAGTTTGGTTTTATGCTTCAAGCGTATTATTCACTGCACTGGGCCGTAAAGTAACCAATTGTTAAGGCGAGGTATGAAAAATTACAAACCAAGGTCAACGAAGATTGCGGAAGTGAGAAGTGAATATTACTCGGGAATAGGAACAAGTGGGATGGCAATGTGCGCTCGCACCTAATCTGAATTAACGTAAGCGCCAAAACGAAAAAAAAAAACAAAAATAAGTATAATATGAATATGTATTTCACTGATTTTGGACTTTGATATTTGACTTTGGATTTATTTTCTATCGAGAAAATTTTATCCAAACACTTTTTCCATCATGAAAACCCTAGATTATACTAAAGGTGCGTACTGACTGACGTTACGTTACGCGTTGAACAGCGAGCATTAACATAACGTCAGTCATAGTATGCACCTTTAGTCAAATTAGATATACCAGAAATTGATTACGATTTGCCGAGTATTTCCTGAAATACCCATGAAAGAGCACCCCTAATTTATTTGTGAGACGCCTTAAAATAAATTCCCGATTAGTCTTTTGTTACATATACAATACGAGTTTATTAGCAGGAGTTGGCAAAATGTTATTGATTTCAAGTTCATAGTTTATGATTTCAAAGTTCCCGTAATTAAAGATTTCAAAAGGGTTCCATTTCTAAAACATGCGCCTAAAATTGACGCTAGCACCATAGAGCACTCTCACTTTAGATTCGCTGGCATTCAACATTGCTCGACCATCTCGAAACTAGGTATACATATAACATATAGGTATCAAATCTCTATTACCTACTAAATTACTTCTCTTTTAAGTTTTAAAAAGTTGCCATTCAATTCACCAATCCACTAGAAACTAAAAGTCACGTCTGGTTATCCAAAAATAATTGGTAGGTAGGTAGCTAACAAAAATTTAACACAGTTGGTTCGTTTTACAGCGCGTGGAAAATTTTCTATGTCGAGTTGTCGTCGTAGTTCATCGTCAAAAGTGGTGTCAGGTAACTAATTAGTGCATTCGGTGATGCGGAATAGTGAACGGCCGCTGGTGCGCGCTGAAACACTGCCGAATGTCAAAAGGCGTAAACCGAAACGAACTTTATGACGCCTCGTATTTGCCAACACGTCTTTTGATTTGAAACGCAGTTTTTGCCGCGCAGTGCAATTCGGAAACAGCAAAGAATGCAATGGAATTACATACATTTCACAGTATTCTGCTCTTGTTTCTTTCTTTGAAAATTACTGAAGAGCTCCGTGGTCTGGTGAGTTTCACGCTTGCTTCTCACGCAAGTGATGCAGGTTCGAATTCCGGTGCTGGACTTGTAAGAAGAAGTTATTGTCATACAGGTGCTTTAACGGTGTTGGATAACAGTGCAAGGAAACCTCAGTACTCCATAGATGCGGCGATAAGCGCAGCTAGCCCCATGTTACCCAAAATAGAATATTGAATAGCTGGCTAAAAGTGGGCACAATTGTGGCTCTGCCATCCGATATGGGAAAAGGCCGCTGTGATATTTTAAATTTCTGTGTGTTAGCAGTGTTACAGTTAGAAGAGAAACTGGGTCAAAAAGGGGTGTAAGTGAAAGCTTAAATAATCCCATTGAATGTACACGTGCACTTTTGAATGTAACGATTGCTATCATTAAACGTCCATCCCGGGGGGAGTCAAAAGAGCCGCGAATCACTCTCCAAGTGTCGCTGAAGCGTACATAATTCTCGAACCCCGACCACATGTTTTGTTCACATAGTTGAGGGCGTTTTAGTACTTAATAATTCGTGTAATAACTGAATCGGAAGCCGTGTTATAAATCTTGCGAGCCTTTAATTGATATGGATTAAAATATAATAAGAAATCGATAGATGTTACGCACCTTAGATAGTTATTATTATTATTATTTTTTATGTCACTCTTCTAGAGAGGTCTTTGGGCACGGGCTTAAGCCAAGTGCATTACAGTTCATGGTCTTTGCCCATAAACTTTCTAACATTTCTGCAAGTATTTAAAATAGTAGCTTTTTGAAGTAGTTTGAATGTGTGTCTGGGAATATCTAGTGTTTTTAAGCTGCTGTGAAGAGTATAAGGTATGACGCCTGTGGATGATATGATTATGGGGACTGTTTTAATGGTTTGTACTTGCCATTGTTTTTTAATTTCTATTGCCAGGTCTGTGTATTTTGTGATTTTGTCGGTGTGTGTACTGATGAGATTATGTGTGTTCGGTACGGCTATATCGACGAGGTACACAGATTTGTTGTTTTTATCATAAAGAGTTAAATCAGGCCTATTAAAATGTATAGTTTTATCTGTAATGATGGTTCTGTCCCAGTAGAGTTTGAAGTCTGCGGAATCTAAAACTGATTATTATTATTACGAGCCTGTAATGTCCCACTGCTGGGCAAATGCCTCTCTTCCCCTATTCCACTCTATTCACTCTATTCATTAGATAGTAATAAGATTATTTTAAATTTCGTATCAGCGGATATAGAAATATGAAAAACTGCAGGGAGCTGTAGTATTTAACTCCCTATTGCATGAATTTGAAAGCTAAGAATTTGTTATGGTTCCTGCTAATTTCAGTACGAAGTAGTACACATCAAGTGCTATGTGCAGGGTCGAACGGCACCTAAATTAGGGTAAAGGGGTCAGTAGTGGAGCATATAAAGATAGCTGCAACAAATTGCGCGCTCTCGTCTTTTGTTATCGGTCCCTGCTGTACTTAATTGTGCTTTTGTTAGAAGTAGGGTCGAGAGTTGGCCAACATCCAATGGGTATGGATCAAGAATCGAAAAGTGCGGCTCTGGATTTGATAAGGTGGTTTTAATTATTTTTTTCAACATACTGAAATAACATCTTGAGATTTTACAAGCAAACCAACATGGTTAAGTACACAATTTTATTGACCGAGCGAGCGAAGCGAGCGAAGCGTCTCCGTTTCAGGTTTGGGCAAAAATGCTTTCGTATGTCTGTCCGGTTGTTCTCCTCTACAGGTCGCATTTATGAACCGATTCTCGTGAAATTTTGTGAGCAGGTTGGAAAAATAAATAGAATTTTTTACTTGAGCCAGTTTTTAGATTTTTTTCAAAATGGCGGAGTTATGGGGTTTGCAAATGTAAAAAAAAAAACCGATATAGCCCAATTGGCTTGACGGATTTTAACAAATGAGGTGTCGTTAGATTTGTGGAGATCGTGAGATTGACACAGACTATATTATTTTAGTGAAAAGTCAATAGATTGTATTTCAAATCGCAAAATGTAGTTTACAAAGTTATTGGTGCGGCTACTTTCATACTGTATGTACGTAACCAGGTACATTCATAAGTTTGTATGTGTTATTGAAAGAAAATTATTGTGTGTTAGCAGTTCAGCTTTCCCACCGACATACTCGCGAGGTCTACAGCTCACAGAGCCACTAGTCTGATGACTTCTGTGGCGTTGCAGTTACATGTCTGCTTCATAAGCGAGAGGTTCCCATTTTGAATCCCGACTGAGGAGAAAGAAAAACATACGCCTTGTTCTCAGATGTGTAATGTGTGTGTGTCGCTGGTTTCCCCCACAGTATTGCCTTTATGCTTATGTTTGTTTGGTTAATAATTTTTGATCTGACTTACTGAAATGTATCTTGTTGCAATGATACGTTTTTAATAATAGCCTAAACGCCTGTCTTAAGCCATGGAACACTATGCTGTCCGAGTTAAACACAGCAAACAAAAGTGTTAAAGCTCTAATATATCCCAATCACAACCCCTTGCTTGCTCACTTTGAAGTACATTTAAACACCGTGGTATCAGTCTCGCTCTCCAACGGACAATCGCGTTAATACACGCCTCAAAAACTCTCCTCTGCCACAAATCGCTATCCTAAATAAACAATAACACAGGGACAGGGTAGAAGCATTTAAACGTTTTCGAACGGCTCAGCTAAGAGATTAGCTCGCCCCATCACTGTTTTAAACCACGATATATTTGCCTATAGGTTCATCTCTTCGCGCTTTGTTCAAGGCTCATTGTTGGCTGGCGTGGAGTTTAATAAGGTAAAAGTGCATGCAGATGGGTCTGTCTGATAGGCGCTTATGGAGTTTTTGACGGTGAAGGACAGGGAAGGGACTCGTCATCAACGCGCTAATTCTGTTTTCGAACAGATTTCGAGTTGACCGCAGATTCAGGTTTTGGTGGGGTTAGATAAAGGTACTGCGAAATGAAATTATATGAGTAAAGGCGAAAACTTATTAGGTTGTTTGTTGCATGCTTTCTTGGTTCTCTCTACACAATATATAGTTGGTAATCGTGGTTAGATAAAAGGGTAAGCGTTAGAATATAGGGTAGGTTTCTATTTGATAAAATTTATAAATGTGTTATCCTTAGTAATGCATATCAGAACTATCGCTTGGCAGTTAAAAATCTAAGGAGCCATGCTATAGCAATAATAATCGTACGAAACAGCTCTCGTTAGGTTCACAGATCCGCGTGGGACGAGACATATGCACACCGTTATAATTAGCGAACAATGTTTGGCTTTAGCAAATCCTTTTGGGGCGTAAATTAAGAGATTTGCCCGTCCAACGGCTTATGGAGACATTCTGCTTAAACCATGTGAGAACGCAAATTCTGACGTTGTTTGTAGCCTGCCTTATTTGCGATCCTTGCAGCTGAAATAAAGTGCGGTTATTATTCACGTTTTATATTTTTGGCATGTCCTCTGTGTTTCGTTGTTTTGATTCTTGACAAATTTTAACATTCCCAAATCTCGTGTGCTTGTGTGATGTCGCACGAGTTATTTACGACACCCGAAGGTTTTTGCTACTGGTAACTCTAACTATGTATTTTGCAACGGACAAAATTATGGCAAAATTTATTTTGGACCGAGTCTGTGGTTTTGCAACAGCTGTTTTGTTATACAAGGTGTAAATGAGTTAACGCAAAATGAGAAACGACTTTGTTAGGGACATCATTCTGAGCAACTTTCATTATGAATCTGATTTGATCAGAGCAGCTTTATTTTTCACTTCCCAGTACATTTTGGCCTGAGTGGATCAGCTGGTTTGTATGGAGAAGTAAAAAAAAAATGCTCTGATCAAATCGGTTTCAAAAAGAAAGTTGCTCAGAATGATGTCTCTACATAAGTTGTTTCTCATTTTGCTATAATTCATTTACACCTTGTATAAATATGCAGTTGTTTCTATTCACAGAGGAATTCATTAGAACTTACAGCATACTGTGTAAAATGACAAATGAAATACTGTTTGCTGCAGAATTCAGTTGAAAATGCCCAATTACTTAAACTAGTGTGTTATATTGTGTGATATGATATACTTAATAAAGCGAAATCACACACAGTGTCCAATTCCATAGCACTATTACCGCAGGCTTATGAAAGGCATCATTTTGGTCTGTCAACGTTTACACACGTAATCTTGTTTGAATATCATTTGGTGGTGTCCGGTGTATTTGCATATTTCTATCATATCGCCGGTGCTGCTCTATTACCCAGAGTATCCTGTCGACGTTGTTCGCCAAAGTCGACTGTGGGTGAATACACACAGTAGATAGCCTAAAGTAGCTTATGTAGCTATGTGATCCTGATCACTTTCTAACTTGTACTTGACATACATAGTTGATTGTTTTCGTGTTTCCTATGGTGACACCGATATGATTATGTATGTTGTCTTTGATCTGTCTCTCTCTCTTGCTTACCTGTTGTAGAATAAAATAACATCGACTCTACCGTAGTACGTTACGTTTAAAACTAATAAAAGTTCTTCAGTTGGGACACAGAGTGATTTGAAAGGGCTTTGAATAAAAACACTTTAAAAGACGGTTTTTTTTATTTTTGTCACATAATTGTTAATAAAAAAAAACGTTTTCCGTTTTACGTTTGTCCTCGGCCGGTATTTTTGAAAAAAACATAACGAACGACACGAAAGACTCGACAACACTAATTGGCCAATCTTTATCCCGCTAAAAACTTACAACCAGCAATTAATATTTCCGAAATTTATTTTTATCCTCTATAATCTTCGCGAGGACGGAAACGAGCATCCCTTGTCTAACTTTTAATTGACGCGACATTTTTCCGACGTGAAATTGGGAATACTCCTTTAATTTCACACTTTCGGGGTCGTTTTTGCCTCTAACAACAGCCAGAACAAGACGTCTATATGTTCATTAACGTATTTCGAATTCCGCCAAGTCCATTAGCTGGATATTTTAATTGTTTGTAGGGCGTCCCTTTTGAAACTTCGCAGCTGGGATCGCCTACCGCGCTGAGCTATTTAGAGACAAATTAGTTTGAAACTGCCGAACATTTTCCCCTCATATTGAATGACACTATCTTCAAATTCGTCGTTCTCAAAGTACTATTTTCATAAAATATTACTTAGTAGGTAGGTGCCTATGTATCTATATCGCAATGAATAAATACACCTTGGCATGAAATGGCAACATATGCGACATATTAGAGTACCACTGCATGTTTTGATTGACAAACCAAACATGTCATTAAAGAAAATATTATGCAGTAGTCTGTAAACTTTTTTATCATTTAATGCCCAGCATTTCTAGCCAAGGTGTAGATACCTAATATAATTTTCTGTCAACTTATTTAAAAGTACCAACATGGCAAGGCATGGTTACAAACATACGAATACAGTCTCAAGGAACCACAGACCATAATATCAGCGGGATACGTATAACATTTCAAAGATAATTTCTCCAGAGCGTTCCTAATCAAACGACCCTCACACACAAAGAGATGTTAGCACCCCGGATTTCTGTATCGCGTATCGCGCAATATATCATATTCATGATAATTCAATAAAGATCTGATTTTCGACCCGAACCGCGTTGTGGGGTCGGCTCGGTCGAGATAAAAAGGAAAGCGATCAAGCGAGAACCATACTTAGAGTTGTGGAGGGTTCATATACATATTCATATTCATAAAAAAATAATACATTTACAAGAAAAAATATACGCAAAGACAAGCTTATCTCTAAGAGGGTTCTAACGAGCGAAATGGTTTTTCTTTGAATTCACATATAGCTGGGTATATTATTATATTAAAAATAAATAAACTGTTTTTTAAATGTGACCTGAAATATTTAACATGGGGAGAGTATTATCAATATAGGGAAATCAATCTAACTTACTTATTTACCCTAACTTTGTAGCGGAGCAGAGTTTGACATTTTTGCAACAGTTGCTAAAACTAAAACATCCTATGCAATACTTTTGGTTGAATAGAGCTTATGTAAAGGACCCCTAAAATTATTACACAATAATCCTAGTGGGCATAAAATTATTTCTCCATAACTGGCAAGGGACGGCTTGTTTAACTTGAATAATTTATGCTTCCATAGATAAAAACTAAAGCTAGTGAGGAGATTAGCGCTAGACTAATCAAATAGAAGATGAAATTTATGTGCGGTCTCTTATCGTAATGATACTGATGTCGCGTGGCTTTGAATAAAAACAATTTAATACAATATTAGAAAGAGGCGGCTTTAGAATACTGTAGCATAAACCATTTAACAGTATAAAATTTATTGAATTAAATTATTGAATTTATGGCTTAATAAATTTTATAATAATTTCTGTGACGGTCGCTTCTAAATTAAATAGTTTTATTGAATAAGAGATGGCAGCCGAAGAAGAAGAATTTAATCTATTAGATTGCGCCACGCCTATATATGATTTGCTAAAGTATTAATCAGGTACCTATTTATGGATTAGGTATCTTAAGATTCTTGAGATATAATATCTATCTATCTATCCAGCCTCCAGCAATCACAGTTGAGTAAAGGCCTCTTCATTAGGCGGGTGCTCCAGCCGCGGAGAGTACATCTTCCTTCAAATAGTTTATTATATAGATAGGTTGTTGTTTCTGTTACTGTTCATGTCAATGTTATGTAAATGTTGTCTATGGGTCTAGATATGCCTGAAATAAACAAATTGAATTGAATTGAATTACGCCATTTGTTGCGGTCCTGGGCCAGCCTGAACCACTCTTGTTTAGGCGATGTAGGCGATGTCATCCGACCATCAGGCACATGTCTTGAGATATTAAGTTGTAATAATGTATATCGTGCACATTTTTTTTTTATACAGGCACATACATTGCTTCTGGCCCCACACTAGGATACCCTGTGACGTGGGAACCAGAAACAGCGACATCACAAACATGTAAACATCCAAGACCTGGGGTTTTTTTTTTGTCCCCAGCCGGGATTCGAACCCGGGACCTCTCGCATGGTAGGCAGATGCACAACCGCTGCGCCACATGGACTTAGTTCCCAAATGAACTGACAATCAATCAATCAAACAAAATATTAGCACACAATATTCGATTGGTAGGTATATCTTGTTATAGAAATTCGTTATACCGGCGGCAAAAACGTCTAAACCCTACAGGAGAAACACAAATAATCGGCCATAAAGGTCGTCACTTCGTAATGGTTTGCTAAAACAAATACGAAAAATGGGGACAGAACGAGCATTATAGAGTGGAGATGGAGCTTCTGTACAAAATATTCAGTTACAAGGTAAACACATAACCAGTTGCCTCTCAGGTTACGGTTAAGTGATTCGACCACACGGAACCAAGGGTATTCCATTAAATTGACGTGTTTTCTTGTTCCATTCTTGCTGAACGATGGACGGCGGTCATCTCAAGCACCGAACGCAAAACTAATATTTCTTCTGAAAAAATATTGCGAATTTCTTATTTACGTATCCATACACAATTAAGTTTAAAGAGCGGGTCCTTATATAGGCATTAATCTGATTTTAATAACTTTTAGTTAAGCTGAAGATAACATTTTAACAGAATCCAGCTAAGCTTACACCTCATATGAAGTCATATCATGATCTCAACAATTCCGCGATGCACGCACATAGGTAGTATTTTTCTACGTAGCGGTTACTAATGTAATTACATCTGGAGCCGCCTATTACGTGCAATTTAATGCGTACGCGATGCGAATACGAACAGCAGCCTAGATGCGACAAACAAATGCATGGGTAGAACGGCGACGAGTATTCCAAAGTGCAATTGCGGCTTAGTAGATTCTTCATTGCGCAAAACGTAATTTTAGAAGAGTTTTGACAGTCTTGAGATGATAGAAGTAGGTAGGTAGTTATAATAATGATAAAAGCCACATAATATACTCGGACTACCTATGTGAAAAACAGATTAACAAAAAGCTTGGTCATTTGTATGTACTTATGTACCTATAGCAAGTAACTTAACGAATTGTGAACTGTAGAAAGTCCAAAAAATATATCTTGATGACTGCCGGACTAATAAACAATAAGAAATGATATTGAATAAATGAAACATTAGACGTTCGCTCATATCAATACAAACCTTGAAATATAAGAAGTCATGGTTATCTTTATTCATTCCAGTTTGTACTAAAGACCCAGTGCCGTCTGTAGTACTTAAGCATGTAATAAAATAACAAACCCAAGCCCAACCCCACAAATAGGTAGTATCAGTAGCCACGCAGCGTTTATTCAACAAGCGACCATTTGCAACAATTAACCACAGTTGGGCATGTCTAACGAAGCAATTGTCTTCTCTATTAGACATCGTAACTGAATGTTCATATTCTCAATTATGCAACAACATATCCGTGTTTAGATCTGCTGCTGTAATGATGAAGCCAATATAAATAAATTGATAAGCAAATGCTGATTTATGCTCAGACCTTCCTTACTGACTAGCTAGAAAGTTTGTATCTTTGATAATAACCAACACAGGGTGCATCATAACAGTTTTATAATATAATATTTGTAATATATGTGTAATATTTGGTCATAAAAGCGGTCAATCAATTTTAAATCAATAACTTTATTAA
This sequence comes from Argyresthia albistria, assembly GCA_963457715.1. Classification (NCBI taxonomy): domain Eukaryota; kingdom Metazoa; phylum Arthropoda; class Insecta; order Lepidoptera; family Argyresthiidae; genus Argyresthia; species Argyresthia albistria. The sequence goes on along the minus strand of OY735261.1, from coordinate 5,173,927 downwards.
TAATTTGTATAATGAAGTCCAGCAAAAAATGTCATCAAGCAAAATATCAACATAAGCAAATGTGGATTGCAGTATGCGTAAACGCAATTAACTTCAGACTCCCAACCTATCATCGCGCCAAGAATAAACATAGGTCGTTCAGCAAAAACAAAATTGCAAGAAAATAATCCACCTTGGTGTCCTCCAGCCGCCAGTCGGCAATATCACGGCGAAACGTAATCCCATCTCATTATTGTGGTCGAGACTCGAGACGGACCCAGACTGGCTGCCAGGCTGCCATGAATTCAAGGGACATTTTTTTCAATTATCCCACAGCGCGCCACCGACGAACCGCAATCAAAATCTTCTTTTATTGAAGACGCCTCTCTACAGTTCACAATATTTTCCCCAATAAAAGTTAATAAATCCCTTGTTCATGTATATTGTCTTCGCATAATTCACAATTAACTCAACAACACCACCGACCGTGAAACTCGACAAACATAATCTTGGATTATCTACGCGATTCCACGATTAATCAAGTATACGACATCTAGCCGCGAGCGTTCAAAATTGGCGGCATTTTAAAATAAAACACGCAAATCCAGTTCATGATTTATTTTCAACCATAAAGCACGATAAATCAAGGGGGCTATCGTGTCTTGTAACTATTCATAATTACCAATATCGACTTCTTTGTGCTTCCAAGCATGCAAATGTCTCGCCAACTTATTTATAGAGGCTCGACAAACCAGCGAGTGCGCTTGCTTGCCTCATGTTATACGATAACTTGTAATTAATGTCGTTGCACCGTGCTTTATTGTGTCCTGAAGTTCGTCGGCTAGCGAGTATTCGACTGAATTATTGTTTTCTAAATAGCATTTCGGCACTTTCGATGCGAAATAGAACTCCGGAATCGCCCTTTCCGTGTTAGATATAAGACTAAAGTTTATCTAACTTCAGTAGTTTGGAGACAACTTTCATTCAATATAGTTTTAGATTGTGGAAACTTTGCGCTTACATCAGCTTTTCTCTTTATTTATGTCTGAATCATTCGAAACATTCGTTATCATTTGTTTCAACTTCAACTTTATACGCTTCATATAGAATTTGTTGTTTTTACCCAAGAGAGCGCCGAGCTACATATGGACCGTATTAGGAATTAAAAAGTGGCCAAGTGCTAGTCGGATTCGCTCATGAAGGGTTCCGTAGTAGCAAGTAATCATAAGACTGGATGTTTCTTGTAACTTTGTTTTTCATAGTGTTGGTTGACAAAGTTATCTTTGCGGTTTTTAATAAATGTTTTATGTCTTAAAAACTGCTTATTATATTTTGTTCAAACCGATTTTTATCGAAAGTTTATATTGAGATACACATATTTTTTATAGATTTATCACTCTCTTACTTTAAAAGTTAGAGGGGGGGGACACAATTTTTTCCACTTTGGATGGGTCTGTCTCTTTAAAGATTGACTTTGAGGAAAAATGGTTTTAGGAACCTCCACTTCATTTTTGAAGACCTATCTATAAACACCCCACACATGTAGGTTTGATGAAAAAAAAATTGGATTCAGTTTCATGTATGGGGAGCCCCTCTTAATTTTTTATATTTTTTTCAGTTTTTGTATAAAAATCGTAAAGCGGTTCATAAAATACATCTTACGTACCAAGTTTCAACTGTGCAGCCTTAATAGTTTTGGAATAAAGTTGCTGTGACATACGGACGGACGGACGGACAGACAGACTTGACGAAACTATAAGGGTTCCTTGTTTCTCTACGGAACCCTTAAAACGGTGTGTCGATATATCTCTCTACTACAATGTGGGTCACAAACAACATAATGCACAGCAGCTGCTAAACAGATGTTTGCTACTGTACGGGGATAATATCGCAATAAAAATGTGCACACCAAATCTCATCGCATATCATTGATAAATAACACACACTATCATCAGAAGAGAAGTTCTAGATTTAGAGATGCACTCGAGATGCTTTTGTAAGCCTAGATTTAAAACGGTGCTCTCATTTGAAGGGAAATACCAGAGAGTTTCATGTTATGAAAGTGATAGCGATCACGTGACGTGTTGTTATTATCTACATTTTAACCCCCGCCCGACGAAGGAAAAAGGGGTGTTATAAGTTTAACGTGTGAGTCACTGTCTGTGTGTCTGTCTCTAAGCACGTGAAGCATAAACGGGTGAACCAATTTGTTGGTTTTTGACGTGATATGATAACTTCTTATAAATCGATGAACGTCGGCTGCACGCACGAAAAAGTGTCCGCTTGTCACGTTCCGCCTGAGCCAGTCACGTTCCGTTTGTCACGTTCAGCCTGAGCCAGTCACAGTCGTTATCACGTAAAATTATCGGGAACGGGAGCGGGAACCCTATGATGCTCTAGTAAACCCGTTAAATATAGGATCATTAGGTTCGTTGCGACAAGCCCTTTGGGAATATGGTATTATCGAGCTGATCTGATGATGGAGTGCAAAGCTCGAAGGTGGGAGCTGGAACCCTGGGACGCTTACTAGTAAACCCATCGAGTTTAGGCTCATTAGATTCGTTGTGATGAGACCTTTTAATTTCACCTGATGATGAGACCTGGTGATGAAACTGGAAGCGTTATGAACTTATGCGGGGTTTTTTTTAATGCTAAAGTTATGATAGTTCTGTTGTCTAACATCACAGCACCTAAGTAACTCAATGACTATATGGTATTCGATATATAGATGTTGCAGAAAGGTGTAATACAATTTTTAAGGGTTAGTCTAACACAAACATGATCGGGGCATCTTTTATTTGTCACCGCACAACGCAGCTGAAAGCCTGGCTCAAAATGTTGCCCTCAACAAGTCGGATTCATAGCGAACACAAAATGATCTCTCTGAATATATTTTTTGACGTGATAACGTCTTAAAAATCGATGAAACACCGGCAACATGTTCTAAAAAGTGTAACGTTCCGACTGATGTATTAGCTATTAGCATATAGTCTATTCCTGATAAGAATGCAGTAAAGTCATTGTCCGGCAGCCTAGCCACGCCCTATCAAATCGTTTCCAATTATCAAGCCAAGTTCACAGTGACCAGTTGAAGGCAAACTTTCGAACTCGAAGGTTGTGTCTTGTCCTGTGAGTGTGTGTTAAAAGATTTAAATTTAAATTTCACTGCATTCTTATCACGAATAGACTGTAGCTATTTTCGTCGCAGGCAGGTGGCCGAGTCGTATTAGTCGAGACTCAACATTTTAGTGGTAAAGTTGCTCAATTCCTCGAGATTTAATTTCTTTTCTATGACCTTATCACGTAAAATTATTTGTTTATTTGGCAACTGAGTCCACAGCACGATATACATTATTATAACTTAAAAATATGATTGAACATAGGCCAGTTAATTATCGTCCGTAAACCGACTTTAAAGACAACCTATTTTTTATCTAGTAAACAAGATTTGCATTGCATATGTATCATTAACGTAAATTGCTGCAGTAAAAATATTTACAAGTAAAGACCAAAGCTTCTATCGAACGCTTCTCCTTCTGACGAGAAGGTAAGTCCGAAGGTAATTCGAAAGTAAGTCCTCATACAATGTATGACGACTTACTTTCGAATTACAAGGTCCATGTCATGTTTAATACAGGTTGTAACAGAAAGGGGTGTACAAGCCGAAAAAGGGTTGTGGGACATCATTCTGAACAACTTTCACTATGGGACCGACTTAATCAGAGCAACTTTATTTTTCACTCCACCATACGGATCAGCTGAGCTCTATTCCTCAAATAAACATAAAGTTGCTATGATCAAGTCGGTCCCATGGTGAAAGTTGTTCAGAATGATGTCCCTAACAATCTTCTTTCGGCTTGTACACCCCTTTTTGTTACACCCTGTATAGTTCAATATAAACGTCGTTCCCCCTGGAATGCGACCAAATTATCCCTTTCCCTGAGTCGTAATACACTTGGCATTGTATCCATTTTATTGTCTCTTGAGACCCAATTTAAGAGCCTCTGGAAAGAAATATGGCGCCTGTTGTATATTAATATTTTCATGGAAAACAATATCTGCCAGCTTTACGACACGTTGATAGATAAATGGCCCGAAAGTAATACAGCATCTGATGCATGACTAGGGTGGCCTAGGTGCTATTAAAACATTAGTTACATACTTTGCGGTATTATTACAAGAATATCACGCTGGGTAGCGTAAGGACAAAAGAGTCCTTGGAACAATATTGACATTAAAATAAAATGACATTAAAATTATTTTGACAGTGGGTACCAAGACGTCTTTGAATGTCTAATTTTTGACGTTGGTACCCACTGTCAAACTAATTTTATTGTATTTTTTTTTTTTTACAAAAAAAATAAAAAAATGGCTCCATTCAACCGGATATTAGAAGTATATCATCGAAACCGAATTATATAAAATCCAAAAACTGAAGTTAGTTATCGAAAGCCAAATCAGTTCATAAACTTTATTCGATATCTTTACTGATATTATTGAGATCTTCATCAATTTAAATACCGCAGGAGAACTTATGATATATCTTTTCAAAAATAAAAATGCTCTTTATCTTTAACTCAACTTCTGTTAACAAACTTGTTCCTCGACGTTTTTGCACACATTTATCTTAACATGACGACAACCGTCTCTCTAAATTGCCAATTTAAATACCGTTAGCAATAGATTTTGTTATTCGATTCTACATTTTTGTATCGTTCATCGCCTACGCATTAGAAGACGGAACTTTTGTATTTCTTTTATGATGTGTATACGATCATCGGTTCTCAATTAGGAGAGCGGGTTGGATATATTTCTATAAACTTCTTAAAGAAAAAGATCTATACATATAAGAAAAAACATTTTGATACTTCGGTGGCGGAATGTGTTTGCATTTTTGATAGGGTTTATCATTTTGCATCCCCTCGGTTTAAAAGTATCCTACTTATATACAACATAGTTCACTGGAACATTATTGTTAGATCTTCACGGTAATACGTAGAGAATACAAATAGAAACACTACATATTTTTAACACGCTTTTATTAGCTTGGGTTGTATGTATGTAACGGAATCTTTGCGCTTAATTTTCTCCGGTTTCTAGAAGTCTGATCAACTTGAAACTTTGCACACGTCTCAAGGACCGATGACAATGCAATAATTCGATGAAAATTTTCCATTCCATTTTTCAGGTGTTTTCAGCACGTCGGTCATCTACAGATATGGTAGCCGTTTCTTAAAAAAGAACATTAAACTAAAAAGTAAAAAATAAATATAGTTTAAAAAAAAACTAAAAAACACGCTTTTAAAGAACATCGAACTGAAAAGTTAAAAATAGTTTTTAAAATAAGCTTAAAACAATAATGAACGAAAAATACTAGTATTATTGTGAAAAAAGCGTGGGCGCTCGATATACGAAAAATATGTTACAAAGCGCCCACGCTTTTTTCACAATAATACTAGTATTTTTCGTTCATTATTGTTTTAAGCTTATTTTAAAAATTATTTTTAACTTTTTGTTTCGATTTTCTTTAAAAGCGTGTTTTTTTGAGTTTTTCATTTAAGTATATGAAGAAGAAATGGCCACATGTTATAATATTTAAAATATTAGACGAAAGAACTTTGTTATTTGCGGCAAGTAATATTTTACATAATTAATACCTACTATTAGGTAATTATTTGTCCATCATAACGATGTCACAAAACACTATTTATTTTGGCATTATATTAACCAGATTATGAAAATATAGTGTGAGTATAGAGCAGGTATAAAGCTTCCACTATTCTAAGCATATAATTCTATATTTATTATTTTCCTTTTTTCGATCGCTGGTAGTAGTTACATTTAAATGAAACTGGGGATTGACAATAACTTTATTTCTGTGTTTTGTTTTTATTTGTATCGCCACTTGTATTGTATATTTTTTCGTCTATAAAAACGCATCATTAAAATGAAAAAAAAAGAGGATCTTATCTCAAAGTGTAACTCACACCTAATAGGTTTATTTATAAGCACATCAATCAAAGAACCTACTCAATGATTCCTCTCGAAATCCTCATAAATTAATATTAATGAACCAAAACAAAAAAACGACCGAAGAGACCGCAAATATTTGATGTAATTAACGGGAAAGAGAAAAGTGCTAAAAACTTTTGGTCGATTTACACTTCGGCTACGTGATTAATGCATCTCATTGTGAATTCCATAAGCCGGGGGACTTTATCATTCTACATCAAATAAATCCGAACGGGAAGGAGTACGTACGGTGGAAATTTTAATGATTCAACCACGCCACGTTCGTCGATGGACGGCGTCAGGCGAGAGAAGGAATTAAAAAGAATGGCTAGGAAGCGGTGCCCGTTTTGCTTTTTAATTTTCCTTCCGCTGTCAATGCCAGGGAGGCATTTTAAGCTGGCGATTCAGTTCAGCTGATACATATACGGGTTTGTAGGCCTTCATTCAATAGAAAACGGTTTTTACTAGATTAAATTTTCTCTAAAGCTGTAAAGAAAGCGCTGTCCTTAAAATGCCTAGCAAAAGTAAGGATTTAAGTAACTTGAATTTGAAATGAATGTAAGAACGTAATGAGATTACGATGATTACGATGTTATCTTGTCTGACAAGGAATCCCTAATTTGCGGTCAGTCAATCTTCTAGATGAGATCCTGCAGAATTCAATTTGCTAAGTCAAAAAGTAATGTCTCTCCACTCACAATTTAAAATATTACCCAAAATAATTGAGATTATGTTAAGTGAGTACCTACTTTGATAAAAAAAATGTGTTGTATTTACATTTATCTTGTACCTTGTGTGTTCAATGCGCTATGATTACCCAATGCTGTAGGAAAACTTTAGCAAAAACAAACACGAGGATTTAATTAAAACTAATGTATTCAGGTCACAGATCCTTAAATGGTGTTCGTGGACACAAAAATATTTACACCCACCTAATTTTGTTGCCGCCCCAATAACTTCTTAAATGCTTTCACGTACTTAATCGCCTTCTAACGCGCTGTACGCTACGAGGTGTTGAAGCACACTAATATCCAATTAATATGCCATTTTATTTGAGACTTCTCTAATTTATTGATTACAGAGGTGGTATATATTCTCATTAGTTTGACACTCACGACCGTATTAAAGGCTGCCTAATCGTTAGATTCTACTGATAAGTTGCTAACAGCAACGAGTCAAAATTGAGATATTGACCGCATCTATGAATATTTAGGTCTGCATGTGTTGGTAAGGTAAATGGCAGACCTTACCTTTCCATTTCTAATGGCAATCCCTTTATCAGATGTCCGAATACAATTAAGTTGTAATGTTTTAACGAGTGGGTGTAAAAAGAATTAGTGCGGCTCCGTTTCGTAGAGTGGGATTTTATGTATTATGTGGCAGTATAGAACAAAAGAGCAAAACAGGCCATTAATGATGGTGATTTGGTTTTCAAAGGCAGAAATATAACAGTGGGGATTAACCGACTCAAATAAATACACAAGATTTTTTCGTTGCCAATTTAATTATGTTTCTCACAGTCATTCTCATATGAAAATCGTAATTCAACGTCAAAGTACTCGATACTTATTTGTAACATTTCAATGGGAAACATGGCGTAAAGTCGTCGTCGCTTCGGCCATAACGCTCGTAAAAGCGATCTCTTTCTTCTTTTTAATTCGATAATGGTTTCCAATGTTGGTTCCGTGAAACTAAAAAGTAGTAGATTTTTACGACCAGCTCTCAGCGTTCTAAAAGGTTGCAATGAGTAACTCAACTGCGGGGAGTAAATAGAAACGTTACGGACCAAAAAAAAATGTGAAGATACACAAGATAATGTTTTTTTCGTAAAATTATTGGCGTAATAAAAACGGACGCACCAATAATGTATTTAAGCTGTGGCCAGAGAGCTTCGGACATACTCCCAATGGTGCTTATGTAAATACGCTTAACCGAATACTTATAGAGACGTCTACTTTGTTTATAGCCGGCGTGGGACTTGAAGTTCAGAATCGATTAAATTAAATTTAATCTTAATTAATTCACTTTATTGTGATGTGATTACTTTATCAGCGATCGAAATATTTTATTCATGAAAATAGCAACATAATTCAATGAAATACGAGTAATAGAGATAATACAGGAAACAGCTTTCAACAATTTAAACAATAGAATGTAACACAAACGCAATGATTACGGCCTGTCGTTAACATCGGCTCATCAATCCCAACCGAACATAAATCTTAACGCCTAATAAAACGGGACAAAACGATCGTCATGCGTCACTTTCTGGGTCATTAGGGCTCTAGGCCCTTCAAACACATTGTTTGGGACAGTGGGACACCCACGTGACAGGCGATTTCGACAAAAACTATGTAAGTTACTTGATTTTATGGCTTACTGCTACCGTGTTTTCAAACTTCGAAAGGCTCCATTATTCGACTACAATGCCTTCAAATTTGAATTGGCACACTTCTCTGAACATCTTCTTCGAACGTGTCCCACTTTTGTGTTTCAACTGTTTGCTATTGTTTCGTCCCAGCGGAATCTCATCAAGGGACGTTCCATAAAAGAGAGTAAAAGAAACAACACGCAGCAGGCTTCTGCAGTTTCAATGTACAATAGGTTGTACATTGAAAATGTACATTGTACTTAATAATAATACGTTTTAACGCTCTTTGTGACGCAAGCGTGGAAGAATAGACCACTTTTCTTTGCAAAATTGTCTAGCTTGTGTATTCAGGGTAAAGTGTGAAATGAAGTTAAGTGTCTTTAGTTTTACGTTATTGTTCCTTTATTTTGCATTGTCTATTACTGACAACTTGTTGAAGGTTTGGAATGCTCCCGGCTGTATTATTACTTGCTATTCACTTGCTGGTAACATCTTCCTATCATTATTTAAAATGTTAGTTAACATTTTTTACGATATTTTTTATCAATCCAAATATTCACCTGCATCACTTGTCACCCAAATAGGATTATACACGACATACTAGAATTTCGGTTTCTTTATACCATCAAAATCAGTCACACTGCATTTTTATCTTGACTCGTTTATTGTATTGAAAAAACTCACTGTGTTTGATGGCGGGGAATTTGTAGAGGTGTCCAGGGACTGACTCCTTGAATTCTATCACTGTAACGATCTAAGACAAAACCTCTGTGGAGCTCGGACCACACACTGGCAGGTGGAATTGTCCTTCCCATTTATAATCAGGTGAAGAATTCTTAGATTTTTTATAAATTCCGACGTCAAATGATCCGTGAAACGTTTAATGTGGTAAAATTATATGTTTAGGATAAAAATATATGTCACCGTGAAAGTGTCAAATCTGTTAGTTTACAATCTAACGAATTAATATGCGTTAATAGCTGACGATAAATTGTAAACTACATCTTAGATAAACTAAAATGATGATCTGGACGAAGTGGTGGGTCAGGGTAGGTGAAGAATAAAGAGGGCGAGCGAAGCGAATCCCTTTTATTCTTTGTGTTAGGTTGACTTGTAAGACAAAAAAAAACATAATTGCTCAGTCGATTTAGATTTCATTTATTTGCGTAAATGATAGAACAGTAATTTCATTTACAAATTATCGTCACTATAATCGTTAGATTATAAACTAACGGCTTTGACAATTTTACGGTGACATTGTATGTTTGTTATGTTTGATACCGCATGTCGCATATTTATACTTAAAAGGTGTTTAACCATCGCCCTTTTAGAAACCTTAAATTTATGACTGGGCGTTTCGTTTTAAGCCTTTGTAACAGACAGTGGTAGAGTTGTCGGCCCTGTGACAATATTTATTGCCGCATCGACGACCGACAATGGCTCGCGACATATGTAGTGTAGGGGCCCTTTTACACAATTTACTGTCGCAATACAACGAGGCAGAGAGCTTGTGATTAAACAATAAATCGTGGTTAGTCGCCTTTAAGCTTGGCTTGCAGTAACCTAACGCAGGTTAACGCGGGTCAGCGAAATTGCAGAAGAGAAAAAGCAAAGCGGTTCGTAAAAGAAAATAAGCTGCCAAGTGCTAGTTGTACGCATTGAGAGGGTTTCGTACAGTACCTACAACAATAATAGTTTACCCTTCTGCTCGTTTTCCTGACCGGAAAAGAAAAGTATTTGACATTAAAATTAGTGGAAGTTATGCTTTCATCCTTTACAATATAATGTTTTTAGTCGTGTTGGTGTCACCTGTCATGCACCCTATGAGGGGTGTCTTAAAGGTGGTAGTCAGGGTCAAGTTTTTCATACAAACTTTACACTTCAGATTTAGCGGTTAGGGAGTTAAAGTTTTAGATTTCGGAGTTTGAAAACATGTGCTTACATACGAAATGTAATATTTTTAGGACTTCAGTAACCCTAGACGTTTTGATTTGATGACATGCGAATCGGTCATGTTATTGAGCATATCTTTTTCAAAATAATTTAGTCTTAAATATTATACAAATACATCTAAGAACCTCACACCGTGCTCTTTCATTTGATATTTCACATGGCATATTATTTTTTTCTCATTTGCCCCCCCAAAAGTGGCCCCCATATTCCATATTTATATATTTAGATTGCACTTATCTCTTTGGGTCACAGATTCACATTGATGTGTGTACCAAATTTCAACTTCATCGGTCTAATATGTTCTGAGTAAATTGCCTGTGACTCTGTGACATACGGACGGACGGGTGGACGGACAGACGCACGAGTGATCCTATTAGAGTTTCACCTTCTGAGATACGAAACCCTAACAAGGCTAACATTGAGATATTGAAGTTATTTTTGGTATGGCACAAAACTAATTATATTGCGTTAACAAACACCAATATGACGTGTTCTTGGTGAGTGAGATAGTCATATACTGCAATTGCATTTTTTGCATAATTTCAAATCTTTTTTAATTGACTCCTCAAAACTCTGTTTTAAAATAACCCTAAACTAACACAGGGATTTTGACGCAAATTAAATAACAAGCCATGCAGCTACTTCAAAGAGCGTAAAGTACGCGGAATGTTTCGGCTCAATGATTCATAATTAAAAAGACCCCCACGTATGATTTTTTTCATATTTTTTTCAAAAAGTGTAATTAATTATTGTAAGCTGAGCATATCGGAGTGGCTGGGGGCAAATGGGACGGATACTCGCATACCATTGTCGAGTAACTTACGCGCATCGTTCATCAAGTTGACAAGCGTTAATCTAGTTTCCGTTCTACTCTGTGGTGGCTCGATGCCGACCGATGCGATTTAGTTTAACATCGAACACAATTTGGACATCGACCGAATTAACAAACTACGTGATCCAGCGATTAATTTTAACATCGTCTAAGTTTCTGTTTGTTATTTAGTGCTGATTGTTCCATCCTCAGATAGCGTTTGTCTGTCTGTTTATCTTAAGGCTCATACGTACTTACATGAAGTGTCAAATAAAGTTACCTGACTGTTTATCCGTCTCTTGAGAGACCGGACCTTAGTTGAATTGATATTAACCCCAATTTACGGTGCAAACTTCTTACCTGCTTTTGTTTTCAATGACTCTTAACTTAGAACATTACGTCAGAGAATAAATTAAGAACGTGTAATAGTTTATTAATTACTTAGATTTGTATTATTATTATAATTATTTGCTCTTTTTAAAGTGTGTTAGCCCGGATTTTATCAACGAAAGAGTAACTTTTACTCGAGAGTATCTTCTTCATTTTCATAGACACCAGTGACACCTAGATCAGATCACCTCATTTTGAACTGCCATTTGTCATACAAGTTATCCCCGGAATAGTTATTCTCGGTATAACTTTTTGTTGGTAAAATTAGTCATGTTGTATATGTTATCGTTAGAGTGCGAAACCTGTTAATGTGCACATTAACTAGGAATTGTACACATTAACGGATGGTTCACCGTTAAAGTGCGAAAGACAGGGAGCAAAACACTTTCGTCCCGTTTTTTTGCATACGCATCTCTCCGCTTCGCTCCGCTACGCTCTGCTCGCTCCGGTTTTGCTTCTTCTAAGTTTCAACCTAACGGTTAAGGTGAGGTTAGGTTAGGTTGGGTTAGGTTAAGCTAAGTTTCAATTGGGTTACGTTAGGTCCTAACTACTCCTAACCTAACCGAATTGAAACTTAGCCACAATAATCTACTCTAGCCAAAGGTGTTTCAGTAAAAATATTGACAAAGACAACTTAGTGAAATATTAATAATAATCGATAATTATCACAAAAATCATTTTAATTTCGACGTTTCATTCAAGTAAAAATTTGCTTTATGCACTAATTACCGTTTGCTTGGCCGTTATTGTGCACATTAACTAAATATTGTGCTGTTTACCTAGTTAAATGAGAACGAGAAATGAAACAATTGTTTTCACTTTAACAGACTCAGCCAGGAGCGCCTCATGAATAAATTAGGGGTGCTTTTTTCATGTGTATTTCAGGAAATACTAGGCAAACCATAATCAATTTCTGGTATATGTAATTTGACTATATAATCTAAGGTTTTCATGACGGGAAACGTGTTTGGATAAAATTTTCTCGATAGAAAATAAATTCAACCAAAGTCAACCCTTTTTCCCAATATTTTTTTCTATTTTACCGCAGTACTTAGTAGTAAATATGATATTTCTATTAATTGTAATATATGTGGGGAATTGTTGTTACTAGCGATTTAAAGATTGCAATGGAATTCCCTGCAATAGCTTATTTTTTATGATTTTTTTTCCGTTTTGGCGCTTACGTTTATTCAGATTAGGCGCAAGCGCATAATTGGCATCCCACTTGTTCCTATTCCCGAGTTATATTCGCTTCCGCAATCTTCGTTGACCTTGGTTTGTAATTATTCATACCTCGCCTTAATGTGCACTCTATCGGTAACATATTGGTTTTGGCGTTGCAGACGGAAACATTTGGTCAAATTTCTATGTTGTAATGTGGTTGTAATGTTTGTCTGTACTGCTGTTTTGTGTAATAAATAAATAAAATAAAACCCATATCATAATAAATAAAAATCATATTTCATAAGCGAGTTTTGAGAATAGTTGTCCTGTGAGTAAAACTACGGAAAATAGCTTTTATAATCTGGTTCGGAATTACCGAATTTCTATAAAATATTTTATTAGAAGTAGTTTCAGCAACAGTGACTTTGCTACTCTATCTCCATCAAAGCGATGACAAATCATTCAGTAAATGATAGCATTCGCTCGTTTGGTGTGTCCTCCGGGTCTGTTGTTTGATGCATGTGTACGCTTTGTGTTTCATATCCCGCTTCGTTGTTTACTCTAAACTCTGGGTTAGATTGCATTGGCTTTGTTTCGGAGTATTTGACTGTATTTGACTGAAAAAGCACAAAAGAAATAGTTTTAAAATGTTTGTTCCAGTATTATTGAAAACAGCAACAAAAATATGAAATTCGCATGATTATATCGCAGTGTTCTAAAGTATAACTGACTTTTACTTATTCTTTATCATCATTTCTATCGATATGCCAAAGTGTTTAAACGCACGCACTGTCAATTTCAAAAGCTGTAACCGTAACGCAGTACCTTCTAAAAGTTTTTTCAAACTACATTTAACTAGAAACGAGGCAAAATTTTCAAAGCAGTTATTTATTAAAACTCTTATCGTGACGTCCTCAATTTGAACCCTTTCACGCGGGACCCCATCAGATAAGCACCGAGAGGCACCTGGTCTTAATACTGGGAGGGCATGTGGCGCGATGACACGAACTAAATTATATAATTAATCATTATTTACAGCAGAACCCTTCTATCTAAGAAGAAAGCTATGGCGGCCTTTGCGGGTGGTTTTTTTTTCTGACCATACACATCCTGTTCCAGCTTTTACACTCCACAGGAAAGAGGAGTTAGAATATGACACAATATTTTCATAGATTTGGTGTCATTTATACTTGATTGAAACAAGAAACCTTCAGATATTTTCATATAATACGAAGGATGTCTCAAATACTTTTTAAGCGAAAAGAAATCACGGTTTGTCCTTGAGGGGCGTATTACTCAGATTTCAATTACGGGTACATAATTCAAAGAGATCGTGTTTTGCTTTCATTCTTTTCAAGCGAAATAATCTCTACCGCAAACAACGTTTGCACAGTCGACTTGTCAAATATAATGCCTTCCTTTGAGACCCAAAAATCGATTATGGCCTTTTTGTTGTCAAAATTGAGGTTCGAATTTCTCGGGTTCTACAATAGTTTGATGTTTATCAGAACCAGGTGCAATGAAGACCCCTAAACGTATTTTAATTGAGTGCAGTTGAAAGATTATGTTGCCCAACTTGAGAATGGATGGGCGCTCTGTTATTTTTTAGGTTTATGGTGAATTTTCTACTAGAATAGGACGGAATTATATTTTTGTGATTTTAAAAAAACATTAATTTAGTTTTTTATTAGAGTTACGTCTCTTCTATGACATTTTATATTGATCTTGCGGACTCATCAGATCAAAAACGCAGTAATGCTGCGCTACGATGATTACGTCTATTAAAACGTAAGAAAATACTCTAGCCACGATGATATCTACTATTTTATATTATGTTAATGTTTCCTTCCATCGCATACCAAAAAATAATAATATACTTTTCTCATTTCTTAAAATAATAGTAAAGTGGTCGGATAAAGGTTTCTATTCGTAGTCTTTCTATTACAGCCAGCCCCCCTAGACAAAGTTAAACGCTAACGCTAACGAAACGAAACGATAACTTTTATGTATGCGATTTGACATTTGGCTTCGCTAAGGTGACGTCACGTAGCGATTCCAAATGTCAAATCGCATACATAAAAAGTTATCGTTTCGTTTCGCTATCCTTAGTGTTTAACATTGTCTACAGGCACTGTAGACGCAAACAATAAAGCCGGGTGCAGTGCAGCCCGCCGCCGCCGCCGCCGCCGCCGCCGGTCGCGCCGAATCTGGCAGCTTCTGTTCTGACTGACAAAGAGCAACTGCAAATTTCCTGATGCGTAAACCGTTCTACTGTCGTGGTCCACTGAAACGCAATGTATTTTTTGTACATTGAAGATATTTTTTTGAGTAAGTTAATTTCCAAAAAAAAGTATTGACTAAAATAAATGAAATATGCTATAATCAGTTAAAAATTTGAAATGACGATATATAATATACTATGATAAACTTCGTAGTATGTAGTAGTCGTAAAAACCTCTCTACCAACCCGCACTGAGCCAGCGTGATGGAGTATGGCTCAATCTTACTCGGATCCGAGTAAAGGCCTGTGCCCCTCGGTGGGGACATGAATGGGCTACATTTACTTTTTACTTATGATAAACTTGCGAGATAGGTATAAGAATCCTTTCATGTCGTCTTTATTACGTGTCGTAATTACGTCTTTGATAATTATTATAATCAGTGCTTGCTTAAAAGTAGGGAGAAGCAAAAGGTAGGATATACTTTACAAATACTCGCAATCTAATACTCCTCTTAACAAGCCACCTTAAAACACTAACCAAAATAACACTATCAAAAATTTTAGTGGGTGTAAATTAAGTCACAGGTACATTTTCTTAGAGAAGACGACCTGTAAAACTTTCGATTCTGTGCTGCATTGCAGTCGCTGGGAAAGTTAGATATTATTCATATTATAATGGCAATAATATTAACACAACGAATGAAAATATAATGCACAGCCGGAGTATTCTGTGCATTAAGCAAATACCACTGTTTTTTTGTACATTTTCCCGTTCAAAAGAGTAATAAAAATGTAGATTGCGTCCCAGTTCTCTTTGCAGAAAGACTCTCCACTAATATATTTCCTGCAGTAAACACGAATGTTATTACTTAATTTATTTTTTATTTAATAAGTCGACTGTCTACTCTTTGTATTTCGCTATGACTTTTGCATAGTAGGAGTTTCAGGTTTAACTAAACAGATCATCATCATCATCATCTGGTGAGCTACTCATATCAAAATAAGCTGCCAAGTGCGAGTTGGACTCGCGTTGACAGGGTTCCGTAAATATTCAGTTTTTCATACAAACTTTGCACCCCAGATTTAGCGGGTTAGGTGGTTAAAGTAGTAGATTTCAGAGTTTTTATTGGATATGGGTGCAAAGATGTGCTTGCGCACCAAATTTCAAATTTTTAGGACTTCGGTAAGTACACTAGAGGTTTCGATGACTTGCGAATCGGTTATATTATAGAGCATAACTTTTTCAAAATTAGTCTAAAAATATTATAATAATAGTTTTAGAGTTATTATACCATGCGTTTTTATTTGATATGTCACGGTATATATTTTTTTCTCACTTGGCGCCCCAAAAGTGCCCCCATATTCCATATTTATACAAGGTGTAAATGAATTAACGCAAAATGAGAAACTACTTTGTTAGGAACATCATTCTGAGTAACTTTAATTAAGAAACCGATTTGATCACAGCAACTTTATTTTTCATTTCTCAGTACATTTTGGCCTGAGTGGATCAGCGGATTTGTATCGAGAAGAGAAAAATAAAGTTGCAGACTGAGGTAAGAGGTAAAGAGGTAGACAGACGCACGGGTGATATTATAAGGGTTTCTCCTTCTGAGATACGGAACTCTAATTAGGTTGTTTTTATATTTATGAATAGCGACATTTCCTATTGGTTAGAAAAGTAAAGGTTACCTGAACAGGGAGAAAATTGTATTTCATAAATAATTAGTTAGACTAAGCGCGCATTATCTTTGTAAAATTGTATATTCATCATATCACGGTTATATATATGTATGTACACACAAATCAAATGAGCCTCACAGCCATTCATAGCTATTTCAGAGATGAAAGCTATACCGCGACATATCCGCTTTGATCTAACGTCTCGCACTCATGGTCCAGTTCAGTAGAATACCAAGCATCGTTTCCTGGTACAGGAAGACACTGATCAAACTAAGCAATTTGATGGTCGTTAGCATGCACTGTGAAATACAACTTGCATGTTATGAAGTGTTGCGTCATTTTCAAATAGCCATCATGAGTCGAATGTTCAATCATCATTAAAACCTACTCATAAAACAGTTTAGCGGGTAAGGTTAATTTATGTGATTGCATATTTTGCATATGTTACGTTTGCATTTTTTGTAAAATAATGGACATTGTGTCCTTCCCACAAAGATCATCATCTTTAAACATTGAATTTCTCCTTATAAACCAAGGGATACACAATACACACACACAGATATGAAATATTATTAATAGAGCGTAGACATGATTTTTGGTACTCTGACCCAACTTCATAGTTTCATCTATTACGTTTCCTTTGTTAGTCCATTACGTTTCCTTTGTTAGTCCAAAAGCGCTTGACTGTGACGTTCCACTGTACTTTCAAAAAAATAATTGCACATTAACTATCTTATCTGCGTCAAAAGCGACATTATAACCACGGATCAGACTACCTTCTGGATAATCCAACAACAGAGCATTCTACTATGTTAAAGCGGGTACTGGCCGTATGTCTATTCCATTTCCACTTCGGTATTATCTATACAGGGTGACTGCGGGGTCGTGTAGCAACAAAGTAATCTCAGATATGCCTATGGGTCGGAATGTTATGCTGTAGATGAGAGCTCGCTAAGACATCTATTTTTTGGTACCAAAATATAATTAAAATATATGTCCTATTTTGGTTCAGGGCTAGTTGGTCACCCTACACACTCTACAAGCGCAACTGTCTTTTGACTTTGTTATGAATGTTTATGGCCTTTAATTTTGAGACTTCTCTTACTCCTCTGATTAGTTTATTTGAAAAAGGTTTTAACATGAATTGTAAGGTGCCCAAATACACAGAATTAATAAGGATAATTAATTTACTAAATTACTGACGTATAGTTGTGATTATTTAAATACTAGTTTAATACTATCTGAAACCGCAATCATTTACCGAGTTACAAACAATAATATGTTAAGGCCTCTACCTACAAACTGCACCCGTCGCCGCCGCCAGCCTCCGCCGGCCTAACCCGGCGGCGGCGGCGCCGGGCGAAGCCCCGGCGCGGTCGGCGGGCGCACTTTTTAGAGGCCTTTAGAGTCACGACCCAAAAGTCATCCTGTATAAACATTATGCTGCTCCATAATAAACCCATTCTGGCGTCTACGTACAGAATACGAAGCTGCCCGACATAAAGATAATGTCCGACTCCGGCGCAGATGTCTCCATTACTTCCTAGATTATCTGTATGCATTATTTTTGTTTGATGACCTGAATTGTCCTGTCCTGAATGTTTGTCGGTTCTTAAATCGGTCTAGTCTCTATTTAGTTTTACAACTGGAATGATAGAATGCCTTCGTTGTATTGCCATCGATCGGAAAGCGAATGTGGAACTCTACGTGGAATTATATGTGCGTACGTAACTGAGGAATTACGTGGAATTATAAAGAATATGGGGAAAACAATAGAATGTGCGTAAGCAAGATGCGTGTAAGCAAGTAAAGGAATGTGTTTCAAGATCGAGCATCGATCATTCTATACATGTTTGTAAATAGTGATTAGGAACTAAGTGTGTTTGTAAATAATACTTAACTGGTTCGCCGACACATCTTTTATAACAATAGTTCGCCATTGTTCGGTCGTACGAGCGGTGTCCTTCTGCGAGAAAAGGGTTTAAGTATTATGCTTGTTCTGCAGTCTTAATTCTTCAGTCCTAACTCTTACGTGTACCTATGTCTTTAATGTTTAAAATGACTAAGTGCCGATATTTTCATTATTATCGAAGGCGCGAGAATCATGCCACAGATCTGATTGTTTATCTGTGTCTTGAGAGACCGAGCCTAAATGATAGATACATTTTACCGAAAAGAGAGTGAAAAGTGGAAAAAAATAACCAATGCTGAAGTTGGAAATCCACAATGTTATGAAAATAGTATTTTCATCACATCTATTCAAAAAGATCTACTTTAGTCCCGGCCAACAGGGACTAAAGTGGGTCATTTAGTCCCTAGGGACTAAAAGTAACTTTTTAATTTTGTTGCCAGTACAAAGGAAAAAAATGCTGTCACTAATGAGTTTCACTACCACTCAGGCTGACAGACCGAATTAAAAGAGAGATCGATTCTAAACGCAGCCAATAAAAAAAAAAGTTTGTACTAAAATATGTTCTGAGACTAAAATGCGTACTCGACCACAGATTAGATAATCCGATCGACCGAATCGATTGACACCGATTGGTGAAAACAGAGACACAACCTTACAGAATTGATATCGAAACACGGACCAAATAATTAAAAAAGTTATGGAAAATTTGTAAACAAAGCGCGCCAAATCTGAATACTGTAATTATTTCAATTTCGTTTGCGGATATGAGTAAAGAATATGAGTGAAAGTGAGTGTCTAACTCCAGATGATAACAACAAACGCTAATGACAAATACAAGATCTGTTACCAATAAAATCACGAGGAATTTAGGTATGTAAAAACTAGTGGTTATCTGAAAATGCTTTTTGAACCAATTTTCAAGTTTTAGCCAATACTAAACAAGCTTTAACTATGTGAAGGACATATTCGTAATTCGTAATTTCTTTACTGTACTGACACAAGAATGAATACAGAAAATTATAATAGATAACAAGAGATTTCTTCCAACAAACCATTATACACAACATATCACGACAATTGTGTAAATAAATATAGGGTCTAACAGAAAGGGATGTACAAGCCGAAAGAAGGTTGTTAGGGACATCATTTTGAACAACTTTCACAATGGGACCGACTTGATCAGAGCAACATTATTTTTCACTCCACCATACAGATCAGCTGAGCGCTAGGCCCGAAATGTACTGAGTTAAAATAAAGTTGCTCTGATCAAGGTGATCCCATAGTGAAAGTTGTTTAGAATGATGTCCCTCTTTCCGCTTGTACACCCCTTTCTGTTACACCCTGTATAGCTACATGTATGTTATTTTATTGATTACTTACTACTTTTCTCATAGAGGGTGATGAAAAGTAGAGTGTCCACCTCAGGAGTAAAAACTATTTTGGCTCGAGTGATGTACTTTGAATCCCTCGCTCCCTCAGGATTCTACTTTTGAGTCCCTCGTTACACTCGGGACTCAACTCTAGAATCCCTCGGTCGCTCAGGATTCAAAAAACACTCTCGCCCTAAAAATAGTTCTTTACTCCCTTGGTAAACAATCTACTATTTTTATCATCTTTACTCAAGATAAACAAAGCTGGCTGATATTCTGGCGGCAGCCTGTTTGCTTGATATAATGGCTTCAATATTTGTTTCAGGGTGATTGATGTCCGCTTCAGAGCGCTAATGGTCTAAGAAGACGCTGTATCGATACTCGCATAGACAAGGATAACCTAAAAAGTCGTTTCTTGCAACCTCTTGTCCTTTCGTGCTATAAAAATCACAAATTAGTCAACAGACCTGACGTTAAAAATCGTTAGCAAGAGTGACTACTTACCTAAATTGCTGTTTGTTTTTTGCACTACTCGTAGTCTTATTGTATAAGCCTTTATTAGATTATGTCCTACATTGTATTCATCACAAAATAGTTCCAAGTTAGCGTCAACTGCAATAAAATTCTGTCTTTCTGCAAAAATATGTAAGTTGGTATACATGGATGACATTATACTTTATTTTTTATGTAGAAACCTACATAAGTCAGTGTGATCGGATCGGAACCCTTGGACCGCGAGTCCTACTCGCACTTGACCGTTTATTTTTTATAGTTTATGTATATTGCTGTTGATAATAATGAATGAATGAATGCATAGGTTGTTAGTGAACAGTTCGTATGCAGATTTAAACATTAAACACACATTTACATACAGGCACATACATTGCTTCTGGCCCCACACTAGGATACCCTGTGTCGTGGGAACCAGAAATAGAGACATCACAAACATGTAAACATCCGAGACCTGGGTTTTTGTTTTGTCCCCAATCGGGATTCGAAACCGGGACCTCTCGCATGGTAGGCAGATGCGCAACCGCTGCGCCACAGAGGTCAAACGAGCCATTGTGACTTTTTGTATGGGTTGATACAAAATTGACGTTGATAGAACGGATCATTCAAAGTGAACTATAGAAAATTGATTTGAAATATCTTTTGTGGCTCCTACGCTTTGCTGATTGCTGTGAAGAAAATCGACCAGAGATTTTGCTCATGAAATTCCCAGAGTTACAACGTTGTGATCTAACTACAAGATTCTCTTGCTAAGTCAGACAGGGCACATCCGTCCCATTCTTAAGCACAACTTCCTTATTTATCTATGAAATCAATACCGATTCCTTGTAGTGCAAACAGAATGCCATTCTGATAAGTTTCTTGAAACCACGAGAATCCGGCCCGTAGATTACGGACATCCAATCAGTACTCCCAAACTTGACTCGTTAAAACTTCAACGCACTTAATTGGCCCGAATCATTTTCACATAGGGGAAGTGGGGGGTGGATTTTCAAGATGGCGACTGCTGATCCAGGCGAGTTTCATTATTTTAGAGCTGTCAAAATAATGGGGACTGGTATTAGCAAAACTTTTAACAAGCTCGCCTGTCATTCAATACGTTGTTACTGTGATATAATTGAACTGAAACTGGAAACACACGTTGCATCTTGCGGGTTTTTTTTACTGCGAGACGCGGTGTAGAGTAACGAATGCGTTTCCTACTGATTTCCATAAGAAGAACCACCGCCTTAAACCATCCTGAGCGCATATAAAGTAAGTCAGCGTTTGTTTCGGTTTTTCTACTGCGTTATTAATAAATTCTTCTCTGTTTATATTATTTTACCCAAAGATCTATTACTAAAATTTCTAGGAGCCTGGTCTGTAAAAATAAAGCTGCTTCTTAAAACAGCCAGCGTCTCAAAATAAAAGGAAGTCGGCGAAAAATTAATCAATGTCAATGTCTATAAGGATCGCTCAAGTACACCTCTAAACAGGTTAAACTTTATACTTCAAGGAAAATACCTACCAAAAGTGGTGTATCCAAACAAAACATCGGAATTCTGTTTCTACCTTCACACAAGGGCTTATGAAAAAATAAGCAGAACGACAAACGTGAATAAGTATTTGTATTCTGATGTTTTATTTAACCGGATGTTTTTGTAAATCATTCGATCCGTTTTATTTATAGCGACCTGCAAATGCAGCCTGATTTTTTTAATTCATAATTATGAAAGCGAGCACCTAGTTGTAACAGTGGAGTATCAGGCTTGTCAATCCAAATGTTGTACGACGCTCAATTACATTGTCATCGCTAAAGTCAAATTAAATAATCTGTAAAGTGCGGGTTGGACCCTCACATGGAGGGTTCCGTACCATCGTACCAAAAAAGTACAAAAAACATGTTTCTTGTATGGATACCTTTATTTTTTCAATATTTCCTGTAGTTCAGTATTTGTAGTTGTAGCGGCAACAGATAAACAGATTCCGTAAAAAATTCAACTTTCTGGCTATTACGGTTCATGCGATAGACAAACAGACAGACTGACCTACTTTTGAAAAATACCTTCTTTTAATACTACTGAACGTGAAAATGGCATATATCTTAGTATGGATGAACTTATGGAACTAATCATCATTAGAAAAAAAAATGTATCTCTAAAGGAGAGTGGGCAGATTGGGACCATCCTCCAATGCCATTAAGATGAATGTCGTTGGATAGGTATACATTTTAGGTATAAATTCGCATACATTTTTACCCATTCTCCTTTAAAAATACAACGCAGAAATGTCACCATTATCTTTCCATATGCAGTTATAGTTATAACAAGAGTGGGACTCGACGCGTCGGTGGATTCACTTGTTAGCGTAGCTACATACCTAGCAAAGAAATATATTGTTACGAATATTACTCGCATTAACATACGCAGCGCATGAAATATGCAACAAACGAAACAATAACGGCACCGCTTCTGTTTTTTTACCGACTCTTTGGGGTTTCAATGTAAAATGTAGATATAGCAAATTTAATTTTTAAGGTAGATTCAAATGTTATTTTTTACCAAAATTAGGAGTCCAGTGTAGGCCGAATACTTAATATCTTATGTCTTGTGGTGACGAGGGCTGGATACCAGGAAGTTCACATTTAACACGTAAATCATTTTGTTATGATACGAGTTACGTTTTTTTGTTATTACAACGTTAATGTTGAGTCATAGTCATACATACGATATTTGGCTATTGTTCTAAAATGATTTCCGTTTGCAAGCGATTAAAAATAGTTTTACAGGTAAATATTTAAGATTTTGTGCTGCCTGTGGGTTTGTAAAAAAAAAAATATTCAAAAATACTCCACTCGTATACGGAACTATTCTCGCTACGGTTTCTAATTTACTACTTTTTTTCATTTCCCAGTAGCTATTGTTCTTTGTTGTAGAATTAAGTCCTTCTTTTGTTTAATATTACACTAATACAGACCTGTCACATTAGTCGTCAGACAGTCAGTAAGCGTGTAATTAGAAGACGTTCAACCTAGAAACTTGGGGAGCAAGTGTTTAATTCCATTCTCTGTAGTTAGAGATACTTGACAGATGTGAAAAACTTACTAATGTTTTATTTCCGGGCACTAGAACATTCATATTTATTGTTTTACAATGAGCCTAATTAAAGTGTTTATTTCTTTCCGTTCGCATTCAAATTCAATTTTAATAAACTCCATATTTCTTTCTGTGATATTTCAAAGTGGCACGAAAGTGTGAGTTTTTATTAAAAATTTCACCATACAAAACGTAATCCCCTCCTTTTTATTTGAAGCGGGACTGCAGTGGGCCTAAAATAATAAACAAGTTCGCTGTGACAGGGAATTTGTTGAACTCAACCCTACCGGACACCGCGTGTTTAGACAGACAACAGAGAGCGAAAATATATCGAAAAATATATGCCAAGCTTGAATCTCAAATGTAACTTTGGTTCTTTGAAGAGTTTTTAATCAATGCATATTTTTTTATCTGTTTCGTTGTTCTCAACGGCGAATAAATTTAGTATCCAATCTGTCTGTTGATAATAAATAACGTCAACATTGTTCCGTTTTAAGTATCTATCGAGATATACTACAATAGGATCTGGAGGGCAATTCTGGTGCTATCAAGATCATGTCCATGGTCGAAATATCGATTTTGAGATACCGAAATCTATCAAAAACAAGAAAAAGCTATTCTTACGACTAGACAACAGAGTTATCTCGACCTGTTTCCGATCGAAATAATTATAATTTGAGATGGTTTTCGACGGATTTATAGGTGGTATCAAAGGCGATGTCTCGACTGGGGAGATGATCTCGATAGCGCGAGAATCGGGGGCCTGAGCCCCGAGCAGCAATATTTGACAGAGCGCGAAGAAGTGTTCGAGTTCAGATGAAATGATCCTTATGACATCGTACATAAGATTCAGTGACATTTCAATTTGAATACTTTTTCGATGCGTAATTTTTCCTGCGACCTACACAGTTTTTTCTTTTTTCATTATTTTCATCATTCCCTTCTAAGCAACTTGATCTATGAAAACCAGAAATATAGATCAATGTTTAGTTCAGTTGTTTAACGAAGAAATTATTTACATACTTGACTGTGTCCAGCAGAACCCTAAAATCTAATTTTTCGTATCGCACCGGCCGCCCATCGCGTAGTTCCCTCAATAAAGCAGCTATATGAGCATTATATAGCTGAATGTTGACGTACCTTTGAAGATACACTTGGAATAACACAGCTTTGTTACGAGCAGTTTTCTTTGGAGCCAACTCGTGACAGATTCAAAGGGTTCATCAAAGTCCAGTACTATTTGCGGAAAATGTAAGGTAGTTTGAATAAACCCCGGACCGGACAAGATGAAATTCGCTAGTATAATAATCACTGGACGTTGACGCTAAAGGGCTACTCACGATGCAATCTATCTCGCGATTTGTCACGCAACTTGTTGCCTTGCAACAGATTGCAGGTAGATTGCATCGTGAGTAGGCAGGTTGCAGATTGCATGCAACAAGTTACAAGACAGATTGCACCGTGAGTGAGCCCTTAAGAAAATGTTTACGATTCGACATCTGAGAACAAATAACCGGCCAAGTGCGAGTCGGACTCGCGCACGAAGGGTTCCGTACCATTATCTATAAAAAACCGCAAAAAAACACGTTAGTTCTATGGGAGCCCCTTAATATTAAATTTCTTTAGTTTTTAGTATCTATTTGTTGTTATAGCGGCAACAGAAATACATCATCTGTGAAAATTTCAACTGTCTAGCTACCACGGTTCATGAGATACAGCCTGGTGACAGACGGACAGCGAATCAGCGAAGTCTCAGTAATAGGGTCCCGTTTGGCACCCTCGGGTACGGAACCCTAAATATTATGAGACTCCCTTATTCCGTAGCTTTGCTTTTTTGAAACAAATGTCGCACTATGTGTATATTTTACAGGTAAGTTCAGGTTACATTTTACGTGTATTTTAAGATAATAATGCAATAAAGAGTATAACACAGGAAATAAATATTGAATTGACATTGACACCGAAAACCATTTGTGGTTGATCCTGGCACATGAAAATAAATAAATGCTTATTATATTAAAATTCAATTAGGGGAATATGTTCAACCATTCTTTGCAGCACGAGACAGGGGCCTTCATTAAAATATCGTAAAGCATATCATTTTACTGCGTACAAGCAATGAACATACTCGACTCGTATTCGACTAATATGCGGTGATACACATACCCCTCTAATTGCTGAACGCGATGGCGACCGGAATGAAATTTTGCACAATGAAAATTAGACGGCGAAATAATGTTGCCATTTAAAGTGCTCAACAAACCGTGAACGAAAATAATAGCTACCTTCACAGGAGCAAAGGAAAGCGCGAATGATATTATAGTAATTAAGAGCAAAGCACCAGAAAATTTGTCGCCGAACAATGTTTTTGTGACAACAATGTCGTTAAATACACTCTAAGCTGGCAACTCCCAAGGACGTGTACTATTCAGCAAATAAAACTGTTCATTAAATTCTTAATTTATTACTTCGCGGCTTGTATTCATTGCGTTATAAATTTTCCTCCTTTCAGAGTTTTCGCGTCGGCAATGGAAAATTTTGCGAAAAATTCAATTCGGATTTACTCATTAAGGATATTATGAATTTTCCAGCCGAAAAGTTCGCCGAACACGTGTAATTCTATTTACAGTGAAATTTTCTGCAGGATTTCATTAGCATTATGTTAAATAATTGCGTGTTTTTACGCAAAAACAATCTTGAGTATTTTAGTTTGGCAGTTGTTTAGCAGTTTTGTAAACAAAACCAAATGAAACCGAGCCCTCGGACAGGTAAATGATGATGACATCACCATCTGTGAGTGTGTTGATCAAACAACCATAATTCATTGAAAAAGACAAACTTGACTGTCCTTGTCCACACTTCATAATTTACAAGCATATTCGTTCATTCCAGGTAAACTGAGTTACACAGAGGAAGCGTCCCCTTATTCAAACAAAGGCGGCCGAGCACTGGCAAATAAAAAGTCGGCCCGACATCTCATTCTACGATATGACCCATTTTAACGTCATAAAATTATTCTCGTCTCTCATAATTTTGGTTGTAAACGATGTTATCATTGTCTAATATTTGGTGTCTTTATTACCGGCCGAGTTTGCGCAGTCAACTCGAAATGTGATGTGGTAAGGTCTGTAAATTTTATCACGAGAAAGGAACCGTTCTTTGATGTTACTATAGAAATCATTTGTTTTTGAGGTACGCGGTTTGCTTTTGTTTTCTTGGGAAATGTTTGTTTTTGCGTTCGTCGCGCTATGATAGGAACTTTGAATCTTTCCTCCGAGCTTTGAATATCTTTGTGCCCGTAAATAGGTTAATGAGAAGATAGCCGTAAGAAAAAACTCTATCGTACGTCAAACATATCAACAATATATTGCGTTGCCCAATTCTTAAGCTTAGCACAGCTATTTCTTAAGCTATTTAACAACAATATAGAGAAGAAGCCTCCATCGCACGGTATGAGTGACAATTTAATGAAGTGTTAGTCTATTGTCAGATTTGAGGCGTGAGCGTCATTGAACGTAATCATCGGGCTAATAAATGGATGTATGAATATAATGAGGGCAACGAATTTTGTAACACCATTTTATACTGGGTGTGAGTAAGTTACGTTATATTTTTGGCATTTTAATTAAAGTTCAAATATAATTTAAAACAATGAAATGACAACCATACCTTTAATAAATTTTATTTTACGTATAATTTGCTACCCATGCAATCTCACGCAAGGAAACTACCGAATGTGCCGTTATATTACACCGGCTTCTTAAGATTTTTTTAAGCAAATACAACAGTTTGTAGGTAGTAATCCCTTAAATTGGGCCTAGTAAGTGAATCGCAAAACCATTACCTTACTACACGGTGAGCAAGGCAACCATAAATGCTGGGTAATCGCAAATTTATATAGCGATTGCTATTGCGAAATACAAACAGAAGAGCGATGTCGCAAACGCGAAATTAATAGAGCGATGTTGAGATCCTTTGTTGAAATGGCAATTACAAACAAACACCTAACACAAACCAAAGCAACATTAGTTAATTGCTCATTCAGAAACTCTCATTAACTCGCTGTAATCAATCAGTGTTGCTGGTACATGCGTAAATATATTTTATCTACTCTCATGTCATAAAGTTCGAATTACAAACTTGAAATCGAATTTATAATGACGTACTTTATAAACGCAATACAGTAATCAAATAAAAATAAATAAATATAAAACTACTCTAGAACAAAATCTCGAGTATTATTAAACTTTTTTTCCATAACGATACTGTTCTACGTTTTTGGGAAAGGCAAGGGTCTTGAAACCGTACAGCCAAGGTGTTTAATAGTCTGTATTGTTGGAAAGTTTTTTTTTTTTTAACTATAGTTGACAACCATACATCCACTCAGTGTTTGATAAGTACTTGGAGGCAGAAAGATTTAAACAAAGAGGTTCATTGATCTGAGGTTTGATAGTGTGGCCCATGCTCCGCGCATGCGCTGTGCTATCCTGGGTTTTAGCGGCAACAAAACGTCAACGTAACGTGACAATGTTTTGAGTAGTGTATAAACACTAGGTATTAAAACTCTCGTGGGATACTTTTAAAAATAGTGTTTTAATACGCCTCATTATGCAATGGTTTCATAAACTACTATAATGCCATACATGGTGAATGATGATGATGATGTCAATTCTGCAAATCATAAAGTGAACAGGGCAAAATATTGTCACAAAATGACATAAAGGAATTCTTTTTGGCATTTCTTACTTGGCTACTACTAACATGTGACCATCGCACCACCCATCATCACACGTGCTTCAAGTTTCATTATTTTTAAAAAGTTTTGCATCTTTCGTCAACTAAATACGTTTAGTTAGATTTATAAGCAAACTCAACAGATCAATTCTGTGGTATGTTATTTAGTCCCCTACTACATATTATTAATATCACTGTGTATTGTCTCATGTAATTAATTAATTACGCTGAAATGGGAAACATATTATAGGTACACTACGTGCGACAGACAATAGAGCATCCTACACTATTATCCTCTCTTGCACGGACAAATATGTACATATTAGAGTTAATATTTTAACGGATTATAAGACAAATATGCTGTGAGAAGCTCTAAGTAGCTATTTGAATACTTTTAAAATTTTGGGCTTTTGTCTTTCGGTTCCATTAAAATTTAGTATAAATATTTAAGAAACTGATAACAAGGAGCAGAGAACGAATCGCCGACGAGGCTCTGTTTTTCCATAGACTACACTGAAAATTCTTGATCCTATTGTACTACAGCCTTTTTAGTATCGTGCTGATTTCGTCACGAGGTTTGTTTGACTCGAGATTACGAAAAAGTAACCTCATCAGTATTACACCAGTACACCGCTGCGTCCAGCTTACGCATGCTAACGATTGCGGATGTGTCGCGTGCAGGCCAATCTCCCGTGTATGATTAATAACCGGCCAAGTGCGAGTCGGACTAGCGCACGAAGGGTTCCGTACCATTATCTATAAAAAACCGCATAAAAAAAAATGTTGTATGGGAGCCCCCCCTAAATATTAATTTAATTTTAATTTAATTATTTATTTTTTAAGTAAATAATATACTCAATATATTGTGAACATTATAAGCGTCTACCTGCTACCATTATCACGTTTGTTGTATGGTAATAAAGTTGCTCCGATCAAATCGGTCCCATAGTGAAAGTTGTTCAAAAAGATGTCCCTAACAACCCTCTTTCGGCTTGTACACCCCTTTCTGTTATATCCTCTTTAAAATGGCAAGAATGAAGTTCGAACTATTAACAACTTCTACTAGTTATTTGAAAACTGCGTTTTAAAACTCCAAAACAAAATGCTCGTAGTTGCGAGTTATGCCTTTGCTCAAAGCATTAGCTTCTTCAGGCGTTTGCTTTATTGCCTCTCGACTCTTTATGTTAAGGTGTGAAACAAAGAGTCACAACGGTTTATATCTTTTTATGAGTTTCAAGCTCAGCTGAACCTCCTCGTCTTTGCAAGTGCTACCTGCTTTGCTGATAAAAACGATGTACTTGGTGTAGGTATTTTTACTAGATTTGTAATTTGGACAGCCTAAAATGTACGTGGGTGTGTAGTAAATGCTCAAAATATGTCGACAAGATTAAGTTTAACAGTTATTTATAGCTTAATGTAGGCGGAAATGAATAGGTTCGGGAAGTTTTATGAGTGACTCGTTCTAAATGATAAGTTAATTAAAGAAATTTTTGACATATTTATACGGTATTGACATAATTATATAAATATTCGGAAATTGATGTGAATTACTAAGATTCATTTGGACAGAATTACTCCGTAGAAGACGAAGCGAGATGCTGTTTTGTTTGTTTTGCAGTTGCTTAATACTATATTAATATAGGTAGGCAAACTTCTTGTTATCTTTTATATCGTTAACATACCAACGGATTTTACTTGGTATCTTCACTATACTTAGTATCGTTGACTGATATTTCTACTATTGCAGGATCTTTGATACATACAATATATATAGACATGGGATCTCTTCAAAAATCTATTAGCAAACACGTACCCGTCCAAAATCCACTTAGGCAATACCATGGTTGATGTGGATTGAATTTGACAAATGTGAACTTTATCTATGATGATATTTGATAAATGTCTATAGAAATATCTAATGTAATCCTAAATCTGGCTCTATTCAAACCTACGCTTCGGGCAGCAGCTTAGCTGATGTAGGTAGGTAGGACATGATACAGCATCTAAATGGGCACACAGTAGACGAACGATTCAATTAGGGTCCATTTGTGTTAATCCAGAAGGTTCCGTAGCCTGGCCTCAATGTCATTCGGGTCGTGGGATGTAAGAGAATTGTGTGTGAATGTCTGTTTATTTCATTATTGTTGAATGGAATGCGCAATGTAAATTGTGTGTGAGTTGAAGTGTAATAAACTGGCAGCAAAATTAAAACCCCTGCTATGAAACATTGATTCATAGGTATGATACCTAAGCTAAGTAGGTACCTACTCATCAACATCATATATCTATTAAGCGTAAATACAAGCTTACCCTCAATGTTGTCTGATGTCGCCGTTTTCGGATCATAGAAGATCATAAGATTTTGAGGTTTAGCCTCTGTACTGTAATAATTGTAAAATATACTTAGAAATACCAACCAGTCCAAA
Source organism: Argyresthia albistria (assembly GCA_963457715.1). Classification (NCBI taxonomy): domain Eukaryota; kingdom Metazoa; phylum Arthropoda; class Insecta; order Lepidoptera; family Argyresthiidae; genus Argyresthia; species Argyresthia albistria. The sequence goes on along the minus strand of OY735261.1, from coordinate 5,143,317 downwards.
ATGAGGTCACTTTTTCGCCATTCCGTCAGGTCAGGTAGGTAGCAAGATTTTGCAGAGCGGCTTACTCCTTTGTAGATAACACCAACCAAGTCAATTTGGAATTCAGAAGGTGCTTTTGCCTTGTGATTATGATATGAAGCCACGGCAGCGGCAGGTTGACCGAAGCATTCTGGTCACGTAAAGCTGCTCCGTCCACTGAGCTTTTGTCAGTTGGTATTATTATGATGTTGCGTCCGTACTCTTAGCTAAAATAATTTGTTTAGAGAATAGATGGCATAAGTAGGTACCTATTATTTTTTAAAGGATTACTACAATACGCTCTATCATTGTTATTCGTAATCAATCGAATATGGAATATGTATGTTATACTATTCACATGCTGCCCTTAAATTATTTTCGGTAATATAATAACAACATAACATAACACAAGTCACTCCTTTTCCCGTATGGGGTGGCAATATAATATTAATAACTGAATCGAATTATACTTGCTCAGATTTCCAACTGATTTCTCCTGAAAGGAGCGCCCACATTCTCAACTCATTTAAGAACAGTATGGTAAGATAATAAATAAAAATTAAATTAATGCAAAAATTATCACAATGTCTTTATTAAAATATATAAATAGTATACTTGCGACTTAATATGGACATTTATTTACATTTTATTTACAATTCACATAGTCTACAGCAGTCTTATAGAATTATCTATTTACATTATACAATATCTCTATTTGTGATACCGATTGACGTTCGAACTGTGAGTCTGTGACAGCGGAAAATTACAAAAATAGATTGAAATCTTAACTATTTGGTAAAGCACGTGATGCGATTATATAGTAGGTACATTGAAACGAAGCGAAAAGACTAATTTATTGGTGTGAGATGAGTCCCTCTGATATTATCATACGTCGACTAGACAAGATAAGCTTGGCCTGAATGCTGTTGCCCTTCTAAGGCTGGTGGCGGAGGTATCCAATGCCTGAAATCTCGCCTACGATTAGCACTACCACCGCCACCACGCTCTAACGAAGAGTAATCAGAATCTATTGAGGAGTATATGTGATCTGACGGTGGTCTCCCGCCAGGTCCATAGCCAGTCTGGACCTGCTGAGGCCGATCCTCAATAAACTCTGGCTCAGCACTCAAGCCATCTGCTGGACTTCTCATTTTCTCAGTAAAAGAAAATGACCTAGTTGTTCCATTCTGCATATTATTTCTGATGGTATAAGAGCTTATGTTGTGTCTATAATTTGTTGATTTTGACTTATACTTTCTATTTGGCATCGCATACCTAACTTTATCCCAGAATTTGTTTTTGCCCCATGTGACACTTGCACAAGATTTTAAATACGGTCTCAAGTCTGCGTCGCATTGAGCTTCAGGCAATGTAGAGCTCTCTTTTATTATAATAAAATTATGTATTCTATTTTTAGATAGTTCCAGTAAGGCTTGTCGATATTCAAATCGGGACCATTCCGTTTCTATGAAATTTCTTGATAGTACTAGTATTATACGCTTTGCCGCCTCAGCAGCTTCCGGCAGGGGGAGTGTACATTGCATATAGGGTGTTCCGTGCTGTGGTATATCTCTATAATGTAAACATAGATGATACGATGGGCTCCCATTTTCCAACTCCGCAGCTAACGTCTGTATCACAAAATCATCGTCCTTAGGGCTGTAGCAAACATAGGCATCATAAAGCTTATCTACATCGTCATATCCCGCGTTGAATGGAAACAATCTTACACCACAGCTTGTATAAAACCAAATACGGATAGCGTCTCGGAATAAGAAAATCACAAGAATGACTAGCATTATTAACATGAATCCACTGAGCGTAGTTACCATCATGGGCATGTAATTAGAGACGAGCATGTTATCTACAACAGAATCTCCGGCGTAATAGTCGCTGCATATAGTGCCATTAAGGTTCAGTTCTTTCTTTTGGGGTGACTGAGCTGCAGAGTTCCAGCACGAAATGTCGGTTATATCAACAATTTTATGAACATTGTCTGCTACGAATGCCGTAAACTTTTGTAAATATCTACATTTGCAGGACCACATGTTGTTTCCCAATGACAGCTGATTAAGATTTCTTCTTCCATTCAACCCCCAAACTGAAAAGTCTACTAATCTGTTTCCATCAAGTCTAAGAATTTTCAGTGAATGCAATGATGAAAATGTAGCATTGGCAATAGATGCAATGATATTATGTTGAAGGTAAAGTTCATTTAGTTGAGTTAGATGTTCAAGCTCATAGCCCTCCAAATGTCTTAGTTTATTACTATCTAGATGTAGAATAATGAGCGAGGATAAACCGGCAAATGTTTTGTTTTGAATACTTTCAATTCCACTTGAATTAACATAAAGCGATCTCATATTTTTCCTACCTATAAATGCGTAATTTTGCAATTCTCGAAAGTCATTTCCATCTAGATAAACCTCGGTTGCATCCATCGGTATTTTTTCCGGAATTTCAACAGCGCGCTGACCTGAGCAATCGACGACATTTGTATGCCACGTAGGGTCGTGGTAGCATGAACAGTTATTTGGGCAGGTCATTTGACAATCACATGCAAAGTAATCGCAGCAATGACATAACGCGAAACAGTGGGTTTCGTATGTACACAGGAAGTCTGTAGACTTTAAATTGCTCAACGGTACATGCGTGAGATCTCTCGAGTGTGTCATTTTGCACAGTACATTTTCCAAGTCCATAATCCTAGGGTGTTGTCTCGTAACAGTCATATTGTTTATCAAAGGCAACCATTCCATCGAACAATCACAGTCAAACGGATTTCCTCCAATATAGAACTCCGGCAATGATTTATTAAGCGGCACAGGGGACAACCGCAAGCTGTTGATATCTAAATGGGATATCTCATTTGCGTAAATATCAACTCTAGTGAGATTCCTTTTTTCCATAAAGGTGTTTACTTGTACGTTGTTAATATTATTATTATTAATAAATAAAAGTTCGACGCTGTTAGGAATTGCCATTGGGGATATTTCAGCGATACGGTTATGACTCACGTCTAAAGTCTTAATTTTAATTTCGTTTTGAATTTTGTAGTAATTTCCTAAGTGTTCAATGAAATTGCTGTGTACGTCGAGCCATTTTAGATTACTCGGTATAAAAGCGTAGTCGAACCAAACAAGATGATTTTCCGATAAATTGAGCCACAGTAGACTCATTAGTGCAGCAAAAACTCCGTTAATATCAGTTATGAAGTTTCCGTCTAACCTTATTGCTTCGAGCTGGTTGTTTCTTTGAAAACTTCCTCTTTCTATTGCCTGAATTTTATTCTTTGCAAGGTTAAGCACCTGAAGACTTGGTAGGTCCCAAAACATTCCGACACTTAGATTTCCGATTTCGTTATCAATAAGTCTCAAGCCAGTTAATTGGTCTAAATTTTTGAATGAACCGTTTTTGATATCTGTGATGAGATTTTCTCCTAGATCTAAAGTTTTCAAGAGCATTAGATTCCAAATAGCCGTCGGTACGTCTGTTAATTGGTTTGAGCTTAAATCCAGTTCTTTTAAATCAGAGCAATTCTTGAAGGCTTTAGGGTCTATGTTAATTAACAGGTTATTATTAAGATTCAACTTACTAAGAACAAATAAACCATTGAATATAAACTCGTCAATAGAGTGCAAACGATTTTCTGCTAAATTCAGCGTGTGGAGGTTATATAAAGGAAGAAACGTATTTTCCTCAATGTAGCCAATAGAGTTATTCCGCAAATCCAATATTTGGAGGAAGTATAGATCCTTGAACGTTTTACCATCTATCCTCGTCAAAGCGTTATTGGATAAATTCAGAATGACTAAGCGTATAAGTCCAATAAACGTCCCGCCGTCTATGTGAGCGCTTGAAAGCTGATTATTCGATAAATCTAAAACAAGCAGCTGTTCTAATCGATGGAATACGCCTCTGGCCAATTCGAATAGCAGGTTATTATTCAAATATATCTCACGTAATTCTTTCGTGCTTGCAAATGTGCCCTCGGGTAAATACTGTAGGGCGTTGTAGGAAATATTAAGTATTCTTAGGGAAATTAGCCCGTTAAATGTTTCACCAGAAATGTCGGTGATATTATTATGCTGGAGTCTTAACTCTTGAAGCCTCCTCAATGATATTATTTCAGAGTCCTCAGTCAGAGACTTAAGTTCATTATTACTTATATCTAAACTTTGAAGATCGGCACCACAGTTTTTGCCAAAACCCAAACGATCTACACTCTTAATCTTATTACTAGTTAGGTTGAGTAATTTAAGATTATCTAATGGGCAGAAAACATCTGATGGAATAGATTTTACATTGTTTTCACCTAAATCTAGTGCTTGGAGTTCTCGAAGACCGTTGAATGTTCCATGCGTGAGTTCCAAGTTCTTGTTCGGGCTCCAGTCAAAGTTTTTTGTTCGAATCGACAACTTTTTGAGATCTCGTAATCCTTCGAAAGCATTTCCAGGAATCCTCAAGACTTTGCAATTCTGGATCGTTAACTCGGAGAGTAATGCAAATCTTTGGAAGTAATTTGCTTCAATACTGCTCTCAAAAAGAAGCAGTTGATTACATTCTACTGAAAGATGTTTGGTTGCCTCCGAAGAAGCACTTGTGGCCAAGTTAGAGCCATTGGCCTCTAGCGTGCGAACTCGGCACAGAGTAGTCGGCTCTACATCAGCGGATATTCGATTACAGCCTTCCGCTCCACTTGGAGCATTTGCTCCATCAACACCCAAAGTCACTAATAAAAGAGTCAGCAATTGAAACATTTTCTGTACACATTTGTCCTTCTCAAAAAACAACACACAATCCAGTTTATCGCACAAAATCACAGTCACTTTTAGTTGATCTTGTTGTAGCAGGAGATCGTCAGTTTATTTACATCGTCGCGACGTGCGTCAATGTCGGACGCGAGACGGACGCGTGCCGACACCACCATGGTTCATGTGCGACTGACGGCCGGTTTGTCTGCCTGCCTACTTTGCCAGAAAGTGGCGCGCTGGTGTTGCGGCCCCCCTTGCCTCTCTGACTTCACCCCTCCCCCGAAGCTTCCACCCCCACATAGTTTCACGTTCGCTCGCATGGCGCCACTTGTGCACTCGTCCGGCCTAGCTAGTCCCGCACAATTATTTAATGTATATACACAGCACTGCAAGGCGCAACGGATTTAAAAGTTTTGCCTTAATGGCTGTAATATAATAATAACCAACAGCCGCAGCTTGCGATAACTTAGTATCAAGATAGACTTTACAATTGCTTAATTATTTTTTTTTTGTATTTATTTATTTATAAAATTGAAATTATCAATTTTATTACAAACGTTAATTTTGTTTTATTCACTACAAAAAGAAGTAAACCTTACAAAACTACTCTAATATTAGACGTGACAATCATGAACAGACTGCAACAAAGGCTTTGGCAACGACATCCCTAATACCCTTTGCTGTCACTTATTGGATTCCTCGCTCACATACTTTGGGGAAGATACCTACCTTAACACCCAATAAAGCTAGTTTGGCGGGTCGTTTGCCCTTCCACGCATTTTTGTCTAAAGAAACGTTCAGAATTTTCAAACAGCGGGGAAGCTTTTTCTGTCTTCCAATGTTTTGGTGTCCTGTTCGCTCGCTGCGACCCGGTCGAGGCGAGGTGTTAAGTTGGTTGGAGTTGATAATTTGATTCCCTTGTTCGACACGTAAAGTCGTTTATGGGTCTAAATAGAAGTTAGTGACGAACAGAATACGGTAAAGTTGGGGCGGCAGACGCCACGAGCAAAGATTTACTATTAAAATGGTGCCGTTGTCTATATTTATCCTTTACAGACCATCAATGTCGTTCAAAAAAAATACTTATTTACGATCGGCATAATGACCAAACAGGATGCGTTCATTATGGTTCTCTTTAATATATTGTATTAGATATCCTGAAGCTAGCTTACGGCTTTATAAGACTGACCAATTAGATGACTAGCGAAATTAGGTAGCATGAAATCATGTGATTTTACATAAATTAACATAAAGGATGAGGTTTTAATAAAAGATTTGGTAAAATATAATATGTTGGAAATATTACTAATCCCTCTGTATACTAACAAATATGGCACTAAACTCGCGCATAGCAGCCAAAAACTTTCCCCTATCTAGGTCGCGGTAAACGCTACCAGCGCAAAAAGTAACACGATTCCAGACTGAGTGCAAAGTTTTTGCGCAACAAACGCTTAGTGATAAAACACGGTGGGGACATCAGGAAAAATGCCGCTTACTGCTTGTACGATATCCTTAATATTAATGTCTAGTGGCAGGGTATCCTGTATCAAAGTTTTCCCTGTCGAGAGTTCTTAACGCTAGCTTGATAAATGACTTCTTCCACTTTGGCGAAGTTATACGTGTTTTTCCCTGTATCTGGAGGTCGGAGGCTGGAGGATGTCGCTGGGAGACGTGTCCTGACTGCCGATGACGTTTCACTAACGCGATCTCGTATCATTTCGACAGGATTATTCGGTTCGGTGTCGCTTCCAAAAGTTGTTGCTCCTTTTTTATTTTATCTCGCTTTTGGTGGATTTCGTCGTCGCCTGCTGAGAGCGATCTTGTTTTACGCTGTTTCGTTTTGAATATTAATCTCGCTTTGCATATGAATCTTTGTAGGTAGGCATAGAGTATATTATCCATCTTTATCTGGCCAAATAAAAGCAGTCAATATTCATTCACTCTACTTTCCTTTCGAAAATGTTCATTAATTCTTACCTAGCATAAATATAGATAAACATATACATAATCATTTATATACAGACAGACACATGCAGGCTTCTGACCCCACACTAAGAAACCCTGTATTATCGCGGGATCAGTAACAGCAACATCACACACATATAAACATCCAAGACCTTGAGATTATTTTTTGTTCTTCATCCTCAGCCGGGGATCGAACCCGGGACCTCTCGCATGGTAGGCAGAACCACAACCACAGCGCCACCGAGATCGTTAAAAGATGTGCAAGTACTTCAAAACTCTAGTCAGAACTTCAGAACAGCCCCCCCTAGACAAGATGCAAAACGCTATTATCTTTCGCACGAAACGCTAAGAATATGTATGCGATTTGACAATTAGTCAACAAATGTCGTATCGCATACATTTTGAGTTTTAGTTTCTATTCGTTTTCTTATTAACTTTGTCTAGGCGTGCAGGTGATTTCCGCCGCTTCTGTTCCCACTCCGCATTCCACTAACAAGGCCGAAGGCTACATTACCATAATTAACAACAAACATTACCTAGCCCAAGGAAGCAGGGTAGCAGTGACAAAGTCAAACACGGCACGGTATCACTGGAAATTGGCTGCAAATACTCATAATATCTGAGCCAAATTGTTTACCTGCTGCAAAGTTTGCGGGCATAGGGTAGGTATTTAACGAGCTTACTCTGCCGTTTTGTAATAGGAAGAAATATCAAAATACATTCGTAAGCACGTTTTGATACTTTATAATTTTGGTTGAAAACCTGTCTTCTTACCTTCCTAGTTCCTACCTGCCTACCTACCTATCTTAATTTATCAAATAGCAATGCAGATAAGAGTAGGTAACTCAAATGTTTAGACCTCTACTGTAAATTGAAGAAAAAAAACTCTTGGATCATTAATTTCATAAGCGAAATTGGTCATACCATACATAACACAAAGACATTGTCTAGGGCGGGAGAGGCACAATATCGTGCCCACGATTAGAAATATATTCCATTTTGCGTCACAGAGAGCTATAGCTTATCGTCGCAGTTATGGAGATGGAAGGTTTCTTCTCAACGATGTTTTTCAGCACACCGAGAACCGTTCGTCCACCGTACGTCCGTCCGTTTAAAAAACATACGCACTGAATTAGAACCCGCGTTTGCGAAAGTGCGAAGAATGAGCGTGACACCACGTGACAACGACACTACTTTCAAGCTCTTCGTGAGACTCAAATAAAATATTATACCTGAAAGTTCCTTAGCACCATATTAGAGCTCTAACGTCTCATTAGAGTATAACTTTATGAAGCCAGTAGTTAAAATACGAATTATAGAATGTTCAAAGTTGAATAGTTGAATACTGAAAGGGTGAAATAAAGTACTTATTGATTTACCTGTTATGTAAACTTACAAGATCAAATTAAATGTATGTAGGATTGTAGGTACTTTTTCGTATAAGACAGAACTGATAAGACATTTATGTATTGCATAAACAAGTGAGAACTTAGAGTAACACTTTAAGTTTAAGTATTATTTTTCTATCGAATCTAACAATAACTTTTGGTACGTCTTCTGATTCCACCGGTCATTCGAGTAACCATCGAAATTATGCAACCCAATTCGACATAATCTATTCCGCCAAATCACAGTATATCGATTGACACAATTCCAATCACGAGCTGGCCCACTGAACGTTCAGGCTTAATCAACGACTGTTCGGCGAAAGCTTGACTTCCTATTCTGTAAACATTTTCACTGTAAACCTAAAGCCTTATATGAGCTTAGCAACATTTGAATGGATTTTAATGAACCTAATAGCTAAGAATGTATTCAATATTTTTTTATTTTATTTTATGTGCCCGGCTGTTGGGCAAAGGTCTCCCCCTCTTGAATCCACGATACATCATGCTATTTATATTTTATGAATTGTGATCGCCAGTATTACTTATATGGTAAGATCAGGACCAATCAAACGGAATGTTTTAGGGTACAATATTTTTTTCGAGTTCTCAAAGAGTTTTCGAATAAGGCTGCTAGAAGCCTAATAGGCGACTCGAGTTGACGAGCAATCTACTCGTAATATCCTTCACGAAACAACTCAATTACCTCGCACAAGCAGCTAGCGCCTTTCATTTCCTCAGTGCATGAGCATCGCACCTTCCGACTAAGCCCTCATATGAGAATGCATTTGATCTACTTAACTATTACTTCTTATTAGTTTATTTTGTCCTAGCTTTTCGTTTTGAGAGTATACATATACAGATGTTTTATGTATGTTCAATGTGTTTTAGTTAGATGATAGCTGCATCATAATCTTTACATTGTTTTTGTAAGAATAATAACATAGCGTCACGCCTTTTTCCATACATGGTGGCAGAGGTACAATGTTGCTCACTTTAACCCAGTAAGAAAGATTTTGTAAAAAAAACGTCTTTCCAAACACACCCTTCCTAATTGGAACAGATTGATCCCCAACCACAGCAGATTTGATTTAATGGTACATCAGGATAAAAGTATGAAACATAAGATATCCAATCACAAGAGGACATTACAAGCACGCTTACAAACGTTTACCTGTAGAATCGCACGAGCAATACGATCTCATTCCTATCCGACTAATTGGACAATAACTATAAAGTTAATCAGCGTGTAATAACTGGAGTTTTGAGCAAGACAATCCTGAAGATAAAACCAATAGGTAACATGGATTGTGGCTAATAGCTATCGGTTATCGTTATCGCTACGACTATCTTTAATGTATGGCTTTAAATTTTGCTGCTCTAGGGCCTTAGGTCGATTTGCGATACGGATGTGTTATGCGATAGGCTTTTGTGTGAAGGTTTTTACAGCTCACGTTACTCTTACGATATTCAGTTTGAAGTTGTGCATGTATTTCAAATGAACAGACCTTACTGTTTACTAATGATACCAATCATCCTCGCTAATAAAGATTTATGAAAATCTGAGATATTCCATAGGAATGATGACTCCAATATTTGATGATTGATTTTACACAAAATACTTCTAAGAGTACTTTCTAAGAGTTCAGACCGATTTTTGTTGAAAATATATTATGTCCTTTTTGTATATTTCCTAATGTTAATCAATTCCTGTAACCTATCAAATTACCTTATAAAAAAAGTGAATAAAAAACAAAACATCTCTAAAATCTCAAGGGCAAAATGAATTTTAAATATTGCATTTAAGGAAAAATACATAAGAAAATAAAATTGCCTAGTTGTAGTAGACATTAAAGTGAACAATCGTACAGTATAAAAGTGAGTATGAAATTTGAATAGATCTCAAAGGCAGGTAGTTGTCGCGACGCATCGAATGGAGCCTGCAACAGCCGCAGGTGGCGATTAGAGAAGATCGCGGCGCAGATACGCGTTCAGCCAGTGCACGCAACCGACTTGACTAGACTAGGGAGCATAGACTTTGAAGGACTTGTAGATGTCGCAGTTTGGTTATTGGAGACAAACATTTTTACTTTTTCCCCCGCGCTTTTACTTTTTTCAGAATGGGGAGATGTGCGATAGGACAGGCGGACGGCAGAGAAAAAGAAGGCCAAAACAACCATGTAGGGGATGCAGAGAAATAGCTGCGGGTTACATGTAAATCTAACCCACTGACTTGCGCCACCGCGAAAAAAGATAAGCCAGACACAGGAACTCGTAATCAGTATAGTCTCATACGGACATAGGCCGAACAATAAAATAAAAACTTACAATGCAGAATAAAAGACGCCGGAGCGAGAGGGAAACACTCGCAAAAACATTAAGGAAAAATTTATTTATGAAAAACTTAGATCATATTTTTTCTTGATACATGGGAGACGAGTAACAGGTAGTAATAATTTTAAAATCATAAAGTGTTGTGATGAAAGAAATAATATTAATGTTTAGAGATATAGATATACGTAAGCAAAGTACCACCTACACTAACAGTCACTTCTGTTTCTAATAGTTCTTCAAACAAGAAAGGCACTGATATACAGTGGCAATGCGTTAATATCCGTATAGATAACGGAACAGTAACAGGATTCTCTACCGAGGAACACCCGATTGTTCGCAATTTGATCCTCGATAACAATAGAATAAATCGTGGAGGCAAAATTATATGCGTTTTAATTATAGTATTTCTTCCCAGTCTTCTCTTGAAGGGGGATGTTGTGATTCTTAATTGGATGGGATAAAATCTTTGACTTCGGCATTTTACCATTTGCATTCTCGGTATCAATGGATAACTCAAGTTTGCTGGAAGAAATCTTCAGCATCTTTTTGATAAGCTCAACTTTGTCTATGTTTTGCCTGTATCCCGTTGAAAGCAATGATGTTAAAGATAGAATGGTATAGGTACGCATATAAAATTATCTTTTAGACCGACTACGAACATTCTCTCTAGAAGCCGATATAGAGAGATGTGTGTTTAACTTATTCCTTTCATACATGCTAGTAATAATTTTAACATTGGTATTGGTAGTAATAATTCTTTGCCAGTCTGAATCTAATTCAGGATTTGATTGCACAGATGTGACGAAATGCTATTGAGTATTCGGAACTATCAGACACATACTTGGTAGTACAGTCAGCACCTATCTTTAAATTTACAATGCACATTTTTTAAAGGTTGTAATGTGTTAATGTAGCGTATTTTGTCTAGCTCTACTGTGTCAGCGTTACCCCCTCGCTCCCATATATTTTGTTCTCCATTGTTAGTTTGTTCGGCCCGAGCATACCGATGCAGGTAAGCATGTATGAAGAAGTAGTAAACTCATAAATCTAATTCAAAACCTCTATATGCATTATTTAGTATTCAACAAATTTTGGATTTATTCAATAATTTATGGTATCCATCTCTTTGACGATTCTACCAATATCAATATCAGGTATTGAAAATATTGCATGTGAATATTCTACCTCTAAATATGAACGTAATTTTGACGATGTAAAATACGTGGCTAATCGACCAGAATATACCTAGGTTAAATTTCATTCCGTTCAACCCTGTAGCGTACCATATGTTTACATTTAACGTCATATTTTGACAAAATCAAAATGTAACGTTTTACTTAGATTAAAGGTAGTCTTTGCTCATGTAGGTGTATTATAATAATACCACTTCTGTCTGACAATATTGAAATGGGGAAGCAGAGAAATTTCCAGCAAAATTTGCATGTTAAGACAGGGGAAAAGTGAGACCATTGACTGTGTTACCCATTTGCAACATTATCAATTTCTCTGCTTTGTGTGTATTTCATAAATAGTTTTCAACTATAGTTGAAAACTATTTATGAAATACACAAACAGAATTTATCAAAACCATTTCTATCCGACATCGCATAGGCAGGCGCGTGGAATTGCACTATTG